>UESW01003830.1:1378851-1580484 GCA_900491605.1 Calamus simplicifolius
TATATATATATATATATATATATATATATATATATATATCAAATCATTCTCTTATATGATTAAGTTTATTTAATGAATCAAAAGTTATTCTTTCCTTAGTTTATCTCTAATTGATGTTATCTTCTTTTTGTTCTTATATTGCTACATATTAATTTTAATATTTTTATTTTAACTATATTTATCTTATATACATATAATTTTTTAAGTATTTAATATTTAGTACCATAAAGTGTAGCTGATTTCATAGTTATTTTTTTAACTTATTAGATATTATATGGACACATAATATTCTGTTTGTATTTCTTTATTTTATTTAACATATTTTAATCTTATGAATAATATCATTCTTAATCTCTTTTTTTTATAAATAGTTAATTTTAAAACATTAAAAATGATCACTCTTGGAAGCTTTGCGGAGTTCAATTGTTACTCTTTATTCGTTTCTGTTTCTAATTATATTAAAATTATATTTTTCATATTTTTTATCCTGATCAGTATAAAACCTTTAGATTCTAATACATTTATAAATAATCCTAACCTACAAGTAACTCTAGTTTTGGTGTCATCTAATTATAGTACATTATCATTTAAAAGCAACATGCATTGTATAATATCATCTTGATTAAGCTCATCTATGACTAAAGCAAAAAGTTTAAAAGCAAGAGTATATCTTAGATGTAAACTTATTATAATAGAAAATTTACTAGTATCACTATCAATAATTCTTACACTAGTTAATAATTGCTACACCATACATATTTTTTATTACATCAATATATCTAATCGATATTTATTATTAACATCTATCATAATTTTTTTCTAAAAGATCTATCATATTCTTTTTCTAAATAAATAAAAACTATTTAAGACTTTATCTATTTTCTTTATACTTCTCCATTACCTCTTAAGGAGAAATATAGTTTTTATGGTCAGCCTTCCTAATATAAATAAATTGGTTCTGATATTTTTTTAATACTTGTCAACCTACTTTCAATACCCTCTTTCAAAATATCATTATAACTCATGAGCTTGGTATTGTTAGAGTAGTTTGAATATCCTTTTATTTATAAATTAGTTCTAGTATTTTTTTCTTCAGTAATTAGATATTTTCTTAATTTTAAAATCCTATTAAGTAAATTTATTACTAGCTACTTTAATGTTACCTAAATATTTTTAAATCTCAATCGGAATCTTACGAAGTCCTGCTACTCTCTTTTCTTCCTAATTCACAAGTCCTACTTGTTACTTTTTAGTTTCTTCAGATGAGATATCTTGGTGCCTTAGTTTGCCTCTCATCTAAGTCTAGTTATGATGAACTTTTCGTCACTTTCCAAGATAGACAACTAGATATGAAATGATCTTTGAGCTTAGCTTCAATTTGCTTTGGACCATGCAGCGATGCTAATAGAAACATTTATCTAGGCCTCTCTTGACTCCAACCATCTATATAAGGATTATGCATGATCAAATACGCATTTATTGTTAGGAACAGTGTCCTTGAAATCAAATGTATTTATACTTTTAATTTTTTGAATTAATAAAAAAAAAATTTCTTTAATCTTGCCTCATTTATATAAAAGATGAATGTTTATACGAAAATCCAAAATATATTATAGGACTGTAATTTTAGTATAATGTATACAAGAGGATTAAAATTATAGCTAATATATTTAAACTTGTCCGTGATTGATAGAAGAACGGATCTTCTATTGCTAATCACTAATACGGTCCATGAACATTCTGAATGTGACAATCTTATTCGGATTGTTGTGTAGAGACACTTAGTGGAGGTATTATATATAATAAGATTATATAAGACTTGGACTAACATAATTTAAATCTTTATTTAAAATCGTTATAAAGAATTTAATTTATGTCACAAGATGATCATATGCAAATCAACCTTAATCCTGATTTAATCACAGACTCCTTGATTGTGCTATTGGATCTTTTGATTTATTTGTTAAAGCTCATTTGATATTGGGCCCAATACTTACATCTTGAAGGTTTAATAACACATTGAACTGGGAATGTGAATTAAAGATATGGAATCCAAAGCTTAAAATTAGTTCAAGTGTTGATTATATAGCTAAACAGTTATGCACGCAATTTATGATCCGATCATAAATTACTATTTAATTAGTGAATCAATGTTACTTAAGGAATAAGAAAAAAATTAGAGGGGTATAACGGTTATTTCATCTAGCTCTAATTATGAACTAATTATGGAGGTTGAATTACATGATTGTGGACTCAAGTTTTTGAGTAAAATTAATTTGTAATTTTAAGAGTGTCTTGAGTTTAATGGAATAACTTCGAGATTAATAAACTAAATAAATAATTAAAGAGTTTTAATTAAGTTTATTTAAGTTTTTGGAGCTCCATGGTCCCCACACGTTAATTGCATCGAATACTCTTGGATTGAATAATTAATATGATTAATTATTTATTTTTCTCAAATAAAATGTTTATTGAAACTTTATAATAAAGAGTTATTATGAAGATAAATAATCGATTTGATTGATTATTTTTTTCACATTTATTTTGGTACAATAAATTAGTTATTGAACAAATAAAATATGTTTAGACACATTATAATAATTAATATGAATGGTTGCACATAAGTATTATTGTGAAACATCGTATAAGAGAATTTTGCTCTTGTAAGTGGCGCATATTATGAGTTGATAGAGAAAGAAAAATTTTATTTTTTAATATTTTGAGAATGTGATTATTGAGAATATTAAAATAATAATAATTAATTTATTAGATATTTAAAATTAATAATATCTAAATTATTAAATAAGATTTGATAATTTAGATATTATTATATTTAATTTAGATTTATTTATGAATTAGTTTTAAATAAGAAATAACTTTTTTCTTGACATAATCAAAGAGTTGACGTACATGTGAGAAATTGTTTCCGGTTCAAATAGATTGCACCAGTTATCTAATTAAATATTATAATATAAATATTATCTAAATTAAATGGTGTAACAGATAAACATTATCTAAATCAAATGTTGTAACAAATAACGTTATCTAAATTAAATTAATTTAAAAATAATTTTTTTGATTTATAAATATGGCATAAGGTGGACTTTCAAAAAAAAAAATGAAAGATCTCCTTTTCTCTCTTATTTTATGTGCGTCATAGTTGTGAGAAATATAGAAAAATAAGAGTGGGAGAGTGAGCCCACTCTCATAATTCGATATCAATCCTGCAAGATTTCGTTTTATTTTGCAGGTATTTTATGAAGTACATTGGCTCGTAAACTCTACCGTGAGATTCTTCATCCATAGTTTCGAATCCGGTAGTAGGGCATGTCTGTTCCTTCGAGACTCAACATATCGGTATGTTTTTATGTTTACAAAAATTATATGATATTTTTTTTATATGATAATATTAATTTTATGCATGTTAAACGATCCGTATGCTTTCACTACATATATATATATATATATATATATATGAATACCAACAGCTATATCATAATGCTTGTTACTGTTTGTTGCTAGCACAATTGTGGTTGATTTTGAACTGTTCATCGGTAAGAAGATGTTTGACATGAAACCCTATAGTTTTCTTACTGGTTTGGTGCTCGGGATGACTTGGATCTCCAACCATTCAAATTCGCAATTAGTATCACCGATTGGTTCAGTTGTATTATTTTTAGCTACTTAGTTCTAAATAGGGCAAAGTAAAGAAAGCATATTTATGTAGTCGATCCCATATAATTAAAAAAAAGCTTAAATGAGGTAAGTTGAGTTGAGTTGAATCACATCTACTTTAGTGATTTATACCAAAGATCGTGTTTCGATTCAGTATGAATCAAATCGGTTGAAACTGTCTTTGAGTGTTTTCAAGTATATTATGGTGAAGAATGAAAAAAGAATTAACATCTTGTGTTGCTATGGGTTGCATATTATATTATATCGATTTGTACCATATTGTATCGAAAATGTGTCGGCATGGTTTCCAAGTACCTGTTTTAATGGCTTTGATTCTGATATGATGGTGGTTGTATTTGATTGTGAGCAAACTAACAGGCTCACTGCTGCGGTGGTGTTCCATAGTATGAAAAGAAGTGGAATGTCTGCATCTTGCTTGCGGGAGCACATTGCTCATTGTTACTGTGATGTAAAAATGACTATTTTTCAATGAGATTGTGAGGAGACACTCAAATCTTTGCATCGCCGAAAATATGGAAGAACAAATTTGAGCTTGCATTCCACATAAGATCTAATGCATCACCATAACGCTTATTTTTGCTTTGTTTGATAAGGTCATATTTTTGTGGTTGTCTACATTGAGATTTAATAATAGATATGGAAGAATGGCTGCAAGTTTTTCTTCTTTATGCGTTCATATTTCTTGTTATTCAGAATTCTTCTTTTCATACTCTGTTACAGGTTGTCACAGTGACTCCACAATGACAGGGTAATTGTTCTTGAGCATGCGAACAAGTGTTGGATGGACTGAGTTATCTTCATGCAGAGGCCTCCACCTACAACCAAAGGAGGACGTCAGTTTTTCAGTTTAGTTAAGAAAAGAAGTAAGCTTTCCATCACTTCTTGTTCAGTTTACTTGAATCCGCAGACAAGATGATGGATGAACACACAAATCTCCAGTCTGGCCAAGTTCATTCCTGGACACATGCGTGGTCCACTGCCAAACCCCAGGAAGCTGAATGGTTTCAATAGATTCTGCAATCATATAACATGAGTCATTTTGAGCCAACTCAAACAAATAATTAAACCTGTCCCTTGGCTATGAGGCAGAAATTTCTACTCACATCAAACCTGGATGGATCAAACTTCTCAGGGTTGGGGAAAACATCTGGATCATGGTGAATGGAGACTACATCCAGATTGACTGACCAGCCTTTCTTGATGTCACAGCCTGGAAGGTCCAAAGTAATTTGTTGTCAGCTTCAACAATTTGTCTTTAGAGGGAAATTGGAGTACTTGAGTTAGCAGTTCTAACCATCGATGCTAAAATCCTGTGCAGCTTTTCTTGAGAACCAAGGCAAGATGGTGGCTCTGCGAAGTGTTTCGTTTATTACCTGGGCTTCACAGAATACAAGGATAAGAAAACTAGAATCCTTGGATTAGAGAACTGAATGTGATTCTATTACCTTGTTGGTATAAGGCATGCTATTGACTTCGGACCAGGTGAGATGCTTAGTGCCATGTCTTCTTTCTTGAATTCCCACATGCTCTTCCTGCAGCCATTATGATGTCAGCTGCTAGCATTGATTGTGAACTAAAACATCGAGTAGTTTCATGTTATTGAGCTCATCATTACCCTGAGAGTTTGAAGAACATCAGGGTTTTCTCCTAGAAATTTGACAAGCCATGTGAGAGCTGCGGTGGTGGTGTCATGGCCGGCAACGAGCAGAGTTAAGATGTTGTCCTTGAGTTGTGCGTCCGTGAGTTTATCCAAGTCATCATCTGCTGCTTCTTTGCTATGCTTTCTTAGGAGGGTCTGCAGGAAATCATGGTGAACGTCCCTGCCATCCCTTCTCTTGGAAATTATAGCGTCCAGCATTGCATACATCCGGTTCCGAGCCTGTTCCATTCAAGCTCCGTGTTACAAAAGTATTTTATTCATTCACTGAGGTACTACTTTATAGACTGATTTCATAACATTTGCGTTCTTTTCATGCTGGTGAAAGCATGTTCGTGAGGAAATTACACAGAAAACCGAGATCTACACCTGGAGAAGATACTCATTGCTCATGACCGATTGAGTTCAGAGGAATGACGATGTGCTGTGTTATTTTTCAGCGAACATTTTAGAGATATTACCTCCAGACCCCGATGGAATGCGCATCCCGGGATCTTCAAAGGCAAGGATGCAAAGGAGGATGATATAATCTTGAAGTTGGCGCGAAACTTCTCTTGCTCCTCTCCAGATGGCTCCAAGCTCATGATCATATGGGCTATCACCTTGAGTGTGAACTGCAGATCATTTAAGCAACAGATGATTAGTTTATGCTTACGCCCATAACAAGCCTGAGCAAAATTGCATCAGCTATAGTTTCACACAGTGGAAGCCTCCTCCAGCACAAAGACTCTTCTCCCAGGCCATCCATCTAGTGTCTTGATGGCTAGATCATTGATGAATTCAAAGCATTTCTTGAGTGCATCTAACGATAGGGGCTCGGCAATCAATCGCCGGAGCCGCTTGTGCTCTTCGCCGCTGGTTGTAAGCAAGCTGGTAGGGCCTAGCACCTGCTTCCCGGTGTAGAACAAGTTCAAGCTCACCATTCCATCTTTTCCAGAGAGCAATATCTTGCTTGCTTCCCTTCCTGTCATGAAGACAGTGAGCCTCCCCAGGACACTTGTTTTGAACACCTTTCCATACCTGATCAAAGAAGGGAACAAAATTTAATTAGTGCTGAAAATTTTTATTTGAAACCAACTTATAAAGATTAAATCTCAGTTCTGCAAGATGTGTAGTCTGGTGCTAACCTCTGCTGTCTCTTATGCATGAAGCTGCAAATTCCAGAAGGGCTGGAGAATTCTGATATAAAAGAGAAGGTCTCTCCTATGAGAGGCCAACCCAAGCGGCCTGGGATTCTTCTCATCTGAGTTGTGGATTTCCAGGACCTCAACCATAAGAAAACTGTAACTATAAGCGTGGAGAGAAGCAAAAGGATCTGTAAGCTGCTGAGGTCCATCTCTCTGTGCTCAAACTGAAGAAAAATATACCACCCTCAGGCAACCAAACTGTTATATATGATGCTATGTCTAAATATTTTGTTCCCTTTGCTTCTGAGCATGTCCTTTTATCTTTGCTTCTGCCAAATCTGCGGATGAGCTGCCCATTGTAGTTTTCTTCTGAGGACGGCTGAATTTGGCAGTCAGTTGAATTTAGAGCTTTTCTATTGTTTTCTTTTCTTTCTGTCTTGATTTCTTTAACTTGGTAATTCAAATTGCATCTGTTTATTGTAACAGATCGATGATGCCTTACATATGGAAAGAATAATCATTTTGTTGTTATTCTTCTTGGTATCATTGGGATATTCGTCCAATTTGTCCACTGTAATCTTGTTCTTGTGACCATGTGAAGTCTTCCGTTCATTTCTAATATTTGATCTGTCCGGCTACAACAACTATGCCTACAATTACTATGCGTCTTATGGGAACAAAGCCGAAGAATCCAACTTGATAATTGCTAAGAGAGGTTACTATTAAAACAAGTTTTGTTGATGCCTGTTGTCATGCCCCAGCCCAATGTGGGATCCAGGATGACAACCCGCCGCATGCCTGGCATCCATCCCGTAACAATCCAATTTATTCAAGGAAGGATAATACCGCTATATCATTCAAAGTCAAATATTTTAGTACAAGCCATAATTATGAGTTTTGGCTATTTGCCCATTATACATAAATCAATAGGTTACAACAAAATATTGGATCTTAATTTCCTCTGATAGAAGCTCCAACTACCCCAAATCCCATTCTTCAGTCTTGTGGCTCTAAAAAATATGTGACATTTATATGAGCTCACACTCAATAAGTAAGCCTACTATCATATAATATAATCATTTTATCATTTCAAGATATTATCAAATCACATTTTCATGTATAAAACTTTCAATTTCAAATACATTCATCATGTTATCAAAACATGCATGTCATCGGCTCAAATAATTTTGGAAGCTTAATTATACAATAAATGCCGAAATATGCAATGTAAACAAACCCACTGTATTCATACTGTTATTTTTATGTGTCCCACGCCCTACAACACCCATCTGGTGTATCACTCTTTAATGTCCCCTAAGAGGAAGGGTCCTGGTACCAGGGTTATGCCATATATCATAATCAATCACAACACATCCTCTAGATATGTGTGTGTATGCTATATATCAATCACATCACATCCTCTAGATGTGTGTCTCCACATATCTTCCCCTATGGAGGTGGGTCCCGTATCTCTCGGCATTTTACATATTTTCACATTATATGAGAACCACGGCGACACATATCATCATCATATTTGCATGTAGCACATCATGCATCATCATGAGCATAAGCTCCTCATATCACATATACAGTGGTTTATACATTCATAGCATAAAAAATACATCAATAATACCAGTATATTTTGCAAATCCAAAATAATCACATCATTCAAATTTTTGCACATTTATAATCCATTACTTTGCAAAATATTAGTAATCACATATTATAACCGATACCCAATTGTGTAACAAAGTTCCATTTTGTCTTTTTTTTTTTAAATAATGCAATATATATCAATATAGCATTTAAATACATAATTTTTCTATTCTAATAAATTATAAAAATTATAATAAATGACTTACTTACCTCAGTATGCTAATCCCAAACTGTAAATCAGCTATGTGGACATCTGGTTACCTACAGCATTAATTTTCATAATTAAATCTTTAAAATTGGAATAATAAAGCACCCCCTAAGGTCTACCTAGTCTAATCCTAGGCCCAACTTTGGGCTTGAATATCTCCCAATATATAAGCCCGAATGAGGAAATAAAAATATCCTGAGAAACTAGAATCAACGCCGAATCAGACCATATTTTTATTTTTCTATTCCAACCCAATATGGGGCCCAAAATGCAGCCCCAAAATAGCTCGTGAGCCGACCCAATAGGGCCCAACGTGGGATGGCCCAAGCCGGCCCATGCCTCCTTCTTCCCCACCGCCTCCCCTGTTTCACCCGAAACAGGGGGGAGTCGTGCCGGCGGCCAGGGTCACCGCCTGCCAATCCCTGGGCAGCCCAGCCGCCTCCGCGGCTGCCTCCCTCTCCCTCTCTTTCTCCCTCTATTTCTCTCCTCTCTCTCGATCGTCCGCGGCTTGGAACCGTGCCGATGGCACGACCGGCCACCATGGCCGGCTGAACCCTCACCGAATAGTTGTCCGCCGCCGGTGAGGGCCGCTGGCTGCCGCCCAAGCCCGGCGAGGTGATGGCCACTCCGTCGGGCCCGAACCAAGCCGTGAACCGGCTTGGTTCCATCCCCCTCTCTCTCTCTCTATTTTCTCTCATTCTCTCTCTAATTCTCTCTCTCTCTGTCTTACCTGATGGCCAGCACTGGGGGGAGGAGAATGGAGAAGGAGGGGTGCTCCTCTCCTCCTTAAATCATGGCGAGGGGAGGGTTATCCCCTCCCCTGTGTCCATGTGAAGGGGGCGCGTTGGCGCCCCCTTTCTTGACCAGCTGCGGTGCTTGCTCTGCCGCGGCCATCAACAATGGCGGAGGAAGGAGGCGGTGCTCCCCTTCCTCCGTCAATAATGGCGGATCCTCGCTATGTGAGGATCCGTAGATGAACAGGGGGTTCACATTCTCCCCTCCTTATAAAAATTTCGGCTTCGAAATTGATGTACTTCATATAACATTTAGAATCCAAAGCTTTGATCATATGATTAATCTTCTTTTCATTTACATATGCTATATTACAAACAATTAAGGATACTTTTCTTTAATTTCCTCCTCAAGTTCCCAAGTAGCTTCCCTCTCAGAATGGTTATTCCACTGAACCTTGACATAAGGAATACTACGCCGTCTTAAAACTTGATTCTTGCGGTCCACAATACGCACAGGATGTTCCTCATACGTTAGATCCCTCCTTAACTGCATGGGCTCAAATTCTATCACATGGCTGGGGTCAGAAATATACCTCCTCAACATGGATACATGAAATACATTGTGTACCCCAGAGAATGCCGGAGGTAATGCCAGGCTATAAGCCACCTCCCCTACTTTGCTCAGAATCTCAAATGGCCCAATGTATCTGGACTCAGTTTATCTCTAATCCCAAATCTCATCACATTTTTGGTTGGTGATATCTTCAGGAAGACATGATCTCCAACTTGAAATTCTAGCTCCCTTCTTCTCACATTAGCATAGCTCTTTTGTCGGCTCTAAGCTATGCGGAGTCGTCCCTTGATCAGTTGCACCTTCTCTACTGTCCGCCGAATCAGCTTAGGGCCCAATAATTTTCTCTCTCCCACATCATCCCAACATAAGGGAGATATGCACTTCCTACCATACAAAGCCTCGAACGGAGCCATCTGGATACTGGCTTGGTAGCTGTTATTGTAAGCAATTCTACTAAAGATAAGTGGTTGTCCCAAGCACCACCCAAGTCCATTACACAGGCTCGCAGCATGTCCTCTAGGGTTTGTATGGTTCTCTCAGACTGCCCATCTGTTTGAGGATGGAAGGCTGTACTAAAGTTTAATTTGGTCCCCAGAGCTCTATGAAGACTCTTCCAGAATTGGGACACAAACCTAGTATCCCTATCTGATACAATAGATACGGGAATACCATGAAGCCTCGCAATTTGCTCAATATACATGATGGCCAATCTCTCACTAGAAATCCCAACTCTGAATGGCAGGAAATGGGCTGACTTTATCAATCTGTCCACAATGACCCATACCACTGATGGTTATCTCAGAACGATTCTGAGATGGTTCGGAAGTGTGATAAGGATCAAATCACTTATCTTAGCGGAAATAAGATACGGATCAAATCACATATCTTAAAATTGAGTTAGCACGATCTATACCCGTATTAATTTAATAAAAAGGATAATAAGGAGATTAAGAAATCAACCTTTTGTTCTTTAGGAATACTACCTTAGAATCACCAAATCCTTTGATCACTACGGATCTTTCCAAACGTTCTCCAGATTATGATGAACATGAACGTGGGCATCCCTTTTGATTTGGGTTGAGATTATACACTGAGTTTAATTCACTTTTTATTCTCAACTCATGAGATAAAGTGAAATTGAAGGATGAACTCTCTGTGGTTGATCATTGTTGTCCCGATCTTCTCTGTCTCTCGTGAATCTTATATTCATAGAGAATAACAACTTCCAACCTCTTTAATTAATTAATTAATTAATTAAAACTTAAAGATAAGTTTCAACTCTTGGAATTGCTTTAATCCAACAACCAATTGTTGGTTCGACATATTTATCATGGGACGTTAGAGAGAAAAAGACTCTCTCACGATCCCATATTTATTTATCCAACAACTAAATAATTTCCACATAGACTTTTCTCGTGGAATATGCTACAATGTGTTCCCTAGCACACCGTATAACAGAAATTAATCCAATTAATTTTTATATGAAAAATAATTTATAATTCTCAATTCCAAATTAATAACTCAACCCAACATATAATAAAGTTCACATAATTTAATGGAGCCATCCAGAGGAACTATGGACATGATAATTCTAAGCTCCAATAATTTTAACATTCAATTAACACCTTAATTAAAATATCAAAATTATTAATTTCAAATTACTCCACTAAAAATTTGGAATTGCACTCTTAAAATTATAAAATTAATTATATTCATAAGGATTTGAATCGTCCATTGATATAGTCACTGCATATAAATCAATCCTCCATAAACGGTTCATAATTAAAGCTAGGCATTTTTCGTTAACCTCTTTAATCACATTTTTATCCATAAGTACCATTGATTCTATAATGAATAATATATTTATGATCCAATCATAAATTGAGTGCTTTTATTATTCAAGTCCCGAATCAACACTTATGGGAACCATTCATCTGACTTCTTTACGAAGGAATGGATTTCATCTTGTATATTAATATTCCCAGCTACTTATGTTATTATATTTTCAATATCAAAAATTTGACACTATGTTTCTGTGTCATTACCCCGTAAGTCAAAAAATATAATACAATAAATATGAGTCTATTAATTACTCAGAATTAAGATCGATTCACATATGACCATCATTGATTAATTTTGAATTCTCTATTTTAACAACGGAATTTATTAGAGATTCATAATTAATCGTGTTTCAGTTCTATATAATCAAATTATATAAAGCGCTTTCATTCCGATAATCTCATTATCAACAATCTGGATAAGATCGTTTCATTCAGAATGTAATGAACCGCGCTAGTAATTTTAAATTAAAGATCCCTATTGCAACTTTAATTTATAATTACGGACAAGTTTAGATTATTCTACTTTAAATATTATCCTCTGTATATAACACTTATATACAATATTTAAAGTCACATTTAAATAATCTAGGGATTTTTGATATTTATAAAGCATCATAACATGCATGCAAGTATAATATTAAAAAATTTCTCAAATATTCAGCAAAATAATAAATGTTATTTGTTTATGGGCACATATCCCAACAATCTTCCACTTGTCCTAAGCAAATGCGATATGTCTCTAAGTCCCATCCCATCAAGATGTAGCTTAAAACCTCGAGCCGTAATGTCTTAGTAAACGGATCAGCTATATTGATCGCAGATGCGATCTTCTCAACTGAAATGTCTCCTTTACTGACAATCTCTCTCACAAGGTGAAATTTTCTCTCTATATGCTTTCCTCTACGGTGGTTTCTGGGTTCCTTGGCATTAGCTACTGCGCCACTGTTGTCACAGTAGAGTCTAACTGGTTCATGCATATCTGGAACAACTTCTAGATCTTTTAAGAATTCCCGAAGCCAGACTGCCTCCTTAGCTGCTTCACAAGCCGCTACATATTCAGCCTCCATAGTTGAGTCAGCAATGCAGGTTTGCTTGACACTTCTCCATAGAATGGCTCCTCCTCCCAAAGTGAACACCGCTCCAGAAGTAGACTTCCTAGAGTCTCTATCTGATTGAAAATCAAAATCTATATATCCAACAGGAATCAAATCCCTACTGGAATATACCAGCATATAGTTTCTCGTACGCCTCAGATATTTCAGAATATGCTTGACTGCAACCTAGTGATCCAATCCTGGGTTTGACTGGTATCGGCTAACCACTCCCACTGCAAAGCAGATGTCGGGTCTTGTACACAACATTGCATACATCAAACTACCAACTGCCGAAGCCTAGCCGGCCCCCGGCGTGTCCAAGCTGGCTGGCCCCGACCCATCCTGGTCGGCCCCGGCGTCTCCAAGCCCGCCGAGTCGGCCCCGACCCTTCCTGGTCGGCCCTTCTCGGCCCCGGCGTCTCCAAGCCCACCGAGTCGGCCCCGGCCATTCCTGGCCGGCCCTCTCGGCCCTGGCATCTCTGAGTTCTCCAAGCCCGCCGAGTCGGCCCCGACCCTTCCTGGTCGGCCCTTCTCGGCCCCGGCGTCTCCAAGCCCGCCGAGTTGGCCCCGGCCATTCCTGGCCGGCCCCTCTCAGCCCTGACATCTCCGAGTTCTCCAAGCCCGCCGAGTCGGCCCTGACCCTTCCTGGTCAGCCCTTCTCGGCCCCGGCGTCTCCAAGCCCGCCGAGTCGGCCCCGACCATTCCTGGCCGGCCCCTCTCGACCCCAGCGTCTCCAAGCCCGCTGAGTCGGCCCTGGCCATTCCTAGCCTGTCCCGCCCCGGCACTTCCTAGCCGAGAAGGTCGGCCCCAGCCGCCCCTGGCCAGCCGAGTTCAGCCTCGACTCCCCCGGAAGGGTCAAGGTGTCCCAGTTCTCCCCAGCATGGCCCCAGCAGTTCAAGAAACTGCTTCTCTGACTTGCGCCGCCTGACAATGCCAGGTCCACCTACTACTGGCCACGTTGTTGATGGGACTAGACCCAACTACCCAACAGCCCCGCTGGCTGATGGGACTTAGCCCACCAACCGTCGTTTTCTCCCTTTCCGATGGGACAGGACCCACCAACTAGCGTAGATTCACGCACTCCCAAGAACTCCGCAGACATTCCCTTCTCACGAAATCCCACGTGATCATGCCAGGATCAACCCCTATAAAAAGGTGAATCCACCCAGTAAACAGGTATGCGCGATAATCCCCAAAATCGCTGCCTTAGCATTCAGGAAGGAATCCCTCCTCCTTGAGACCTCTTTCTCATACTAAAAAGGGCTCACTCGAGCCCCTCTTTAGCTATGACCTCAGTTGCTAACTTGGGCATCAGAGGGTCCCACCGGAGAATCCTCTCCGGTCCTGGACTTTTCTGCAGGTAACCTGGTGAAGAAGAGCCTAGAGAAGCATTCCGTTCCCGATGTCCAGGATAGGTGATTGAGCGTCATCAGCTTGGCGTGCCAGGAAGGGGGATAAGAAAAGTAGCGAACGTTCTCCCTGCGCTACATCTTGGTAGGCGAGACTCTCTCCCCCTCTCTCTTCGAGAAGCCATGGTGGTGATGCGAGCTCAGGATGCCTCCATCAGTTGTCCAGCGGGGCTCCCCCGCCAACTAGACAGCAGGAGGCCAATCCCCCTGCTACCAACCCTCCAGTTGCTTGCCCGCCGCCGGAGGCCGTTGATCAAACAGCGGAGCAGCTGGCGACTCTTTCCCAGCAAGTCCAGAATCTCACCGCCATAGTCCATGGGCTCCAGCAACAACAGTCTGTGGCCACCAGCATCAGACTGCTCCCACTACCAGTCAACAGTCAGCGAGGGGAGGTTCTCCTCGGCGGGAGACCGGTCGGCGAGAGACCGGCCGACGTCAGGTTTCCCCTAGGAAGCCTCGACGCGAGCCCTCCAAGCAGCCACGATCCCCTGACCACGGCCCCAACAAATTTCCTCCCAAGCCACATCATCACGAGGAACCCAGGCGGAAGTCCCGACTTCCGTCTCCATCTCCTTCTGCCTCTTCTTCTTCTTCTTCCTCCGAGCCATCTCGGAGGGCCCCGACGATCAGCCGCCAGGCGGAGGAACACCTGGAGGAGTACAACAGGCGCCTCGACGAGCTCGCCAAGAAGATCAACCATCAGCCGAAGGAAGAGTTCGACACTCGTCCTCCTTACACCCACCGGATATTGGAGGAACCAGTCCCCTTCAGGTTCCGCTTTCCTCAGATAGACCCGTACGATGGTACGACGGATCCTCTTGATCATCTCGAGAGTTACAAAGTAATGATGCAAATCCAGAGCGCTTCAGACGTCCTTCTCTGCAAAGCCTTCTCCGCTACCCTGCGGAAGGCCGCCCATGCATGGCACTCACACCTGCCCCCTCACAACATCGACTCCTTCCGAGAGCTGGAGAAAGCCTTTATGGCACACTTCGATGCCTGCCGGTGAATCCCAAGTGTAGCCGACAGTCTTTCTCCGTCGTCAGAAGGAGGAAGAGTCTATGCGGGACTTTGTGTCCCGGTTCAAGGCCGCCGCCCTCGAGGTCTATCATCTCGACGACACGGTGGCAACACTGGCGTTGAAGCGGGGACTCCTCCCATCCCACTTCACTTTCTCCTTAGATAAGAAGCCCCCAAGCTCTTATTCTGATCTCCTCCTCTGAGCTCAGAAATACATCCGCGCGGATGAAGCCGACTTCACCCGCCGGGAATCCTCAAGGAACTCCAGCCACAAGCCTGCTCGCCCCGAGCCCAGCGGGCCCCCTCGATACAGGCGAGCTGACCCGCCTCGTCGTTCCGAGAACAGGCATCGGAGCCCCATCCCCGATGAGAGTAAGCTCATGCCTCTTCTAGCCCCTCGATCCCACATTCTGATGGAGATCGAGGGTGAGCCTTATCTCCAACGTCCTCCTCCCATGAAGAAAGATCCTCCCCACGACAAGAGCTGCTACTGCCGTTTCCACTGGGATTATGGCCACGATACCGATAGCTGCTACAACCTGAAGTGGGCCATCGAGGAGCTCGTCCAGCGGGGCTACCTCGGCAAATATGTCCAAAAGGCGCCGCAGCCGCTACCGGTCCTCATGGGGCCCCCGCCTGTCCAAGCCCCGGTCGACAATGCCCCCACTGAGCGGACGGTCAGAATGGTGTCCTAGGGATCAGCCTCTGCACCTAAACGGCCAAGAGGGGAGGAGGCGCCGAGTAATGTACTTCCTGGGAGGGTCCCTACCGCATCACCGAAACACTTCACCGGGGGGCATACAAATTAGAGGAGCTCGATGGGAAACCCATTCCACGTACCTGGAATGCGGACAACCTCCGCCAATATTACCAATGATGTACTCCCAGAAGCATGAGTAATAAAGGAGGCCCCTTCTGACGCCACAGCTTGTTTCTCCCTTATGTCCAAGGACCAGGTCTCTCAAAAGGAGCTCACTGGCATCGCGGCCCATGGGACACCACTCGGCCCGGCACGGCGGTGCCCCCGAGTAGGTTAAGACCCTAAAGGCTCCGTAACCGGTTGAGTCGCCACTTGGGCGGCACACAAACCCCCAAGATGGTTCAAAAGGAGCTCACCGACATCGCGGCCCACGGGACACCACTCAGCCCCGGCACGGCGGTGCCCCCGAGTAGGTTAAGACCTAAAGGCTCCGTAACCGGCTGAGTCACCACTTGGACGGCACACAAACCCCCAAGATGGTTCAAGAGGAGCTCACCGGCATCGCGGCCCATGGGACACCACTCAGCCCGGCACGGCGGTGCCCCCGAGTAGGTTAAGACCCTAAAGGCTCCGTAACTGGCTGAGTCGCCACTTGAGCGGCACACAAACCCCCAAGATGGTTCAAAAGGAGCTCACTGGCATCGCGACCCACGGGACACCACTCGGCCCCGGCACGGCGGTGCCCCCGAGTAGGTTAAGACCCTAAAGGCTCCGTAACTGGCTGAGTCGCCACTTGGGCGGCACACAAACCCCCAAGATGGTTCAAAAGGAGCTCACTGGCATCGCGGCCCACGGAACACCACTCGGCCCCGGCACGGCGGTGCCCCCGAGTAGGTTAAGACCCTAAAGGCTCCGTAACCGGCTGAGTCGCCACTTGGGTGGCACACAAACCCCCAAGATGGTTCAAAAGGAGCTCATTGGCATCGCGGCCCACGGGACACCACTCGGCCCCGGCACGGCGGTGCCCCCGAGTAGGTTAAGACCCTAAAGGCTCCATAACCGGCTGAGTCACCACTTGGGCGGCACACAAACCCCCAAGATGGTTCAAAAGGAGCTCACTGGCATCGCGGCCCACGGGACACCACTCGGCCCCAGCACGGCAGTTCCCCCGAGTAGGTTAAGACCCTAAAGGCTCCGTAACCGGCTGAGTCGCCACTTGGGAGGCACACAAACCCCCAAGATGGTTCAAAAGGAGCTCACTGGCATCGCGGCCCACAGGACACCACTCGGCCCCGGCACGGTAGTGCCCCCGAGTAGGTTAAGACCCTAAAGGCTCCGTAACCGGCTGAGTCACCACTTGGACGGCACACAAACCCCAAGATGGTTCAAAAGGAGCTCACCGGCATTTCGGCCCATGGGACACCACTCGCAGCGGTTCACAAACCCCCTGAGTGGTTAAGACCCTAAAGGCTCTGTACCCAGCGAGTCGCCCCTCGCAGCGGTTCCCACACCCCCGAGATGGTTCAAAAGGAACCTGACGACTCTCAGCTCTCAGGTCATCCTCCGGGGTTCAAAAGGCTTCCGGTAGCCACAACTTATCTCAGCGGTTTCAACTCTGTGTCATCGATCGACGGCCAATCGCCTCGATGGCTCTATTTTGCTTCGGCAATTTTGTCCCGGCCTCAACGGCTTTATCTTGGCAGCCTCAAGCCGGCGGATAGCCATGAAAAGACTTCCAGACTCCACATTGGAAGAGGATTACTAGCTGCCCTCAGCTAGCCAAAGAAGGCATGCAGATGTCCATACAAGACAGCGCAAGAGGAAAGGAGTTTTCACACCTAGAAGGAATCATGGTTGAAGTTAACATGAAAGAGCAGATGCCAAGGTAAAAGTTCTACACTCCTTTCGCTTAGCTGATGCGGAGCGCGCAAGCTCAAGGAGTGTGAGGGGCATTTGATGGGGCCAATTGACCCCATGAAAAATAAAGACAATAATTTTTGGACGGCACACCTTGACAGCGGCGTCGGTCTCAACATTGGTTGTGTCCCACCTCGATCTTGGCATCGGCCGCGGCCCACTTCAACCTCAACGTCCGCGATGGCCCACCTCGGCCTCGGCAATCGGCCTCGCCCCACTCGGCCACCTCGGCTCCAGCCGGCCCCGGCTCCTCCTAGCAGCCCGGCGTCTTCCTAGCCGGCCCCCTACGTCTCCAAGCTAGGCGGCCCCGCACTTCCCACCGGCCCCGGCACCTTCCTAGCCGGCCCCCTACGTCTCCAAGCTGGCCGGCCCCGACACCTTCCCAAGCGGCCCGACATCTTCCTAGCCGGCCCCCTACATCTCCAAGCTGGCCGGCCCCGGCACCTTCCCAAGCGGCCCGGCATCTTCCTAGCCGGCCCCCTACGTCTCCAAGCTGGCCGGCCCCCAGCACTTCCCAGCGGCCCGGCGTCTTCCTATCCGGCCCCCTACGTCTCCAAGTTAGGCGGCCCCGGCACCTCCCAGCCGGCCCCGGCACCTTCCTAGCTGGCCCCCTATGTCTCCAAGCTGGCCGGCCTCGGCACCTTCCCAAGCGGCCTGACATCTTCCTAGCCGGCCCCCTACGTCTCCAAGTTGGCCGGACCCGGCACCTTCCAAGCGGCCCGCGTCTTCCTAGCCGGCCCCCTACATCTCCAAGCTAAGCGGCCCCGGCACCTCCCAGTCGGCCCTGGCACTTTCCTAGCCGACCCTCGGCGTATCCAAGCTGGCTGGCCCGACCCTTCCTGGTTGGTCCCGGTATCTCCAAGCCAGCCGAGTTGGCCCCGACCCTTCCTGGTCGGCCCTTCTCAGCCACGGTGTCTCCAAGCCTGCCGAGTTGGCCCCGGCCATTCCTGGCCGGCCCCTCTCGGCCCCGGTGTCTCCAAGCCCACCGAGTCGGCCCTGGCCATTCCTGACCGGCCCCTCTCGGCCCGGCATCTCCGAGTTCTCCAAGCCCACCGAGTCGGCCCTGACCCTTCCTGGTCGGCCCTTCTCGGCCCCGGCGTCTCCAAGCCCGCCGAGTCGGCCCCGCCATTCCTGGCCGGCCCCTCTCGGCCTCGGCATCTCCGAGTTCTCCAAGCCCGCCGAGTCGGCCCCGACCCTTCCTGGTCGGCCCTTCTCGGCCCCAGCGTCTCCAAGCCCGCCGAGTCGGCCCCGGCTATTCCTAGCCGGCCCCTCTCGGCCCTGGCGTCTCCAAGCCCGCCGAGTCGGCCCTGACCATTCATGGTCTGTCTCCCGCCCCGGCACTTCCTAGCGGGGAGGTCGGCCCCGGCCGCCCCTGGCCAGCCGGGTTCAGCCTCGACTCCTCGGGAGGGTCAAGGTGTCCCAGTTCTCCCCAGCATGGCCCCAGCAGTTCAAGAAACCGCCTCTCTGACTCGCGCCACCTGACAATGCCAGGTCCACCTACTACTGGCCACGTTGTTGATGGGACTAGACCCAACTACCCAACAGCCCCGCTGGCTGATGGGACTTAGCCCACCAACCGCCGCTTTCTCCCTTTCCGATGGGACATGACCCATCAACCAGAGCAGATTCACACACCTCCCAAGAACTCCGCAGACATTCCCTCCTCACGAAATCCCACGTGATCATGCCAGGGTCAACCCCTATAAAAAGGTAAATCCACCCAGTAATAGGTATGCGCGATAATCCCCAAAATTGCTGCCTTAGCATTCAGGAAGGAATCCCTCCTCCCTGAGACCTCCTTTCTCATACTAAAAAGGGCTCACTCGAGCCCCTCTTCAGTATGACCTCAGTTGCTAACTTGGGCGTCGGAGGGTCCCACCGGAGAACCCTCTCCGGTCCTGGGACTTTTCTACAGGTAACCTGGTGAAGAAGAGCCTAGAGAAGTATTCCGTTCCCGACGTCCAGGATAGGTGATTGAGCGTCATCAGCTTGGTGCGCTAGGAAGGGGATAAGAAAAAGTAGCGAACGTTCTTCCTGCGCTACATCTCGGTAGGCGAAACTCTCTCCCCCTCTTCTCTTCGAGAAGCCATGATGGTGACGCGAGCTCAGGATGCCTCCGTCAACTGTCCAGCGGGGCTCCCCCGCCAACTAGGCAGCAGGAGGCCAATCCCCTGCTACCAACCAATAATAAAAATAGGTGTAGCATATCAAAACTTAAATACAGGTTATTCAAAACCTATACCACATCAATTAGAAGAATAAAAGATTAACTATAACAATGATGATCACAAAGCCTTTTACAAGTCTGCCACAAAAGTATGGGAGGATATAGTGCAAGTGGTATGACACGAGAGAAAGCATCATGGAGAAAATATCACAAGCCACTTGGGCATCAAGACTCAGGAGAAGCACTAAGAACATATATTTTCTCTCTCTTCTTTCTCTCTCTTTGCTTTTCTTCCCTCTTGTTTCTTTTCCTCTCTCCGTGGGGCACTTCTCTGTGTGGGTTATTCACAACCAAAAGCCATTCTCTTTTATAAAGGAGAAGTCCATGCCCCTTGCCTCGTTTGTTTTTTGGCAGTGTGATGCTAGTCCAAGCCAGTATATATACCCCCTAAAAGGTCCTATGTTTGAGTCTCTAAGTAATACTTATTTCTCAAGATTTTGCCCCAACTAACTATAATTTAAAAGGGATTCCCCGCATTTTTTTTTTTTTTGATACAGACGGACGGTCACACTAGTCTAGTGGGGTCAGCCCAGATACATCGGAATGCAAAATTTGTAACAACACATGAGGACATAGATCACCCATCGTCCATATCCTATATCCTACATGCTGAGCCACGACCGTCGCTGCCCAGTCAGCTACCGTGTTGGCTTCACAGAATACATGACGAATCTGGGCAGTATCCACCTCCTGAAGCATGGTCCAAATATCTCTAAGAATCGGATTGGTGGATACATCAGGAGCACTCTCTTTCCGCATTCACTGTATGACAATCATAGAGTCTCCCTCAATTACAAGCCTCTGAGCTCGAAGAGTCTGAAAAGCATAAGAAATACCAGCCCATGCAGCGTAAAGCTCGGACATGGGGACAGAGGAGTCCAGGGAACCAAATCTATCAGCCGCCAGCATATCGCCCTGTGGACCGCGAATGATGAAGGCCGAACCAGCTAGTCTGCCGCGAACACTCCCATCCTCGATAGCCAAATCTGGTAAGCCGTGACCGCCCAGAGACCACGTGTATGTGCTGAGGAGCCATCCGGAGATCCTGGAGAAAGATAGGACGAGGAGAACCATAGACATCCACTCTATACTCATAGCCCATCAAATGCCAAATCCATCTAGCTCTAGGGCATTTGAATATATCATGATCTATAGTCTCATCCTCCATACCACACAAGGGACAGGTCGGCTGGATAGACAGGCCCCTACGGAGAGCAGAGCACTCGTCGATAGGCAGTCCCAAAGAAGCTTCCAGATAAAAAGTTGAACCCTAGGAAGAGTGGGAAGCATCCATATCCATGCAGCATCCTTTGTTTCTTGAGACTGAGGCCTAAAGATCTTCACAAGATCCCTGAGAGGGGCCCTAGAGAGGGAGGATCTCTGCCATAGCCTCACATCAGCGGAGGGACAAGAGATAAGAGGAATCGATAGAATCCGCTGAGAGAGTTCCTCACCAAATAGACTAGTCACCATGGGGGTATTCTAGGAGGGGGGTCTAATGAGATCAAATCCTTAACCCTCGTATCAGTGGGAATATCAGTGCTAATAAATGAGGGCCACCGAGATAGAGGAAGCTCAGAAATCCATGAATCCTGAATGGCATCAATAGAGTGACCATCACCAACCATCCAAGAGATATTCTTCCGAATAGAGTCGCCAACCTGGCACACCTCCTTCCAAAAGGAGGAACTTCCCTGGGCGGCGAAATGAACTCTCCTGGCTTCCAATCACCGTATCTTGCACGCATGACCGAGCTCCAGAGACAGTGCGGCTCCAGAAGGAAGCGAGA
Source organism: Calamus simplicifolius (assembly GCA_900491605.1). Lineage (NCBI taxonomy): Eukaryota > Viridiplantae > Streptophyta > Magnoliopsida > Arecales > Arecaceae > Calamus > Calamus simplicifolius. Next base: position 1,400,500 of record UESW01003830.1, read on the forward strand.
AGCATGTCTGGCCAATAAAGCTTGACGCCTAACCAACAAGGATTGGATCCCAAGACCCCCTTCATGAATAGGCATACAGATCATGTCCCAAGATAGAAGATGAATACTCTGCCCGTCTTGCATAGAAGCCCATAAAAAATCTCTAAACCATCTCTTAATCCTCCTCAAGCAAGTAGTCGGGATGGCCGTATTCGACAACATATAGAGCAGAAGGGAAGAAAGAACCGACCGAATAATGGTGATCAGAGCCATCATAGAAAGATCAGTGACATGCCAACCCTCATACGCTGACGGACCCGTCTCTCTAGGTCCATAAAATCGAGCAGCGAGGACGTCTGCCAGTCATGGGGATCCCCAGATACATAAATCGATCAGTCTGAGTAGTGATACCCAACCGATTAATGATAGCTTCACTGGTGGGTCTGGGAGTCTTCGGGCTAAAGCAGATAGAAGACTTCTGAAGGTTGACCTTTTGGCCCGAAGCCTGACAATAGCGCTGAATAATGGAATCAAAGGAAGCTGCATTTTCAATAGAGGCCTGACCCAGAAGGATACAATCATCAGCAAACAAAAGATGAGAGATGGAAAGACCCGCATCCCCCACGATAAAAGAGACAATCCTCTGATTGTACTGAGCCTGATGGAGAGCTCGAGAGAGATCATCCACAGCCAAGATGAACAGAAGGGGAGATAAAGGGCATCCCTGACGTAATCCAACCGAAGAATGGAAAAACTCAGTCGGGCTCCCATTGATGATCAAGGAAAAGGAAGGCCTCTGGATGCAGGCCATAACCCATTCAGTAAAGCTCTCATCAAAACCAAACTCCTGAAGAGAACTATACAAGAAGTTCCAGCTCAGTCTATCATAAGCTCTCTCCATATCAAGCTTGATGGCCATAAGACACCATCTCGCAGGGGCTCTATGTAGATCATGCATAAACTCCTAGTGATGAGGACATTATCCGAGATAGACCGCCCTATGATAAACGCCCCTTGTTCCTCGAAATAATACGGGGGATCACAGCACGGAGGCGAGAAGCTAGGAGACGGGCACAAACCTTGTACATAGTAGTACATAGGCTAATCGGTCTAAAGTGTGGTAGAGAAGCATCCGAGCGTTTAGGCACAAGAGTAATAAGTGTCCATTCTAATCCTCAGGAATATGCTTAGATTGGAAAACATTTTGGATAGCCTGAACCATTTCCTGCCCAACGATATCCCAATAATGACGGAAAAAGAAGGGCGGGAACCCGTCCGGCCCAGGAGCCTTATTCGGACCAAGCTCCCAAAGAGCCTGACGAACCTCCTCCGCACAAATAGGCCTGACAAGCAAGGCGTTATCCAAAGAGGATACCTTCCTGGTATCAGAAACCTGAGTAACCGGAACCCCATCACCAAAAGCTTCAGACCATCTGGATTGGAAGAAATGAAGAAGCTGAGAACGAATATGATGAATATCCTCCTGATAATTCCCCTCAGCATCCACTAATCGCCGGATTCTGTTGGCTGCCCGCCGCTTCAGTGTAGCCTGGTGGAAGAATCTGGTATTACGATCCCCTTCACGGATCCACTGAACCCTAGATCTTGCTTCCAAATAACTCTTGCTGTCGAAGAAGGGAGTGATGACGAGCAAGATTCTCTCGCAACAAGGAGAGATCAGAGTCCAATAGAAAACCGTCCTGGTCCTCCTTCGACTGAATGGCACAAATAATAGTTTCATCCTTCTCCACTTGCCTCACCAGATCCCCAACCTCCAGTCTATTCCATCTGGAAAGTCTGCGACTGGCCAGCATAAGACGGTGGGAAATCCGATAGGCTGCATTACCCCTATAGGAAGGTGCCAGATCTGAGAAATGATAGCCCGAGCAGTAGAGTGGACCGTCCAGAACCGTTCAAATCTAAACTGTTTCCTCAGATGAAGATCAGCCTCCAAGGAAATCAGAATAGGACAGTGATCCGAGGCAATCCTAGGAAGGTGAGTAACACTGACAGCAGGGTATTTTTGGAGCCACTGAGCTGTAGCCAAAGCTCTATCAATTCTCTCCCAGACACGAGCTGTCCCCTGCCGGTTATTGCACCAAGTAAATTGGGGCCCCGAATACCCCAAATCCATCAGCCCAGTAGATCCAATGAATGATCTAAATTCAATAATATCAGCAGAGTTGGTGACTGGCCTACCCCCTCTCTTCTCACTGGCATCAGTAATGCAGTTGAAATCACCAGCAATAAGGAATCCCTTGAGCTAGGAGGGAAGTCAAATCGGACCAAAGAGCCCGTCGCTCACGGTAGTCCGTACTGGCGTAGACTGCCGATATGATCCAGGGGTCAGAAGTCCTTCAGAGACAGCAAGACCTATCTGCTGATTATTTTGATGGAAAACATCAATCGTGACGGCAGAGTCAAGCCAAATAGCCAAAATACCTCTAGACTGCCCCATAGCCTCCACCGCATATGAAGACCAGGACCGGGCAATCTGCCTCTGAAACCGCACCAAACTATCTCCTGACAGCCTGGTTTCTAAAAGGACACATATATCAAAATTATGTATCTGAATCAATCTACCAAAGAAGGAACGGAAAGAGGACTTATTAGCGCCTCTAACATTCCAAATTAAGATCTTCATAGATTAACTGGAATTAGCTAGGACCACCTCCTGGTCCTCTACCATCACACTATCAGCAGTCTGAAGAGAGCAGTCCTGCAGGACATCTGAATCTGCATCAATGGGACATGAACCCAGGCCCATAAGATCTACAGCAGTACCCTACTCTCCTGGTCTGCAGGCCTCTCAGGGTTAATCCGCTGCACCTCCTGATTCGATTCCAAGCAGCAAAGAGACTGGGGCAAGTTTTGTAGGCAAGGAATGATATCCACTCTGCATTTGGCCATATTACCCTTGCCTTTCCCTTTTCTCTTATCCGTTTTAGAGATAGATCTGGGGGGCATACACTCAATAGGTCGCGCCCGCTTGAGAGGCCCCGAACCCATTACCCTATTTTCCTCCTGGCCATCAACAGAAGGAGCCAAAGCCAAGGATGCAAAAGGGTTAGCTGAGACTAGGGATTGGGCAGAAACAGATTCAGAGAATCCACTGTGATCCACCTTAAGCTTTCCCTTAACTGAATCTTTGGAAACAGCACGTTGCTGGAAAACCGGCACGGCCACCAGTGACTGTGAATCCTTCTTCCCTCCCTTAGCCAGCATCTGCTTCCTATTAACTATGACATTGAAACATCAGCCACAGGGGAATCGACACTACCTCAGAGGCTGAAACAGGGCTTACCTTCTTCCCTCCCGGCTCACAGCTTACTGAAGCAAAGTTCACTACCCAGGCGGCCGTCTTCGTCCCACCTTCGTCGGGATCTTCCAGCCATCCTTCAGACTCGACTCCGATGAACCAGGCAAAGGAGCAGAGTTGGGACCAGAGGCTATTGGCTTTGTCTGAAGCAGGGGATCCTCTACACGCCTCCGTTGACGGACCGCAGCCAGCCACGGCTCGAAAACGAAGCTGCTATCAGAGACCTCCGATTCAGCCATGGCCTCAGGCACACAGGGACCCTCCAAATGCAAAGACCCACATTTCGAGCAGAAGCCTTCCAAGGATTCGTAGACGAATGGTTGCCAGAAAGGTCCACGCAGCCCCTGAACCCTAGTCCCAGGACGGAGGGGGCGGCACAGGTTAACACGGACCGGCACCCTAGCATACCCTCCCCTGGTCCTTGATGCCTTCGCAGCATCCGCACAGCAAAAGGACCCTGCTTGCTCCAAGATAGCCCTGAGGATTTCCTCCTTCCAGAACTCCATTGGGAGGCTAGGCATCCTCATCCAGACCAGCGCAAGGAGATGGACTGCTCGGCCGGAAAGAATTCCTGACGCCAGGCTTCAGTTCCGATAATCTGACCATTGATAACCCACGGCCGATTGAGGACCAAATCAACTGCCTTCGGATCTTCAAAATGAAATAAGTGGCAGCGGAACGCCAGGAAAACCAGGACGATGACTCCAGAGATCCCGGCTCGTCTGAACTCCCGGATGTAGGCTTTAGTCGGCACCCATTTAGAGAAAGAACGGGCCATAACAGCAAACTGCTGCCACCCCGCCGCCTCCTCTTCCAGCAGAGGAACCGAGACCTGAACAACGTCCGGGAAAATGGATTCCAGAATCACCACCTCCGACGGAGAGGGAGACGAAGACACCCATTTGAAACCAGAATCCTGAGCATTTCTCCGGTGAATCCGAACCTCCTCAGCCGATCGAGAGCCATGGGGAGACGGAGGAAGGCAGGATGACAGCCGGAGGAAAGTCGCGCACTCAAACGACAAAGATCGAGAGATGAAGGAGGAAGATAGCCTGAGCACAAATCTTAAAGTAAAGCAAAGAGAACGAACCAGAGAACCGTGCACGATTCTCGAAGCAGCAATTTTTCTCCCTGCATAGTTACACACAAAAGAACTCCATATTTTAAAAGAAAAAAATGTTCCACCAACACCTGCAACATAAGCCACAATCTTAACAACTTATTGGCCACCTATACCCTCCTTTTATTGATCATATTAGTAAGCAAAGTGTAGATAGAAATCAAACATTGCTTTTGATTTCAATGTATACTTCCTACCAGAAGCATATGTGCATAGAAAAAAAATATAAGTACTCATACATAGATTTTACTCCTTTTTTTAGTTAGAAGGTAATTTATATATATCCTTATTTTTTTGTTCTTGGTCTATTTTAGAAATAAACAACAAGAAGTTCATGCAAAAGTAATTATAACCTAAATACAAAATAAATTAATTAAAAAATGAAATTGTAAACACCTATAAGCTTCTCTAGCACACGTATTATATGTATTATCATTAAAATAGATATAAAAATTATTTTTTTTGAAATGTGACTAGTTTAGACAGTAGTTAGCCTTAAAGCTTGCTTCCACTGTAAAAAGCTCGGCTAGTATTAATTTCATGCTCCAACCCTTAGATCAAGTTTGATGTTATCGTTATTGGGCTCAGTTTAGGCTTCTAGCTCAGTTTCAAATTTTATTACAAAATTAGTTCAAATCCTGCTTAATATTTGATTAAATATTTAAAAATAAATTAATTCTAATGGTCGAAATTTTGACGCAATAATTTAACGGTTGTTGGTTGGCGAGAGCGCACGCCTGCTGGCGCCGACCCCCCCCCTACTGACGTGTCCGAGCCCTTTCCGTCCACCACCGAAAGTTTTCATCCAACGGCTAATGTCGACCTCAGACCATCCAACGGTCTACCTTCAACCAAACCAGCCCGGTCCTTTTCCCCCTTTCGTCGTACGAATGATTCCTCTCCCGATGATCGCCTCATCTCCACTACCCAGTACACCAAACACGGAAAATCTATCCTCAGCGCCACTGCCGTCCGCCACGTGCACACTTCACGCCAGCTTGCGCGAATTGCAGTGGGTTCGACAGGCGTCAAGCGGAGGACGCGTGACTCTGTTTTCAAATTAAAGTTGGCTACCATTTAAGAAGCCAAAAGCTATTCCTTTCTCCGTTGGCTCTTCCCCTCTGGCCTTCTTTCTTCGGTTCTCGCGAGAACCCTCTCGACTCTTCTCTCTGCGTTAAGGAAGCGGAGCAAGCGGACGGGAAGCCCGGCTTCGATCTCTTCTCTCTCTTCCTCGCGCAGAAGTAATAAGCTTTGCTACCTCTTGATCTCCTTTTCGCTCTCTGATCTCCTGATTTCGTTGGAACTATACGCGTGCATTTCAGTTGATCTGTAGATTTTTAGGGTTTGATCGGTGATCGGTGGTCGCGGGTAGGGTTTTGTTGAGAGATCCGTGAGTTTTAGGCGATCATATGATGGTTTGCCGGGATCTAAGAGGAGCTCCCGGCATTGCTGTTCTTTTGAGCTCTGGAGTGGGGGATTCTGTTTGTTTTTGGGGTTTATGGCTGGATCTGGGGTTTCTTGCAACTCATTTCTCGTTTATCGTGATTTCAAGTTGGATCTGAAAGACTTTTCAGCACGAGTAGAGGATGATCTATTTTCTTGTTATGATCCACGCCGGATAGAGGTTTTGGGTAGTTTTAGTAGTCTAGCTTCTGAAGTACATTTGTTTATTGATTTATTTTTCTTCCTTCTTTTGATCGTTTCTTGGTATTTATAATTTGCGTGTTTGGATGATATGTTTGATGTGCTGGTGGCTTGATCTGGCCTTGTAACTTCTCTGCTTTTATGCTTGCATGTGAAATTCTTCATTGATCTACTAAATGACTATGTTGCATCGTTACCATGTGCACCTTTTTCCATAGTTGGTGGTGATATGCTTCTCTGCTTAACTTTTTACTAGCAGTTTTATTGTGAAGATGTCCATATAAAAGCAGACATCGAAATTAGTGAATTTGCTTTCTCAGTGAAGAAAAGGATTTCCTTTTTTTTTTTAAAAAAGAATGTAAGTAAGTGGCTTATAGAATCTTATGATTTAAAGAGTCATAATGGATCCGTGATTGTTAGATTGAACATTAGTTCATTAAAAATTTGATAGCTTTTGGTTTATGCCATGCCAAACTAAATGCAAAACGTCCATTTTTTATGTGGTCTAAGTTTTCTCAGTTCGTAGTTTCCGAAGTTTGGAAAATTCTTGATTGCTAAATCAAAAATAAAATCACAGACCAAAATTTTTTAATACTACGCAAGATTTTAGCTCTTCGTGCACCCTTTTTAATTGAAAATTGAAGGAAGAGCTAGGTAGGTTCCATGCTGATGTGCGCTGGCATTGATCTGGCAAGGACTACACTAGAAACCATGATACTGCAAAAGATGTCATTTTTATCATCTTTGTCAAGGAAAGTAGCAATCCCTTTTTAGCAGCTTAATATGTGCATCTGAAGCGTTCATAATAACTAGATTTACAAATTTTCCAGCGTTCCTGTCTTTGTGATGACTCATGGCACTGCTAGAATCTTTGTTGTAAAAGTTGGGAGTTTGAAAGCTGAAACCGAGAGCTTAGATATCATGTACGCAGGCAGCAGTGCTATTGATTAAGATAAATGACTTGAATTTTTTTTTTTTTTTTTTGGGGGGGAAAGAACTTTAGAAAATGGCTGATGCTGAGGATATCCAACCTCTTGTATGCGACAATGGTACCGGAATGGTCAAGGTTAGATATCTCATCTATCGTTTAATGTCAGCAGCACTTGTTGCTTCTCATCCACAGTCTCTGAATAACTATCTTTATGTTTGTTGACTGTTTCATGGCACAGGCTGGATTTGCTGGTGATGATGCACCCAGGGCAGTGTTTCCCAGCATTGTTGGCCGACCTCGTCACACTGGTGTCATGGTCGGCATGGGCCAAAAGGATGCATATGTTGGTGATGAAGCCCAATCTAAAAGAGGTATCCTGACCTTGAAATACCCCATTGAGCATGGCATTGTCAATAACTGGGATGACATGGAGAAGATCTGGCATCACACTTTCTACAATGAGCTTCGTGTTGCCCCTGAGGAGCACCCTGTGCTGCTCACTGAAGCCCCTCTCAACCCCAAGGCAAACAGAGAGAAGATGACCCAAATCATGTTTGAAACATTCAACGTTCCAGCCATGTATGTTGCAATCCAAGCTGTTCTTTCACTATATGCCAGTGGTCGTACAACTGGTATGTATTAGCGTGAGTTTTGTCCAGATCAAATCCTTCATATCCAAATACTTGCAAACTGAATCGGTTACACTCTTCTAAACAGGTATCGTGCTTGACTCTGGTGATGGTGTGACCCACACAGTCCCCATTTATGAGGGATTTGCCCTTCCTCATGCCATCCTTCGATTGGATCTTGCTGGACGTGATCTCACTGATGCTTTGATGAAGATACTTACTGAGAGAGGCTATTCTTTCACCACTACTGCAGAGCGGGAAATTGTCAGGGACATAAAGGAGAAGCTTGCTTATGTTGCCCTTGATTATGAGCAGGAGTTAGAGACTGCGAAGAGCAGCTCTTCTGTAGAAAAGAGTTATGAGCTGCCTGATGGGCAGGTCATCACCATTGGTGCAGAGAGATTCAGGTGCCCAGAGGTTCTCTTCCAGCCATCCTTGATTGGTATGGAAGCTGCTGGAATCCATGAGACGACCTACAATTCCATCATGAAATGTGATGTGGATATTAGGAAGGACTTGTATGGTAACATTGTGCTTAGTGGCGGATCAACCATGTTCCCTGGTATCGCTGATCGTATGAGCAAGGAAATCTCGGCCCTTGCTCCTAGCAGCATGAAGATCAAAGTTGTTGCTCCACCTGAACGGAAGTATTCTGTTTGGATCGGTGGTTCCATCCTTGCCTCCCTCAGCACCTTCCAGCAGGTAAAATACTTGCTTATAAGCAGCATCCCCTTCCTGGGTTCATCGTGTATCATTGTGGCAATACCTGTTTTTAGTTTTTATTTTTTCAATAAAAATGAGAACTTAAGATGTGTCACCCATCTAGTTTTTTCACTCACGAGCTTCCTTCCGTCAACAGATTTTTCATGTTAAGCAATTGCTGCTGATATCTCATTCGCAGCTTCTTGTTAATCTCCTGACTTGTGTTCAAATTTCACAGATGTGGATTTCCAAGGAAGAGTATGATGAATGTGGTCCTGCTATCGTCCACCGGAAGTGCTTTTAAGAGTTTCGAGGGTCAGTGAATCATTTCCGGGCAGTTTTTTGATTCTCAAGTCACATAGGATTGCTTGGTTGAGATGTTTACTATTAGCGTGGCAGTATTTGGCTATTTGCTCGAGTCGTGTGTGAACTTTGCCAGCCATTGGTGGATGGAGTGAAAAACTAAAAAAAAAAAAAAAAGGAAAAAACGGGAGGAAAGAAAAGAAGAGCAGTGCTCGCTCTCCTTATCCAAGTCAGCCATATGGTAGATTATATAGCCTGGTAGTTTCTCTTGGATTTTCGCTTGAGTCGTGCACTATATTCATAGCAGTTGGATTGTTGTTTATTTTATTTGATTTGTTGGCACTATGTTGTATGAGAAAATTTGATTGTCTCAGCCGAGACGGATGAACTGTCTTGTATATCTACAGTTGTGCTTGCTAGTCATTTTCTTATTACGTCGTCATCTGGTTGGAATTTTTTTAAATTTCGGTGCATACAACGTTGTTTGAACTTTTTGAGTCGCAATGATTAATTTCTGGTTGCCTCCGCATGCAAAATTAAAAGATTCTGAGGTGGAAACCTCATATTCAACTCGTCTTTTCATCAGTTCTCTCTAGGAGCTAGCGTGCTTCAAACTTCATATAATTCGGCGTCTGCATGCCCACCAACCTCGGAAGGTTAAAGAAGAATTCGACAATTTGTTTGGCTGTTGTGCCTGAAATCTTGAGGCTGTTGTGCCTGAAATCTTGTTTGGCTACATTATCCAAGCCCAATTCGAATCATATTTATTTATTATTCCGTTTAACGAACAGAAAGAAAGATATTAGAGGAAATTAAACCCTTTTTTGGTTGAATCTCCTTTCTTCTAGGTATTTTTGTATCAACAAACTGTTTGCTATGGGTACGTGATGCTAGATGGTCTTGCCTTGCAAGGGAATCTGGTTGTCATTGGGAAAAAAAAAAAAAAAACCAAGAAAAGGGAAGAAGCGGAGGAGACGACAGATTACAGCCAGCAGCCGTGTAGGTGGGTGGGTGGCGGCAATGATGGAAGGATTGCAAATGAATTGACACGGTTTGGCTTGATTACAGTCTCAATTTGAAATGGAACTGGTGTAGGGCCAAAGTTCAGCTCGGTTCGATAAAGAACCCCTTAGAGCTCAGTTCACAGGATAAGAGAGTCCATTTCAGCCCGCATTCTCAAGTTTGGCCAAGCTCGCACCTCATGACTGATGGATGAGCTGTTGTTGTTTTGTGATGGCTGAGCTTGAGCAGCTTACCATCAAACTTTGCCCCTAGTAGCTGGTAGTCTAAGGTTGAGAAGGATTGCAACTGAACTAAAAGGAGGGAGGTGGTGGTTGGGGGTCATTCACTAATTGCGAACATATTGTTGATGAATTCGGCTCCAAAATTGATTGATCTATAGTCTAACGTTGCCATCGAAATCTACAAAATGATGAAATCGTTAGTAGGATAATTCTCAAGTGGCCCAACAGACGCTGGCCTTGGTGGATGAATTCTTGACCACCCCTCGATCTCTGTCAGGCCTTTGACGTCCACTTCTAACTACCGCAGTTCACTAGGAGCTCACCCAACTCAACCTGCTGTCATGAGGGAAACTTGCATCCGGATGCTGCATGCGCTGGGTTAATTTGTTGTGATGGATTGTCAGAGAAGAGATGGAGCGTTGCCATCGCCTCCAAAGTTGGTGCCCGTCGTTGAGCCTGACTGCCACCGCGTGTTGTGGTCGCCATCCCTTCATTATCTATGCTTTGTCTTCAAGGAGATTTCTCTGCGGCGACTAAATAACAACCAAAAATTTAAGGATCAAAAGTATATCTTAAACTTTCTCTATCCATGTTGCTTGGATATATAAAGTGAAGGTCTTGATGCTCACCATCCGTATCTCAAAGATCTTGTTAGGACTCACGAGGATGACCTCCTTTCTTTAGCTTTTCAGTCTCTTTTTATTTTTATTTTTATTTTTTATTTTTTAATGAAAAATAATCAAGTTGAGGTTCATTTCGCTGGTTTATGCTGAGGTTTGTGGTTTTCCAATCCGGATTTCATTAGGCTCCACGACTTCATGGAGGAAACAATTAGATTCGCAAGAGGGTTACAATCTTGTCCAAGGACATTTAACTCGTTCGTTGGATCAGGGGTGAGAGAGCTTGTCTTGAATTATGTAACATTTGACGTTCATGATTGATAACTGCCAATGTGTAGCTATCCATGAAGCCCATGACAGATAATTGTCAATGTACAGTTATCTATATGAAAAACGTTCTTCGATAAAGAAAATGCTCATTCGTATGTATATATATATATCGAAAGGATAAAGGCTAGGGCGATAAGAGAAATTGAAAGGAGTATCAAAATCTAACATCACCCCTAGCGTTCAAATTCTTTGTGGAATTATCAAGGTAACTAAATTCGATCCATACATTTATTCTTGTATGAATCAACATTGGTATCAGAGCCACATTGATGATTTACTTGTTGATTTTTTGGATAATTTGATATACGCTATGCCATGAGAGTTATATATTTAAAACTAGATAAAGATATATATTTTTTAATTTTAAAACGGTATCTATATCATTAAATTTGGATAAGTGTTAAGAAAGATATGTTCTTTTAAATTTTTAAAATGAGATATGGATACATATTACATTTTTTTTCTTTCCTCTTGGTACGGCATGGGGTGGTGTCCGATGGCGCGTAGCTAACCTTACGAGTGCCGGGTCTCGTGTTATGTGCACTTCGGTGGTTCCACAGAATGTAACTTTTATTATTTTATTTTAATCGTTGGATTTTAGTATATCACTCGCTGCATGCTACTTTTTCTTCCCATGTTCCAAATGATAAAATAACCTTTGGTATGTGAATTTTTTTTTCTGGCTTGGGTTGTTTCGGTGGCAGGTTTGAATTTTGGCTCCATGGTAAAAATAAACGTTGAAAAGTTTTAGTTCATGCAGCAAGGTTCTTGTCAAAAGAAAAAGCTAGGATTTTTTTTGGGGCTTAAAGGATTCACATCCATGGACCTGATGATGTGCATCATGGAAGCCATGAATTTGGCATGCAAATGGTTCCGGATGGACCAATTACAAGGGCTAGGGCCAAAAACCTCCAAAGGACCTTATTATGTAGAATTGGAGCAATCAAGCCTCTTTGAACTTTAAAACTTGCAATTGTTTAATTGCCTTCAATTGGAGTTTGGAGCATAATTTGGGTTTCTTGGTGGTTTCGGGCGTTTAAGGAGGAAGTTTAATTGCCTTCAATTGGAGTTTGGAGCATAATTTGGGTTTCTTGGTGGTTTCGGGCGTTTAAGGAGCTGTTAAGACCTAAAACAAGTCCTTTTAGTCTGTTCCCTTACTCTATATGTAATAAGTTTTGCATTAATTGCTGTTTGAGCCTTTTTACCAACAGTTATTGTTATCTCGTAACTTATGGCTATTTTAATGTGGGAGAGTTATTAGCATAAAGTGGAGTTATTCGTATCTTGGCTTTTCCTATTCTTGGAGGGATGTTCCAAGCTATGAAAGATGTAATCGGTATGCCGGAAAAGAAAAAGGAGATAACTTTTTGAATTATCAGAGTGCTTTGGCATTTCTCTACCCTTGTTCTTATCTAAGCAAATTTCATATTTGTTTGGTGGTGAACTAATTTGATTCTTATTACTCTTCTCTCTTCTTTTCTAAGAGTATGGCGAATCAACCTAGCACCCTTATTTGTGGCGAGCCATCTTATCCAACAAGTGGTTGTTAGTTCTTCTTTATTTATTGTGATTTATTTTCCCTACCACCCTAGCACATCATCTTGGTATCAGAGCACGGTTTCAACCATGGCGGATGAAGGAATTCCTCGAGGTCTTTCAATGGAGCAAGCTCAAATTATGGGTTTGCAGCAAGCTCAAGAGGAGCTTCGAGGAGAAGTGACCAGCCTTCGAGATCAACTAGCCACCCTTATTCAAATGATGCAAGGTAACAACTTTCATCCCCAACAAGGGCAGATCCGTAGAGCACCTCGGCATGAAATGGAAGCAATTGAAGGAGACCAATTGGAAGATGAAGAAGCTGAGGAAAGGGGCAGACCTAAGAGACATCATGAAAACTCTAACGGTGGAATCAAGCTTAGCATCCCACCATTTAGAGGTACTAGCTCACCTGAAGAATATTTGGAGTGGGTTCAAAAGGTTGAAAATGTCTTTGATTGGCATGAATACCCTGAAGCCCGAAAGTGTAGAGCAGCAGCACTTGAATTTACAGATTATGCCTTATTATGGTGGGATAATCTAAAGGCTCAACGAAGAAGGGATGGTGAGGAGGAAGTTACCACTTGGCTGGCTATGAAAAGATTAATGAAAAGGAGTTTTGTTCCAGATTACTACAAGCAAGAACTTTACATCAAACTTCAAACCCTACGACAAAACTCCTTAAGTGTAGAAGAGTATGTGAAAGAGTTTGAAATTTTGATGATACGTTGTGATTTGAATGAACCTCAAGAACAGACCATAGCTAGATTCCTTGGAGGATTGAAGAGGGATATAGCTAATATTATGGAGTTACAACCTTTTTTCTTCCTTGATGATGTGATTAAGCTTGCCATCAAGGTAGAATGACAACAAAGGAGAGGAGGCATCCGTGTGGGGCAGCTACACCAAGTACCATAAAGGTTGTTTCTACGCCCTCACGAACATGGAGGGCACCTAAACAAGAAGGGAAAGTTGAGACTAGCCAAGGGGTCACTACTTCAGATTCTTGGAAGGGCAAAGGGAAGGCTTCCGAACCTCAACTCCCTAAGAGGTCTCGGGATATCAAATGCTTCAAGTGTTTGGGGCAAGGCCATATTGCTTCCGAATGTCCAAATAAAAGGGTGATGATTCTACATGGGAAGCATGAGGAGGTTGTTAGTGAGGATGAGGAGGAGAAAGATGACCTAGAAGAGGCTGATCAAGGAGAGGATTTTGAACCTATGGAAGGAGACTTGCTGGTTGTCCAGAGGGTCTTGAATGCACAAATTGAAGTTGGGGATGAGCAGCGTGAGAACATCTTCCATACGAGGTGTCAAATCCGGGATAAGGTATGTGGTATGATCATTGACAATAGAAGTTGTACCAATGTGGCATCCATGACCTTGGTAGAGAAGATGGGATTGTCTACTCTTCCACATCTTAAACCCTACAAATTACGTTGGCTTAATGAGAATGGGGAAATTCAGGTTACAAAACAAGTTCTAGTGCCTTTCTCTATTAAAACCTATCGTGACGAAGTCTTATGTGATGTGGTGCCAATGTCGGCTAGTCATGTGCTTTTGGGGCGTCCTTAGCAATTTGATAATAATGTGACTTATGATGGGCGACGAAATACTTACTCCTTTATGATCAAGGGAAAGAAGGTGAACTTGTTGCCATTAAGCTCTCATCAAATTAGGGAAGATCAGTTGCGGGGCCAAAGAAGGGAGGTGGAACAGGGAAAGGGGATGATGTTAGCTAAAAAGGGGGACATTGAGCAAGCACTAGCTTCATTGGGATTTGTTTTCATGGCTTGGGGGAAACCTTTGCTGCAAGTGGGAGATTTGAAGTTGCCCAAACAGATTGTGGAGTTGCTTGAAGAGTTTAAGGATGTGTTTCCGGATGAACTTCCAAAGGGGTTGCCACCTATTCGAGGGATAGAGCATCAAATTGACTTGGTGCCCGGAGCTTCTCTTCCTAATAGACCAGCATATAGATGCAATCCGGATGAGGCAAAAGAGATTCAAAGGCAGGTTGGTGAGCTATTAGAGAAGGGCTATGTGCGTGAGTCATTAAGTCCTTGTTCAGTGCCTACACTGCTTGTTCCAAAGAAGGATGGTAGCATGCGAATGTGCGTGGATAGCCGAGCTATCAACAAGATAATAGTTAAGTATCGCTTCCCTATTCCGAGACTTGATGATATGCTTGATGAGTTGCATGGTGTTGTTTTATTTTCTAAAGTGGATTTGATGAGTGGATATCACCAAATTAGAATGAGGGAAGGTGATGAGTGGAAAACAACATTTAAAACTAAGCATGGTTTGTATGAATGGATGGTGATGCCCTTTGGGCTCTCTAATGCACCTAGCACATTTATGAGACTTATGAATCATGTTTTAAGAAAGTTTATTAGGTTATTTGTTGTAGTGTATTTTGATGATATCCTGATTTATAGCAAGACTTTTGATGATCATGTGAGACACCTTAGGGCTATATTTGAGACCTTGCGTGATGCTCAGTTGTTTGGGAAACTCAAGAAGTGTTATTTTTGTCAAGATAGTGTTATCTTTCTGGGGTATGTTGTCTCTAATGGTGGAATTAAGGTTGATGAGGAGAAGGTTAAAGCAATCCGTGAATGGCCAATTCCTTGTAGTGTTGCAGATGTGAGGAGCTTTCATGGGTTGGCTTCATTCTATAGACGATTTGTCAAGGATTTCAGTTCCATTGTTGCACCTATGACAGAGTGTTTGAAGAAAGGAAGTGAGTTCAAGTGGGGGAGGAAGGCACAAGAGGCATTTGAGCTGATTAAGGAGAAATTATGTTCTGCTCCCATTTTAGCACTTCCTGATTTTGCTAAAACATTTGAGATAGAGTGTGATGCTTCTGGGGTTGGAATTGGGGCTGTTCTAATGCAAGAGAAGCGTTCGATTGCATTCTATAGTGAAAAGTTGAGTGGAGCACGTTTAAGCTACTCCATCTATGACAAAGAGTTCTATGCTTTGATCCGAGCTCTAGAAGTATGGCAGCACTATTTGCTACCTAAGGAGTTTGTTATCCACACAGACCATGAATCTTTGAAGCATCTTAAGGGGCAAGGCAAGTTGAATAGAAGACATGCTAAATGGGTGGAGTTCTTAGAATCATTTCCATATGTCATACAGTACAAGAAGGGACAAGTTAATATTGTTGTCGATGCTCTTTCAAGAAGGTATGCATTGATTTCTATGTTGAATGCAAGATTGTTGGGTTTTGAACAAGTAAAGGAGCAATATGCTAGTGACCCCTACTTTGCTAGTGTGTTGTCTGAGTGTGCTAAAGGCGCTTGTGAAGGGTTCTTTGTGCATGATGGTTACTTATTTAAAATGGGCAGAATGTGTATTCCTTCAGGGTCTTTGCGAGCATTACTTACGCGTGAGGCCCATGGTGGTGGTCTCAGTGGTCATTTTGGGGAGAAGAAGACTTATGAATTATTGAAAGAACACTTCTTTTGGCCCAAAATGTTGCGGGATGTTCATAAGGTGGTTGAAAGATGCAGCATTTGCAAGAGAGCTAAGGGTAAGGAGAATGCATATGGGCTATATATGCCTCTACCTATTCCAGAGCAGCCATGGATGGATATTAGCATGGATTTTGTACTTGGATTGCCTAGAACACAACGAGGAAAGGATTCGGTGATGGTTGTGGTGGACCGATTCTCTAAAATGTTCCATTTTATTCCCTGCCACAAAACCGATGATGCTATACATATTGCTGATTTATTCTTCAAAGAAATTGTGCGTTTGCATGGAGTTCCTAAAAGTATTGTCTCTGATCGTGATACAAAGTTCTTAAGCTACTTTTGGAAGACTCTTTGGAAGAAGCTTGGGACGAAACTCCTTTTCAGTACCGCTTGTCACCCCCAAACTGATGGACAAACTGAGGTGGTCAATCGAACTCTATCTTCTTTACTACGGGCTGTTATAAACAAGAATTTGAAGAATTGGGATGATTGCTTGCCTATTGTGGAGTTTGCATATGACTGAAGTGTGCATGGGGCTACAAAATTTTCACCATTTGAGGTAGTGTATGGCTTCAATCCAAGTGTTCCTATTGATCTTGTTCCTATTCCAATTGATGAGCGGACTTCTATGGATGGGATTAAGAAGGCAGAATTGATGAAGAAACTTCATGAACAAGTTACAGCTAAGTATGCCAAGCAAGCTAACAAAGGGCGAAAATTGATCAAGTTTGAAGTTGGTGACCTTGTTTGGGTACATCTTAGCAAGGGTAGATTTCCTAGTAAACGAAAGTCCAAGTTGATGCCAAGAGTTGATGGGCCTTTCCGAATCACAGAGAAGGTGAATGATAATGCTTACAAAGTTGATCTTCCGGGAGACTACAACGTTTCGGCGACGTTCAATGTGAAGGACTTATCTCCTTATTTGGAAGATCTCGAAGGTCCTGATTTGAGGACAAATCATTCTCAGCCCGAGGGTGATGATGTGCATCATGGAAGCCATGAATTTGGCATGCAAATGGTTCCGGATGGACTAATTACAAAGGCCAGGGCAAAAACCTCCAAAGAACCTTATTATGTAGAATTGGAGCAATCGAAGCCTCTTTGAACTTTGAAACTTGCAATCTGAAGGGGAATGGGCTGCAGGTGTTTAATTGCCTTCAATTGGAGTTTGGAGCATAATTTGGGTTTCTTGGTGGTTTCGGGCGTTTAAAGAGCTGTTAAGACCTAAAACAAGTCCTTTTAGTCTTTTCCCTTACTCTATATGTAATAAGTTTTGCATTAATTGATGTTTGAGCCTTTTCACCAGCAGTTATTGTTATCTCATAACTTATGGCTATTTTAATGTGGGAGAGTTATTAGCATAAAGTGGAGTTATTCGTGTCTTTTGGCTTTTCCTATTCTTGGAGGGATGTTCCAAGCTATGAAAGATGTAATCGATGTGCTGGAAAAGAAAAAGGAGATAACTTTTTGAATTATCAGAGTGCTTTGGCATTTCTCTACCCTTGTTCTTATCTAAGCAAATTTCATATTTGTTTGGTGGTGAACTGATTTGATTCTTATCACTCTTCTCTCTTCTTTTCTAAGAGTGTGGCGAATCAACCTAGCACCCTTGTTTGTGGCGAGCCATCTTATCCAACAAGCGGCTGTTAGTTCTTCTTTATTTATTGTGATTTATTTTCCCTACCACCCTAGCACATCACCTGGCACCGTGAACATCTCAAAGGGATTTGAATTGCAAGTTTGCCTTTCCGATAAACCGTAAGGCCTTTCTAAAGCCTTTGGCTGTCTTGAAATCCCACCTTTCTAAAGCCTTTGGCTATCTTGAAATCCCACTAGTTCTTTGTCTGGTTGCTACGCTCTCTTTCCATAACCCAATATTAAATGTGATCCGAGAACCAGATTGGGCTCGAACGTTGGGAAACAGAGATCCTCCTCCTTGAAAAAGCTTCTGCAAAAAGTCTCCGAAGATCAGTTGCACCAGTGGGGACACTCCGACGCTCAAGTAAGCAACTCAAAAACAATGAAGAAGTGGAGATAATAGAAATTATCTAGAGAACTTGAGTTTAGATCCCTTCCATCGTTGTGAGTGTAGGTTCTTTTACCTGTTCGAAGATCCCCTTTCCCACTCTTGGAAGGTGGTTAATTTCGAGGCGCTATTGTCTGGTAGCGGACAGGTGGTCAAGCTAACAAAGACAGGTCGCAATCGACACTGGGCATATTAGAGGTGTCTTGTCCTGCCAGCCACCTGCCTGACGCGGTGCCATAGGTGGCAGGTGGGTCTGGTCGTGTCAGGCATGCGCCATTACAGGTAGTGGCCATGCACAATTGCAGACAGTTAGTGGGCCACGTGGTAGCTGCGGGTGGTTGGTGGGCCACGTGATAGTGTCAGGCGGCTTGAGATAGAGAGGACTTGGAGTTCGAAATTGAGGGGGTCGAGGCCAAGGGGGCCTTGGAGGCCGAGGCTAGGTTCTATTAATTGCTTTCTTTATCAACTCTAACGCGGCTCGATCAACTACATCAAAGACCAAAGCCCAATTAACATGGTACCCCATAAGGCAAATGTCCCAAGTGCTGATCCGAGATTTATCTTGAATGACTGATGTCACCCAAGAAGTCAACTTAGATGGGCAGGAGACTTGAGTCCCAAGGTTGACCAAAGAGATCAGGAAAAAAAAATCCTAGAAAACCTGAGGTCAGAATGCTAAAAGCCTACCTACTATTTCACCTTACATGAAAAGCCAACCTACCTATTGCATTACCCTAAGCTGACCTAAATCGATTAAAGAACGAGCTTTCAAACCCATCTTGAAAAGCTTGGTAAGAAATTCTCTCAAGAACTCAAGGTTTGGATGCTATGTGTATGTTGATCTATCATACCTCAGTATCCATATCTTAATTTTGTGGGAGGCCAATCTCCTCATGGTCATGAAGATGAAAACAAGCTATCCTATTTAAAGAATAGAATGACATTGAGTCGAGGTACAAGATACCTTGATTTAGTTAGTTTGGTTCAAGTACCTTGACTCAAATAAGCTCAGTTTGATTATCTTAGTTTGGATAATTTGGTTTAGATGATTTAATAATTTAGTTAGCCAACTATACTACACTCAGAACTTGTGAAAAGCTGAGAACAACTTTGGTACAAAAAATTGACCTTGAAGGCCGAATTATAAAGTATCAAAATGCAAAAATACAATCGAGCTATTAGAAAAGAAAAGAAAAAACAGTGCTAAGATGGTCTGCAAGAAACCTCTGAGATAATTGCTTCTTACCCTCATCTGAGAAGCTAATTGTGGTCAGGACTGGAGCAGCAGGCACTTTACAGGAGGGCAACTCCTCAGCTTCGGCCTTGGTCAAACCTCCCTCCTTAAATGGGTCAAGAACATCCAAGTTAAGATCCATAAATAGTGCTGACACTTGCTTTCAACAAAGCTGAAACCTAGCAAGGAAGACCTTGGCCAAGTACTCCACCTTGTCTTCGCACTCTTTGGAGATCTTGTAAGCCTCCACTACCTCAAACAGGAGCTCAGGTTTGAGTTTTCCTTTGATGGTAGCAAAGTCGAATTTTAACTTTTTTATCTCAACTTGAAGCTGAGAAAATTCCTCAGCTTGCTCCTTTAATTGCTCAGAGAACTCCCATTACTGAGGTTAATATATCAATTACTTTATTTATAATACAAATCAAAATTATAAAAACCTAAATCAAATGAAAATCTTATCTAATATCTACACCTTTCTCTACAAGCTCTCGTTACCTAATTCTTGATTTCAAGATTATTAAAATCCCATTGAATTCACAAAAGGAGGGAAAAATCCAACAAATATGTGGTGATGATAATTTGAGTGATGACATTTAAGTTGAGAACTCATTTATCATCATTGTAGCCCAACACCTTTCTCTTTGAGTTAATTCCAAGAACTTGAGCAACACTAAAGTAATGTGAAGCTTAGGTGAGATCATTCAAGAAGGAAGAGAAGAAAAGATTTACATTTACTAAGGATGTCAATAGCACCAATGATGTTTTTACTGTGTTTGTTGTGGGTATAGAATTTTCTATGATACAAGCTTCATATTATAGAGTATTATGCATGTTTGAATGCCTGCCATATGCCTCATCTTGCATATATAGATGGTTATTCTACTTTTATAATTTAGATCTATTTGATATTAAAAAAATTATTTATTTATTTAATATATCATAATCGTGACATCATTTAAACATGCATGATGCTTTCTATAATATATATATATATATATATATATATATATATATATATATATATATATATATTTTGCTTTCTTACTGCTATCATTGGGGATAGAGAAAGGTCGAAGTTAATATTTGTTTTTTCTGATTGTTTTGGGATTTGATGGTCCAAAGATGGAAGAGCAGTGGGTTAAAAGAAGAGTGAAGAATTGTAGCAAGATTATGCATTTTCTTGCCAAAAATTTCATGATTAATAGGTGTTGCTGTGGAGTTGTTACTGCTGAATTTATCTGGGGAGGAGGTGGGCTGCCATCCAAATTTAATTAATTGGGATAAATATTATTTAAGTAATTTTTTTAATAATTTATGATAATAATAAAAATAAAAATAGAATTAAACTAATCTGGATATAAGTAATTAGAAAAGATACAATAATTTGTAAGTTTAGTATCGAACTAACGATTTGGTTCTGATAGAAAATAAATTCATGTAGCTAATTCTATGTAATTAAAAAAAAAAAAAAAAAAGAAAAAGAAAAAGAAAATAAATAAAAAAAAAGAAAGAAAAAAAAAAGGCTTAATTGAGTTGAGTTGTAAATATCATCTAATCTGGAAGGAGAAATGGATTAGAAAAAAAAAGATGAAAAGAAGAAAGATCAACTAGAGCAGAGAACAGTTATAAAAAGAGCAGAGAACAGTCAATGCGAGCGGTGGATTGTTACAAAAAAGAGAACAGTTATACCACTGCCAAAATATATAATATTAAGACTCCGGAAGGCTGAAGTAGGCATGGGCACTGGGCCGTGCCGTGCTAGGTACGGCCCAAGCCCATCATGCCAGATAAATTACCGTGTCATGTCTGGCACGGTCCATTAACAAATGGGCCGTGCCAAGCACGGCCCACTAAAAAAAAAATTCAAATTCGGCACGGCCCGTGACCCATCAAGAAATGGGCCACGGGCCGTGCCATCCAGAACGGCCCTGCTGGGCCATTTTGTGGGCCGTGCCATGGCACGGCTGGTGCCAGAAGCACACTATGCGCCTAGGCACCAGCCAGCTGATCCAAGCCATGATCCTGATCAATGATGATGGATCCGACGATTGTGAACGATCTGATCGGAGATGATCCGACGGTTGCGATTGATCCATGCCATAATCCTGATCGGCGATGATCGATCCGACGGTTGCGATCCATCCGATCGGCGATGATCCGATGGTTGCGATTGATCCAAGTCATGATCCCGATCGGCGATGATCGATCGACTGTTGCCATCAATTCGATCGGAGACGATCCGACGGTTGCGATCGATCCTAGCCATGATTCCGATCGGGGATGATCGATCCAATAGTTGCGATCTATCCCATCGGCGATGATCCGACGATTGCGATCGATCCAAGATATGATCCCGATCGGCGATGATCAATCCGACGGTTGCGATCCATCTGATCGAAGATGATCCGGCGTCTGCGATCGATCCAAGCCATGATCCCGATCGGCGATGATCAATCCGACGGTTGCGATCCATCCGATCGAAGATGATCCGACGTTTGGATCGATCCAAGCCATGATCCCGATCGGCGATGATCAATCCGACGGTTGCGATCAATCCGATCAGAGACGATCCGACGGTTGCGATCGATCAAAGCCATGATCCCGATCGGCGATGATCAATCCAACAGTTGCGATCCATCCGATCGGAGATGATACGATGGTTGCGATCGATCCAAGCCAAGATCTCGATCGGCAATGATCGATCAGACTGCTGCGATCAATCCGATCGGAGACGATTCGACGGTTGCGATCGATCCAAGTCATGATCATGATCGGTGATGATCAATCCGACGGTTGCGATCCATCTGATCGGAGATGATCCGACGTCTGCGATCGATCCAAGCCATGATCCCGATCGGCGATGATCAATCCGACGGTTGTGATCCATCCGATCGGAGACGATCTGACGTTTGGATCGATCCAAGCCATGATCCCGATCGGCGATGATCAATCCGACGGTTGCGATCAATCCGATCGAAGATGATCCGACGGTTGCGATCGATCAAAGTCATGATCCCGATCGGCGATGATCAATCCAACAGTTGCGATCCGTCCGATCGGAGACGATACGATGGTTGCGACCGATCCAAGCCATGATCCCGATCGACAATGATCGATCGGACTGTTACGATCAATCCGATCGGAGACGATTCGACGGTTGCGATCGATCCATGCCATGATCCTGATATGCTATTATCGATCGAATAGTTGCGATCTATCCAATCGGAGACGATCCGACGATTGCGATCGATCCAAGCTATGATCCCGATCGGCGATGATCGATCGGACCATTGTGATCAATCTGATCGGAGACGATCTGACGTCTTCGATCGATCCAAGCCATGATCCCGATCGGCGATGATCGATCTGACGGTTGTGATCGATCCAAGCCATGATCCCGATCGGCAATGATCGATCCGACAATTGCGATCAATCCAAGCCATGATCCCGATTGGTGATGATCGATCGAACCGTTGCGATCGATCCGATCGGAGACGATCCGACGGTTGCGATCGATCCAAGCCATGATCCCGATCGGGGATGATCGATCCAACAGTTGCGATCTATCCCATCGGAGACGATCCGACAATTGCAATCAATCCAAGCCATGATCCCGATCGGCGATGATCGATCCGACGGTTGCGATCCATCCGATCGGCGATGATCCGACGGTTGCGATCTTTCTATTTTTTTCTTCTTACTTATTGTATTATGTTCTAGAGGTCAGGCCTAGCCTCCCTCCTTCTGTACCATTTTAATTTTAAATTAATAAACTGGTAGGGGTCTATGCCAAACCCCCCACCATTATGGTGGCTTTATATTAATAAAATTTCTTTATTCATAATAATTTTTAATTTATCAAAAAAAATTATATTTTTTATAAATTTTTTTATTTGAGCTGTTCACGGGCCAGGCCCTAGGTGGGCCGTGCCAGGCACGCCCACCTGGGCCGGCACAGCTTAGGCCCACCTGGGCCGTGCCGGCACGGTACGATGGGCCGACCCAGGCTGTCATGGGCCGTGCCGTGCTGGGCCAACAGAAAAAATTTTCTGAGCCCAGCATGGCTTGGTACTGTAGCAGTGCCGGACCATGCCTAGCATAGTCCATCAGGGCCTGGGCTGTGCCATAGGCGGCACGGTCCAGTGCCCACCTCTAGGCTGAAGCATTCATGGTGCCAGTCCGCTTTACAAGGGGAGACAAATCCCGTGACGTCCGAATCGTCGAGTTGGGAGAGTGAGCGAGCGTTGTCGAATCTTCGACCCGGCAGTGGACGGGTCAATCTCCTCCTCTCTACCCTTGCCGTCGAATCCCCTCTCTCATTGTATGTAAAGCCCTCGTCTTCTCGGCGCGTGAGAGAGAGAGAAGGGGCGATCGGTGAATCATGGATCACGCGGCGGATGCGCATCGGACCGATCTGATGACGATAACGCGGTACGTGCTCAACGAGCAGAGCAAGTACCCGGAGTCGCGGGGGGATTTCACCATTCTCTTGAACCACATCGTCCTCGGCTGCAAGTTCGTCTGCTCCGCTGTCAACAAGGTGCTCTCTCTCTCTCTATCTCCTCCTTTCCTTTGTGACGATGAAATGATGCATGATTCTTGTTTGGTGTTTCAATTTATTTTGATGATTGCTAGGGGATTGGGACCTGATTTAGAATTAGATCCTTGTGTGGTGATTGTACGTATTCTCGAAGTAGTTATTTTCAAGAGAGGGAAAAAAAAATCCTAGGGCGTCTTCTCACTTTTGAATCGATTGACAATTCGATTCCATAGATTTGTGTTCGGAATGAAATAAACCATAGCATCAGAATTTTAAATCCATAAAATTATGGAATCAGAAATCCTCAAAAAGAAAAAAAAATTGATAGGATTTCCTGGATACGTGATGCTTGTCGTAGCGTAATGATTAAAATATTTTAATTTCACTGAAAGTAAAAGATCGAATTCAGAGGGACTTTAGCCGTGTTTATCTTGAATTAAAATTATATAATTAGGAATTTAAATAAATAGATAATAAGAATAATTAAGATATGATCTATCTTATGAGTACCGTAGATCACGGCCGTCCTTTTAAGAATAGATCAGTCAAGAATTATTTTCACTTAAAAAAATTCACTAAAAATAAACATAAATAAATATTTTATTGTAAAGCATCTGAATACATAAAATTAAAACTAAAAAATTCTTCTTTCCTGACATCAAGAAGGCAACATCATCAAGAAGGCACCGAACTCCCAGGATCCTTGCTTCCCAATCAGATTAGCGCAACCCACAATAACTCTCTCCTTCTTTCTCTGTTCGGGATTGCTCTCATATCTGCCAACCAGAACTATTTATAGATGCAATGCGGAGAGGATGCGAAGAGAACGGAGAAATCATGGAGAGATCATGCCTCTCTGTTTCCATACCAGACGCGGC
This sequence comes from Calamus simplicifolius, assembly GCA_900491605.1. NCBI lineage: Eukaryota > Viridiplantae > Streptophyta > Magnoliopsida > Arecales > Arecaceae > Calamus > Calamus simplicifolius. Next base: position 1,425,013 of record UESW01003830.1, read on the forward strand.
TTCTAACTGTTCAGATCTGATTCGAAGCCCAACGAATGCGGACGATTTGTTTGCTTGATCCATTAATGCAGAGAAGACGCAGAGAGATCACGATGCTTTTTTTGCATGTTTCATGAATACGGAGGATGCCTGATTTTCTTTCAAATTTGAATTCTTTCCGATTTGGCATCCGAACGAAACATGAAGAGATTTCAAAGAGATAACGGACGATTCTCCTTCCAATTTGAAAGTCTTCAATCTAATTTATTCCCTGATTGGTTGGTGGAGTGATGGGATATGAAGGAAGAAAATCGGAAAAAAAAATGAAATGTGAAAGCGATGAACTCGGCAATTGGTTTGCCGACTTTGCTTTGAGATGCGTGCTAAATCCTTGTAAATTCAATTTTGAGCTCATTTTAAGTCCGATTTGAGTGTCGTTTGCGTCGTTGGACTCCTAAAATCGAGCTCTTTAAGTTGATAAGGTTTTACCTAAAATATTATATAAAATATTAAAATATTAAATAATAATAGGTACGTTAAATTATTAATTAATAGGTTTAATGATAATTATTTATGCGTTTATCACTCCCCCCAACTTGAATCTTACTCGTCCTCGAGCAAATAAAAATTTAGAAATATGTACCAAGCTAGTCCAAGAATTGATAGTTATCTTACAGTTCTTCAAAAATTTTGGTTAGATCATAAGGAGGTACTTCATTGGATTATTAAGTTTACCCATTTAGTGATAAAGTGTAGTCCATAAGAATTTATAGAAGTCTTCCTTCACCAACTTTCCACTTCTCTAATTAAGTCTCTAACTTAATTTGGGTTGGGTGTAATGTCTTTTGTACTTTGGTTCTTATTTATTTATTTATTTATATGTAAAGTCAGTGCAATGTCCTAACCCCTTGCTTTCTAATTAACCCTTGTAGCGAGCTTTAGGCCAATGGCTCCCAAACCAATTGGTTTTAGGGCATTAGGTGTAAAACACCCTCGGACTTACTGACTCGAGTCAAAAAGGCTGACTCTACTTAGGTTCTTTTACATTCTCACCTTTTTACGCGAACAACATCACTTTCTTAGGTGACGGGGCCCGGTTACTCAGTGAAAATGCTAAGAACCTAATTTATTAACTTTAAGAGAGATTTTTTTTTTTTTTTTTTTTTGAATAACATTTTCACCCATACCCTTATTAAGTAGATTGTACTATTAAGATCAGTGGTCAGGAGGGTCTGAAATTATTCTAAAAATTTTTGGGCTAAACCCTACCTTTTATTAGGTTTTCTTAATAATTTATTCCTCAGTATCTCAAAAATAATCTAACCATTAATTCATTAATAGACTGCTTGATTAACTTCAAATCGAGACAGAATTTGGTACACACATCTGATTATAGTTTTACTCGAGGATTTACTTATTTTCCCCCCAACTTAATTTCCATTGTCCCTAATGGAAGAAAAATTAATTTCAAGGAAAGATACTACCTGGTAGAGTATTTGAAGGTTGGAAGTTTCATTGTTGCCATCTTCTTTCAATCTGCTTCTGTTGCTCTTCTCTGGTCATACTAAAAGAACAACTAAAAGTTAAAAATAACTAATAAACTGGGTTGCCTCCCAAGAGCGCTAAGTTTAAAGTCTTCAGCCAGACTGTGCTACTTATTATGATAGTGTTGGGTTCACAAGATCAATTGATTCAACAACTTCTCCATCATTAATTTCTTCTATATATGGTTTCAAACGTTGGCCATTTACTTTGAATGTATTTCCTTGCTTGGGGTCTTTAAGCTCTACAGCTCCATGGGAAATACTTGAGTTACTATAAAAGGTCCATTCCATCGTGAACGAAGTTTTCCAGGGAAAAGATGTAATCTTGAATTGTAAAGCCATACTTTTTGATTTGGTTCAAAAGTTTTTCTACTAATAAATTTGTCATGATATGCTTTGGTTCGTTCTTTATAAATTTTTGAGCTCTCATATGCCTCATTTCGTAGCTCTTCTAACTCATTCAATTGAAGTTTTCTATTGACACCTGCATTTTTCATATCATAATTAAATTGCTTGATGGCCCAAAATGCACGGTGTTCTAATTCTACAGGTAAATGCAGGCTTTTCCAAATACGAGCCTGTAAGGAGACATTCCTATGGGAGTTTTAAATGCAGTACGATAAGCCCATAATGCATCATCCAAACGTTCTGACCAATCTTTCCTATCAGGTCTCACCGTTTTCTCAAGGATATGTTTAATTTCTCTATTTGATATTTCAACTTGGCCACTAGTTTGGGGATGATAAGGTGTAGCTACCTTATGAGTAATTCCATATTTGTTCATTAATCCTTCAAAGTGTCTATTCGTGAAATGTGTACCCCCATCACTAATTATAGCCTTGGGCATCCAAAACGACTAAGGATATTATGCTGAATAAACTTGATTACAACTTTATGGTCATTGGTTCGAGTTGCCATGGCTTCAATCCATTTTGACACATAATCAACTGCCACTAGAATGTATTCAAATCCAAAAGAGGAAGGAAATGGGCCCATAAAATCAATACCCCATACATCAAAAATTTCTACAACCAAGATAGGGTTTAGGGGCATCATGTCTTTTCGAGATATATTTCCTGTTTGTTGACATTGGAGACAATTACGGCTAAATTCATGTGCATCTTTAAAAAGAGTTGGCCAATAAAACCCACTTTGCAGTACCTTTGCTGCAGTTTTCTTCCACTAAAATGTCCTCCACAGGCAAGAGAATGACAGAAGTTAAGTATACTTTTGAATTCACTCTCGGGGACACATCGCCTAATCACCTGATCTGAACAGTACTTAAATAATTCAGGGTCTTCCCAAAAGTAATATTTGATTTGTGAGAAAAATCTATCTTTTTCTTGTTTTGTCCAGTGGGAAGGTACTTTTCCTGTTGCCAAATAATTCACAATGTGGGCAAACCAGGGAAGACTGCTATGGAAAATTGAGAACAGTTGCTCATCAGGAAACTTATCTCTGATTATTTCTTTATTGTATTCCACTGAGATCCTAGAGATATGATCTGCTACCATATTTTCAGAACCCTTCTTATCTAAGATTTCTAATCAAATTCTTGTAGTAGAAGGATCCATCTAATCAGTCTGGGTTTTGTATCCTTTTTTGATAAAAGATGCCTCAACGCTGCATGATCTGAATAAACTAAAACCTTAGACCCTAACAGATATGATCTAAACTTTTCTAGGGCAAACACAACTGCTAGTAATTCTTTTTCAGTGGTAGTATAGTTCATTTGTGCATCTGAAAGAGTTTTGCTAGCATAATAAATTACATGGGGTTCTCGATTGAGTTTCTGTCCTAGAACTGCCCCTACAGCATAATCAGAAGCATCACACATGATTTCGAAAGGTATGGTCCAATCTGGGGGCTTGATAATTGGTGCAGTGGTCAAAGCAGTTCGAAGGATGTTATAGGCTGTTAGACAATCTTTATCAAAATTAAAAGAACTATCTTTGGTCAACAAATTACACAATGGTCGAGAAATTTTACTGAAATCTTTGATGAAGCATCTATAAAAACCAGCATGACCAAGGAAAGATCGTACTTGTTTAACTGAGGTTGGGGGTGGTAGATTTGAGATCAATTCAACCTTGGCTTTATCAACCTCAATACCTCTCTCTGAAACAATGTGTCCGAGCACAATTCCCTCACGAACCATAAAATGGCTCTTCTCCCAACTTAGGACTAAATTCATTTCCATACATCGTTTCAGTACCTTAGTCAAGTTCTCGAGGCAGCTATCAAATGATGCACCAAAAACTGAAAAATCATCCATAAATACTTCCAAAAATTGACCAATCATATCAGAAAATATGGCCAACATACATCGTTGAAAAGTGGCTGGTGCATTACAAAGACCAAACGGCATGCGTCTAAAGGCAAATGTTCCAAAGGGACAAGTGAAGGTGGTCTTTTCTTGATCTGCAGGAAATACTGGGACTTGATTGTATCCTGAATATCCATCTAAGAAACAAAAGAAACTTTGTCCCGCTAGCCGTTCTAGAATTTGATCGATAAAAGGCAAAGGAAAGTGGTCTTTCCTAGTCACGGCATTCAACTTTCGATAATCTATACACACTCTCCAACTAGTTGATGTGCGAGTAGGAATTGATTCGCCCTTTTCATTTTTAATCACGGTAATACCGATTTTTTAGGTACTACTTGGATTGGACTGACCCATTGGCTATCTGAAATTGGATAAATAATACCAGCATCAAGCCATTTTACTACTTTCTTAACAACATCCCTCATGTTTGGATTTAGCCTTCGTTGCATGTCTCTATGTGGTTTGGCTTCAATTTCACTATGAATGTGGTGCATGCAAACGGAAGGGTCAATTCCCTTAAGATCAGCTATTGTCCATCCAATTGCCTCTTTATGTTCTTTAAGTACATCTACCAATTTATCTTCTTGCTCAGAGGTTAGGGTAGATGCAATGATTACTGGAAGGGTATCATTGGGTCCAAGGAATGAATATTTTAAGTCATCTGGAAGAGGTTTCAATTCTAGTTGGGGTGGTTCTTCCAAGGATGGTATTAAAGGACTTGGTTTAGTTGGAAGTGGTTCATATTTTATAGTCCAAGGAGGGATGGTGTCGAACTTAGGTGGTTCTAATAACATGTTTATCTCTTTGGTATACTCATCAATATCAAAGTCATCTATTCCAAAATGTGTAAGACATGTTTGTAAAGGATCCGAATCAAGCAAACTTTGAAATTTCTTATCTACTACTTCCTCTATCATGTTTACTTCATTTAAATCATACACAGGTGGTCCTTGGAAAGCATTAAAAATATTTAATCTCATCTTCTTGTTTCCAAAAGATACATCCATCACACCTGTTCTACAATTTATACATGCATTAGCGGTAGCTAGAAAAGGTCTTCCAAGGATGATGGGAATTTGGTTAGGATTACCACTAGATTCCATATCTAACACAAGGAAGTCGACAAAAAAATAGAATTCATCCACCTTTACTAATACATCTTCCAATATTCCACGAGGTTCTTTGACTGATCTATCTGCCAATTGTAGTGTTACTGTCGTGGGTTTCAACTCTCCAAATCCGAATAACTCATACACTGAACTTGGGAGAAGGTTTACACTCGCACCCAAATCTAATAATGCTTTCTTGATTGTGAAGTTTCCTATGACACATGATATAATCGGGGTACCAGGATCTTTTAGTTTGGGTGGGTTATTTGCTGAACAACTGAGCTGACTTGCTCAGTCAACTGGATCTTTTTTGGTATTTGTGTCTTGGCTTTCCGTTTTTGTGTGCATAGATCCTTCAAAATTTTTCATAAGCTGGAACTTGCTTGATAGCATCGAGAAGAGGTAAGTTTATTTGGACTTGCTTAAATAACTCAAGCATCTCATTCATTTTTATATTCTTCTTGTCCAAAGAAAAGGAGATTCTAAAGCACTAGGGAATGGGGCTTTAGGTGTGATTGCTTGATCATTGCATTCCTTTTCTTCTTCATTTCTTCTCTTTTCGGTTCAGCCACTTCTAATTTCTGGGTTGGTTCAGGTGGGTTCAACGTTCTTCCACTTCTTAGAGTCATGACTGATTTAGCATGTTTGGGAATTTGTCAGGACTATTGGAACCCTCAGCCATGAATTGTCCTTTCGGGTTATCGATAGGCTGACTAGGTAACTTACCTCCTCCCTTCTACTGAATGCTGTGGCTAATTGACCTATCTGAGTTTCTAGTTTTGCAATAGATTATGTGTGGGAGTGAAGGATTTGAGTATTCATTTCTAGCCCTTTCAATGCTTGTAACACTTGTCTTCAAAAGTAGGATGATTATTCGGTGGAGGTTGTGGGATGTTTGGGTATTGTGAATATGACATCCTTCTAAAATTGGTTTCTGATTATTAGGTTTGATTGATGATGAATTGGTTATAGGTTGAGGTTTCAAGAAAAATTTGGGTGATTTTGCCAGCCAGGATTGTAAATATTTGCATATGGATCATTTCCTATTTTAGGAGCAATCGGGTTTGGGCTTGGTGGGCTTGCCCTTGAGCAAGCTCAGGAAATTGGTATGCAACTGGACATTCACCTGTAGAATGAGTCGGACTTGAGCAGATTATACAAACATCATTTTGAATAGATGGGGAAGAGGTGTTTCCAACTTGTAGAATTCGGTCAAGTTTCTGGGACAGTTCATCTACCTTAGTATAGATATCTATAGAATGACATTTCATATATTCCATCTCTTTTAGGTTCTACGGGAGGGTCTCTACGAGCAACTGACATGTGATGTAATGAATTCTCACTCAATGTCTCAAAAAGTTGCCAAGCTTCATGTTCATTCTTTAACATAAATGTCCCACCACATGAAGCATCAACGTTTGCCGACTTTTCTGACAATCCATCATAAAAATATTGAACTAACTGCCATTTCGGTATGGCATGATGCTGACATTTTCTAATCAATTCTTTTAATCTCTCCCATGTCTCATGAAACATCTCACCATTAGTCTGAAAAAACTTGTTATGGCTTTTCTAATTTGATTCGTTTTTTTATAGGAAAGTATTTCTTAAGAAACTTTCTCTGAAGATGCTCCCAAGTTGAAATTGTTACAGTATCTAATGAATTTAACCAATATTTGGCTGTCCTTAAGAGAGAATGGGAACAACTTAAGTCTAAGAGCATCGTCAGAAAAATTTTGAATTTTTACGGTCGAACAAATTTCCAAGAATTCATCTAAGTGTTTATATGGATCCTCATTTGTAAGTCCATAAAATGAAGGTAACATTTAAATCACACTTGACTTGATCTCATATTGAGTGGCCTCCATTGGAGGCACTTGAATGCACGGAGAGTGGTATACTTTGAAGGAGTGAAATATTCTTTTAACTGTCGTGGTGGATCATTTTCGTTATTAGGGTCCATAATTCTAAGTCTGTTTGCTCTAAAGATTCTCTCTATTTCAGGATCTAGGGTATGAGATTAGGTTGTAACGACGGCGACCAAGCATACACCCTATCGATGTACTCTAAAGCAAAAGTAATTCAATTTTTTTTATTATTTTATTAATGTAATAGAAGAAAAAGGAGACGATTCTAAAAGAAATACCTAAGAGATTCCTAGAACTAAGAGGAATGAAGACTAATTTAATTAGGATTTAATAATTATTAGCAATCAAGTTAACAAAGATTAAACTCTCTACCCTAGGCTTAACCTAAATCTAGACAGCTCCTAACTTCCAAGACCGCCTTGAAGCCCTCCAAGTCAAAAATTAGCTGATCAACTAGCCAGTTAAGAATAAGGTTAGTGAGGGTCCCCCTATCGCTTACTAGGTAAGTGATGGAACCAATTAAGTAACCACTTTCCTCTTCTTTTCTAAACACCAGTTAAGCAGTCAATCTTGACCTAATCCAACTTTTTCGGGTGCCTTGTCCTATTGAGCTCGAGTTTCTTAGGGACTGACGTCTAGTTAATTTTAAAATTAAAGGCTTGGGTTAATGCAAAATGAAGGATGTGGTTTATGGGCTAAGGAAGGGTGATCAACTCCCCATCTTATCTTGATTAGGAGTTTGTGCCCTTAAAATTAATTATGAAAATGCTATGCAACAAGCAGATGTCAAGCTCTTGAAAAATTAATCTACTTTTTTTTTTAGATTTTTGTGGTTAAGTTTCTAATTCCCTAATAAATTATGAGATGTCAATGAAAATATTTTAAGTTTTGTAGAAAATAATTTTATCTAAGTCAATCTAAGCATAAAAAAATAAATAAAATAATTTTTTAATTTTTTATTATTTTAATTTTTAATTTTTTAAAAAAATTAATTATGTTTTATGGAAAGTGTCTTAGGGTTTTCTTTAAGTTTTTTTTAGTTACGTTAATTAAAAAAATTATTAGGTTAAAAGTGGGTTTGTGATCAGAAGAAAAATAATTTTTTTATGTTAAAAAGAAAATAAGAAAATTTAACAATTAAGGTAACTAAAAATAAGAATAAAATCAATAGAAAATTTGTGATAATTTTTTTTAAAAATTTTAATTTTAATTTTTTTAATATTTTTTTAATATTTTTTTTTCAAAATAACTGCACTTAAGTCCTCGGCAACGGCGCCAAAATCTGATGCGTGTCGTAGCGCAACGATTAAAATACATTAATTTACTAATAGATAGCGAGAGTATAGGATCGAATCCACGGGACTTTAGTGGTTATCTTGAATTAAAATTATGCAATTAGGAATTTAAATAAACAGATAATGAGAATAATTAAGATATGATCTATCTTATGAGAGCACGGCTCGTACCCGTAGATCATGGCCCGTCCCTTTTAAGAATAGATCAGTCAAGAATTATTTTCACTTAAAAAGAATTCACTAAAAACTAAACATAAATAAATATTTTATTGTAAAGCATCCGAATACATAAAAATTAAAACTAAAAAATTCTTCTTCCCTGACATCAAGAAGGCAATAGCATCAAGAAGGCATCGAACTCCCCAGGATCCTTGCTTCCTGAATCAGATTAACGCAACCCACCAGAACTCTGAACCGAGGGAACATCTTTCTGCCTCACGAATATCTCTCCTTCTTTCTCTGTTCGGGACGGGATTGCTCTCACATTTGCCTAGCCAGAACTATTTATAGATGCTCGTATGCGGAGAGGATGCGAAAAGAACGCGGAGAAATCACGGAGAGATCATGCCTCTCTGTTTCCATACCAGACGTGGCTTCCTAATTGTTCAGATATGATTCGAAGCCCGGACGAATGCAGACGATTTGTTTGCTTGATCCATTAACGCAGAGAAGACGCGGAGAGATCATAAACGATGCTCGGTTTCTTTGCGTGTTTCATGAATACGGAGAATGCACTGATTTCCTTCCAAATTTGAATTCTTTCCCGATTTGGCATCCGAACGAAACATGAAGAGATTTCAAAGAGATAACGAAAGATTCTCCTTCCAATTTGAAAGTCTTCAATCCAATTTATTCCCTGATTGGTTGGTGGAGTGATGGGATAGGAAGGGAAGAAAAATCGAAAGAAAAAAAATGAATATGTGAAATCTGCTATTGAACTCGGCAATTGGTTTACCGAGTTTGCTTTGAGATGCATGTAGATAAGATAAATCCTTGTAAATTTAATTCCGAGCTCATTTTAAGTCCGATTTGAGTGCTGTTTGCGTCGTTGGACTTCTAAAATTGAGCTCTTTAAGTTGATGAGGTTTTACCTAAAATATTATATAAAATATTTAAATATTAAATAATAATAGGTACTTTGACTTATTAATTAATAGGTTTATGATGATTATTTATGCGTTTATCAAGACGTGAATTGAAATGTATGGGATCCACAATAAAATATTTTGTATTCTCTAAAATACCCATTAAACAAAAACAACATGCTCCAAATCGACACGCTTCGACTTCGTTCTCAAGCTATCAATCCTTTCATCTCTCTCTGCTCTCAACTTCTGTCAAGATTCCAATCCCTATCTCTTAAAGATACTATAGTCGCATTTGGTTCTCTTTGTATCCCTGTAGAGATTGGAAAAAAACAAAAAACAAAAACTAGATCTTCAAAAGAATTGTTCCTTTCGGTTTTGTTTTGAATCATCAAAGACTAAGTTCTTTATTTTATAAGCTTTTTATTCTTCAAAATTAATATTTTTTTTACCTTAAGGATGATACGATAAAATCATTTTATGAATTTCATTTCCATCGGAATTGGTTCCGAATAGGCTGAATGAACGAAGAATCCTTATCTATATGAGATTAATTTTTAAAAGGAGTAGGTTCTAAAAGGCTTATTTTTGAACTTCAAGGTTTACATTTACTTGGATGAATTCTATGATAGAAATTGCACTTCTGTCTACTTCGAAAGAAAAAAAAAGGAATTATCGTGCATATTTATCCATTTATTTTGGATGTTGAAGGGGAGTGAAGTAATTTTTTATGAAAACAAGCAATTCCAAACCAAATAGGTTGCAAGAGACTCATGAATTTCATTGATTTGAGGATTTTGTAGTTGATGATGCCATTTCTTTCTGTCATCTGTTACTCTACCTCATATTTTGATCATTCACTTGACAGGCTGGCCTCGCCAAACTTCTTGGACTTGCTGGAGAGAGAAATATCCAGGCAAGCTCTTGTTGAATTTGAATTCAATATTTCAAGTTTACAGATCTTACTGTGACTATCTTAGGGTGAAGAGCAAAAGAAGCTAGATGTCCTTTCTAATGAAGTCTTTGTCAAAGCTTTGATAAGTAGTGGCCGTACGGTAAGTCTTGAAAGATTCAGGTCATTTCTTCTGTTATAATGCCTTGTTAGGGCTAATGCAAATTTTGGCATGCGATGAATGATATTATGATTTTGAAATATTCCCTGCAGTGTATTCTTGTTTCAGAAGAAGATGAGGAGGCAACAATTGTGGATCCAACGCTGCGTGGAAAGTGTGTATTGATTGCCTCTGATTTTGAGAACTTCCTCTTGAATTATCTGGATTCTTGCTAATATTCAACCTTTTGTATTCTTCTCAATAATGCAGATACTGTGTTGTCTTTGATCCTCTGGATGGTTCCTCTAACATAGATTGTGGCGTTTCCATTGGAACGGTATGATTATTTGATTTGTTTATTGTTCTCATTATCAAAATCCTAAATTGTATTATTTGAGTCCTATAAAGCATGTACATTATTTGAAAAGTTTGCATTTTTTACTAAATTCTTTCCAACAATTTGTGCTTGTTCCACTTAATGGCCAGTGATTGGTTTTATGTTATGTGAAGGATTATAAGTTGAAGTTTTATAATGATATAAAGATCAACTCTCTTTTTCTGGGTTCATCAAAACAATCCATATGTATGATGAAGAAAATAACTGCTAAACGTAGGAAGGAATTGTCCAGAATCCTGAATTGATTGGACATGGAAGGTCTTTCCCCAACATTAAATTTAAGTTGCATGATTGTTTACCATCCTTGGTACCAACAGGAAAACATCACAATTGGTTTTCTATTAACCTTTTATTTTATATTCAGCTCCAAAGAACTATTCATATTGTCTTATGAATTTATTACCACTACTGTTTCTTTCTGCAGATTTTTGGGATTTACATGGTTAAAGATAAGAATGAAGTGACTATAAATGATGTATTGCAACCAGGGAAGAATATGCTTGCGGCTGGCTATTGCATGTATGGAAGTTCTTGCACGGTAAACTAATCATTGCTTGTCTTGTGAATCCCCCTTTTTCCAAATAATTTTTGCACGTTCATGATATCTGCAACATTATTAAGCATGGATTATTTGGATTATTTATCTACTCAGATGCTAGTTTCTTAAGAGGAAAATGTCTAGTTCAGTTAAAGCTTGGCCATCCTTTTGTTTGTGTATGTTTGCTGGTCTTAGGCATCCCCTTTCATGCTGTTTGCCCTGCTTACAATGTCATGCTCACCTCAGAATTTTTACATTGCAGTTTGTATTGAGCACTGGAAATGGTGTCAATGGTTTCACGCTAGATCCTTCTCTTGGAGAGTTCATACTGACTTATCCCAACATAAAGGTCTGAGTTGTTAGATATTCTTATTTATCAGGTGATAATAAGTTTCTTACTGAGCTCGTGCTTTCTTGACAGCCACAAGCTGCCTCATTGGCCAGGCTAATTTTTCATTTGTTTACTGTAAAATCGTAGTAACATTTTTTTTAGTTTGTTATAACGTTTTAGCAGTTTTGTATCCAGTTTATGCATGCCATGCTCATTACACTACCATGTATAGCATGCCTAAATTAGTTCTAGGCAAGCATCTCTTTCTTGCCCTGATTTATATCATCATAGTCATGTGATATCTCTTCCTTTAATGTAGATACCGAAGAAAGGCAAAATATATTCAGTGAATGAAGGAAATGCCAAAAACTGGGATGGACCTACAACAAAGTATGCATTATTCAACCTGTTAACTTTAATTTATCAAATATTGGTGCTGAATTTCTCATCATTCATTAATTTCTAGGTTTGTTGAGGATTGCAAATTTTCTCACGATGGTTCCTCACCAAAATCACTGAGATATATTGGAAGGTATCTGATGATTGGCAGTACCTATTTTTTGTAACTTGAGTTTCCCTTATCTTCATCAGTGCCATTTCACTTTCTCGGATTCCCTTGATAATGGAATAAGAAATTTTAATGCTTACATACTGTAATAGGTATCAGGGAATCAAGTACCAATGAAGACTCTAGAATTTCTCTTAACATGGATTTGCATTGGTTGAATGTCTTTGCATTCTATATTCAATTTGCTGACTATTAATTCTGTTATATTTCGATATGAGTTTGCAAGTTTGCACTATGGTTCAATCCTGGACATATTTTCTCTAAATTTCTGCTAATAGGTTTAAAATCACTGTTTTATTTCAATTTTATTGCAGAAACAAGATATTTGACAAGGGCCTAGCTAATTGACCATTTCATTTATTAATTTAAATTTTACATGCCATATATTTTGAATCAAATATCTCCATAGCTTCTTGTTTCTCACTAAAAAGAAAAGTTGCTTTTTCTGTCTTTTTCATTTGATGGGTGGTTCCTCAATGGTCCACAGCATGGTTGCTGATGTCCACCGTACCCTTCTTTATGGAGGCATCTTTATGTATCCTGCAGATAAGAAGAATCCCAATGGAAAACTACGGTGTGTATGTTGGCCAGCATTCTTCCATATCTATTCGTGACTAGTGGTTATATTGCACACCCATCCACAGAAACAATTATATCTGCTTCTAAAGATATGTTGCTGAAATTTGTTGCTTTTTTGTATAACAGTCTTCTCTATGAAGTGTTCCCTATGTCATTCTTAATGGAACAAGCTGGTGGTCAAGCTTTTACAGGAAAGCAGCGGGTAAGAAGAATTTGCTCCCTGACTTCTTTTGTTCCTCAAAAGTACTGCTTTTCAAATTCATCCTCAGTTGTTTCCAGCTTGTGGAGACCAAATTTTCTTGAGTCTTGATTTTTTAAGGCTTTATCTCTTCTCTATTAATGACAAGAACCTTACATATCTTTCGCCATGGGTGGCGATCAGTGGGTTGGGTCAAACTATATCAAGGGCTTACAGTCTTGAGCTGAATCCGATGTGCCACCAACCTGCTTGGCCCACACCCGACCTGCTAACCCATTAATTAGTCCAAGCCTATTAGTTTTAGGCTTTTATTGCATGGGTAGACTATTTATTTTTCGCACTATCTGATTTGTTACAAATAAAAAAAATCTAATTTTACAATCAATAACTAAACACTTTAACCACACAGGTTATCGACCCTTCTCCATTTATTCTTTCTTTAAATTATGGGCCATTAGATCAGTATCTAATAGCTTATATCGCTCACTGTACAAAACTATAATTAATGTGTGTGTGTGTGTGTGTGTGTCCCCCCATCACCTGATGGGTAGATGGTTTCACCTGAAACCAACCAGACCAGCTGGTAGGTCAGGTTTGGTTGACCCATACCAATCCACAAGCCCAATGGATCAGGTTAGGTGGGTGGGATCCAGGTCATGCCTTGTTGGGTAAATATGTCCAATTGAGATTGCCATCCCTGCCCTTTTCCAAGACCATCACATGTACAGTCTCCTTGTTGTCTTGGATCTTCCTCACAAGCATTAGGCAATCCTGTGGTGTTCAAGTAATCAGTGTAATACCACTAATGAGGGTGTCCATAGACAATGTACGAGTGGAGGGAATAAAAGAGATAAAAAGTCTTAAAGACAAAAAAATGAATGACAATATTTGAATTGCCAGATAAAGTAAAGCAAGACAGTTGCAAGGGCATAGAACAGACGCCAGATTGATTGAGGTTGCTCAAATAGGCTTGTTTGGTTTCCTGGAATACTAGACCATTTCAGCTGCAGTCATTTTCACGGTGCAGAAATCATGTTTCATTCTAATTTTGCAGTAATTCACATGTTCCCTTCTGTAAATGAGACGCCAACCTATTTTGGTAGGAAAAACATTTAGACAGTTGTGGAGAGTGAGCATAAACAAAATATGCAATGGCTTAACTGCTTAAGCAAGAGATGGAGTGACATCACTTTTAAGCTGTAGCTTTTTTTTTTCCCCCAAAAAGAGAGACATTTATATGCATGACCAGTTAAACTGAAATCTGACCCCAATCCAGCCTAAAAAGGGCAATAAATGGACTAAGCTTCAAACTCATGAAGGAAATCCTTCCTAGAAACCATGCGTAGGACAACAAAACTCTCTTTCCATTACTATAGTCATCTAGCCTTGTCTATGTCAATATTGATTTCACGTTTCTCCTGTTGGATAATGCCCTAATTTCGTTCATTGCATTGCTTCTTGCCGGGCGGCTAGGAAAAGTTTTATTTCCATTTGTGTTTTTGTTCATCGTTGTACAGATCATCGGCTAATGCCCTAGCCGGCTAATTCCTAATCATCATTTGTGCAGGCCCTTGACTTGATTCCAACTAAGATCCATCAGAGATCCCCAGTATTTCTCGGCAGCTATGATGATGTCGAGGAAATCAAAGCACTTTATGCTGCTGAAGAGACCAATGCCTGATCTAGAGGTGCTTCCTTGATTACATCCCAAATTCGACTGATCTTCTATTTTGTTATAATAACCAGTTCTCTTGTCGATTAGGAGGCCAGACATGGTACCTTAATGAGGCCTTTATAAGAAGTTAATTGTAGTAATCTTCTATTTCTGTTTTCTTTCAAACCTGCATTTGCTATCTGACCCAGTTAATTATAGGCTATATGTACCCTAATCTGTACATTTTGCAGCAAGGTTTTCATCCTCCTAATGCGAAGTCTTCTTCTGCGTACAAACTCTGAAAAATTGCTACCTCATCAAGATTATCGTGCCTTGCTATTTTAACAGAACTATTAAGCTTAAAATATGAAGCACAGGGCTTGTAACGTCTGGTGTTTATGAAAACTCCTTTGCATCTCTCTAACATTATGCAGAGCCTTCTAACATCCATAATTTAAAACAAGCCCACCAAATTGGTCGGACGTTGTTGATGAAATGGTTGGGATGATGATAATAATGATAAGAATATTCCCTAAGCTTCTTTTTTTCTTAATGAAAATCCCCTCTGTTCCTCTTGTCTGGATCATACCTTTGTCTTTCTGTCTTTCCTATTTGGGTTGAAATGGAAGGGATGTACCACTCTACTGTTCTAATCTTTTGGCACCACTTTTGGAAAACACACCTCAGCTGCTTATCATTCCAAGCTCGATAAGCAATCCTGGGTGATCCAGGAGTTAGTCGCAGCATGGTTTGCCACTCCATTAACCTCTGTAAGCACAGGGAAGACTCAAAAAGTTTCTGATTATCCAATCTCAGACATCGCATAAGAAGAGATGGTAGAAGATATCATGACAGTGAAAAATGCATGCCATATGTCAACCAGTGAAAGCAGCAATGAGCTCTGCAGTGGAAGTTGGAACTAAGGTAAGATTAGTAGGGGTGACTGCTAGCATCTGCCCATCATTGTTTTGCAGCACAAATATAGCATCTGCCACCTCTCTATTGAACCAGACATATGGAAACTAATCTTTATTACTCCAGTCGGACCCTCTTTGACTGGAGGTTACCATGCATCAGCCTTTGGATATTGTGATTTATTGGGCTAATATTTGCCTGAAAAGAACCCTCAATCAACTTCTAAACTGTGCTTTCAAAGACGACTGACTACAGGTAGTAAAGTTGCTTGAAACCATCTTGATACCCACTTCCATGGATGCAAGCACCAAAACAAGAACATGACCACAACAACAAAGAGGAAAGGATTTGTAACATTACCTTGTAAATTAAGGGGACAAAAAGAAAAAGAAAACATGCTATTGATTTTAACACATGCAGCAGTGAGAAAATTATCTATTTTTCACATATCATCGTGTCCTTTTTCACATGCTTTTCAATCATCGCGGTTGGTCCAGATTGCACAAGTTTTAAATGGAATTTCTTCAAAATTATGAACAGTTGGTTCTAGATAATAGTTAGTATAAGAGAACATTTATAATAATGGTTAAAATTAAACATATTACTGAACATAATTTGACGAACTTATCTAATATATATATATATATATATATAGGGACGTTGAATGATGATTACATTGACTATGTTAATGTTTGATGAATTAAGAATTAATTATTAATTAAATATATTTAATTTATGTATATTTTGATATGACTATGATGTTGGGCTATGATCGATATTGATTAAGCTATAATAAAGATGTGTGTTATTTATATTATGTATTATGAGGTTATTATTGTTAATAGTATATGACTAATTCACTAGCATTCATGATATTATATGTTTTGTATCTATGATGTTGGATCAAGTTGCATGTAGATGTGTGGGTGCAAATTTTTAGCTGGCTTAGGCTTATCATATTTATTTTTTATAAAGCGTTAAATGTTAAAATTAGGGATAGGCTATGGTTAAAGTGATAAGCCAATGGATCAGATGTATTAAATTTTTAACTCCAATACTTGTAAATAATTTAACTTGACTTTAACAAAATTATAACATTTGACATAATTTTACGTTGAGAAACCAAAAAAACAAAAATTTCAAAATAACTATATATTTCTAAAAAATTGTTGCATTCATGCGTCCATTTGCATGAATGACTGCAGAATATTCTATCCATCTAATCCTATCCCACCACCCCATGCCTTCAACCCTTCCACAAAAGGGATTTGTGCACGGTAAACTATGCTCCAAGGGCCATCTTTCCATTGTTATTTTTCTCAAAATTGATACTACCTCCTTCCGCGACTTCACAATCTGTTGCTTGCCGCATGCATCACATAGTTCATTCAACAGTTCGATTTCATAATGTCTCATTACGTGATCACGGAAATATAAGACACCAATAGCATAAGCTACAGCGTAATGACCACCAGCCACTGCCCTCTTAAGATATTGCAAGCCCGCTTTAATGTCTCTTTTATTGTAGATGAGTTCCTGAATAAAAATAAGAGGAAAAAAAACAAAGGAAATTGTACTCAATTACATTGCCTCTAACCTCACTATCAGGCTATTTTATCTGGAAGAAAATAATAAAATTGGAAGTCAACTTACCAATTCGAGGATGCAGTTGGCTTGCACATTGCCACTCTTTATGCAGCTCCGAATCAAGGAGAAATATCCCTCCTTATCCCACCAATGGAACATCACTCCTTATCTACCGAAAAGCATTACCCCACCATCCTCGCTTTTGATGCCTTATTTAAGCTCTGGCATGATTGTCTTACGCTGATGATATCAAGAGCAGGCATCGAGGATGACGAGGCGACACGAGCAATGATCTCAACCAGGAGATCATCCGGAAGGCAGTTGATGTGAAGGCTTACCTTTATGTACCTCTTTCTCATGGTGTGGTGATCATCCGGAAGGCAGTTGATGTCAAGGCTTGCCTCTCTGCACCTCTTTCTCATGGTATGGTGATGGAAGAAGAAGAAGGGGTTTAGAAGAACTCTTTTAGGAGGTTTGGGACTTGGAGACAGACACAAAAAGAGACTTACAGAAGATGCACGCACGCAACCAACAGACCTCTCAGGATTAGTTTGGTTTCTAGAGCATTGTACAATCATTGAGGTAACCACATAGGGATCCATATTGGAAGCAGGCCTTCGGTCCTCAAAATATCCTGATGATACAAAAGAAAAAGGCACTTCCAGTCTTAGATAGGAAAATGACACAAATAGAGAAAAGGAAACACCAGATTTAATTGAGAATATTGTTCATGACCTTTGCCATTCTTCTCAGTGTCACGGCCATGAACAGGAGAGTTGCAAGACATGCATACCCAGACAAAGGTGTTGATATCAGCAGTCTCGTGCCGTCCGGTAAGCCGGCGCTCATTACCTTCTCCATAGGCATCAATGTGCTCCTTGTGCCGCAACCGAAGCTTTTCAATTGCCTTCTTTATGATTTCATACCCTCCATTGCTCCTCATGGATTTGGTGCTGAGAGCCACAGAAAGAAGAAGAAAACGAGTGAAGGGGCAGAAAGTGTGGTATCATTCCCTGTGAATTGTATTACCTGTAATTGGTGTGAGCACCAGCACCATTCCAATCGCCCTAGCAACACCACATATTCAAGAAGCAAGTTTGAACATCAGATTATCACAATGGCATCAATATAAACAGAAAGAGTTCTTCTAAACCCTTCTTCTTCTTCCATCACCACACCATGAGAAAGAGGTGCAGAGAGGCAAGCCTTAACATCAACTGCCTTCGGATGATCACCACACCATGAGAAAGAGGTGCAGAAAGGTAAGCCTTGACATCAACTGCCTTCTGGATAATCTCTGGTCGAGATCATTGCTCGTGTCGCCTCGTCATCCTCGATGCTGCTCTGATATCATTAGCGTAAGACAATCATGCCAGAGCTTAAATAAGGCATCAAAGCGAGGATGGTGGGGCAATGCTTTTCGGTAATAAAGAGTGATGTTCCATTGGTGGGATAAGAAGGGATATTTCTCCTTGATTCGGAGCTGCGCAAAGAGTGGCAACGTGCAAGCCAACTGCATCCTCGATTGGTAAGTTGACTTACAATTTTATTATTTTCTTCCAGATAAAAATAGCCTGATAGTGAGGTTAGAGGCAATGTAATTGAGTACAATTTCCTTTGTTTTTTTTTTTTTTTTTATTCAGGAACTCATCTACAATAAAAGAGACATTAAAGCGGGCTTGCAATATCTTAAGAGGGCAGTGGCTGGTGGTCATTACACTGTAGCTTATGCTATTGGTGTCTTATATTTCCGTGATTACGTAATGAGACATTATGGAATCGAACTGTTGAATGAACTATGCGATGCATGCGGCAAGCAACAGATTGTGAAGTCGCGGAAGGAGGTAGTATCAATTTTGAGAAAAATAACAATGGAAAGATGGCCCTTGGAGCATAGTTTACCGTGCACAAATCCCTTTTGTGGAAGGGTTGAAGGCATGGGATGGTGGGATGAGGATGAGATGGATAGAATATTCTGCAGTCATTTATGCAAGTGGACGCATGAATGCAACAATTTTTTTAGAAATATATAGTTATTTTGAAATTTTTTTTTTTTGGTTTCGTAATGTGGAATTATGTCAAATGTTATAATTTTGTTAATAAAGTCAAGTTAAATTATTTAAAAGTATTTGGAGTTAAAAATTTAATACATCTAATCCATTGGCTTATCACTTTAACCATAGCCTATCCCTAATCTTGACATCTTAACGCTTTATAAAAAATAAATATGATGAGCCTAAGCCTGCTAAAAATTTGCACCCACACATCTACATGCAACTTGATCCAACATCATAGATACAAAACATATAATATCATGAATGCTAGTGAATTAATCATATTCTATTAACAATAATAAGCTCATAATACATAATATAAATAATGCACATCTTTATTATAGCATAATCATATCATAGCATAATCAATATCGATCATAGCCCAACATCATAGTCATATCAAAGTATACATAAATTAAATATATTTAATTAATAATTAATGCTTAATTCATCAAACATTAACATAGTCAATGTAATCATCATTCAACGTCTATATTAGAAAGATAAGTTCGTCAAATTATGTTCAGTAATATGTTTATTTCAACCATTATTATAAATGTTCTCTTATACTAACTATTATCTAGAACCAACTGTTCATAATTTTGAAGAAATTCCATTTAAAACTTGTGCAATCTGGACCAACCGCGATGATTGAAAAGCATGTGAAAAAGGACACGATGATATGTGAAAAATAGATAATTTTCTCACTGCTGCATGTGTTAAAATCAATAGCATGTTTCTTTTTCTTTTTCTTTTTGTCCCCTTAATTTACAAGGTAATGTTACAAATCCTTTCCTCTTCGTTGTTGTGGTCATGTTCTTGTTTTGGTGCTTGCATCCATGGAAGTGGGTATCAAGATGGTTTCAAGCAACTTTACTCCCTGCAGTCAGTCGTCTTTGAAAGCACAGTTTAGAAGTTGATTGAAGGTTCTTTTCAGGCAAATATTAGCCCAATAAATCACAATATCCAAAGGCCGACTGGAGTAATAAAGATAGTTTCCATATGTCTGGTTCAATAGAGAGGTGGCAGATGCTATATTTGTGCTGCAAAACAATGATGGGCAGATGCTAGCAGTCACCCCTACTAATCTTACCTTAGTTCCAGCTTCCACTGCAGAGCTCATTGATGCTTTCACTGGTTGACATATGGCATGCATTTTTCACTGTCATGATATCTTCTACCATCTCTTCTTATGCGATGTCTGAGATTGGACAATCAGAAACTTTTTGAGTCTCCACTGTGCTTACAGAGGTTAATGGAGTGGCAAACCATGCTGCGACTAACTCCTGGATCACCTAGGATTGCTTATCGAGCTTGGAATGATAAGCAGCTGAGGTGTGTTTTCCAAAAGTGGTGCCAAAAGATTAGAACAGTAGAGTGGTACATCCCTTCCATTTCAACCCAAATAGGAAAGACAGAAAGACAAAGGTATGATCCAGACAAGAGGAACAGGGGGGATTTTCATTAAGAAAAAAAAAGAAGCTTAGGGAATATTTTTATCATTATTATCATCATCCCAACCATTTCATCAACAACGTCCGACCAATTTGGTGGGCTTGTCTTAAATTCTGGAGGTTAGAAGGCTCTGCATCATGTTAGAGAGATGCAAAGAATGAGTTTTCATAAACACCAGACGTTACAAAGCCCTGTGCTTCATATTTTAAGCTTAATAATTCTGTTAAAATAGCAATGGCACGATAATCTTGAGGAGGTAGCAATTTTTCAGAGTTTGTACGCAGAAGAAGACTTCGCATTAGGAGGATGAAAACCTTGCTGCAAAATGTACAGATTAGGGTACATACATATAGCCTATAATTAACTGGGTCAGATAGCAAATGCAGGTTTGAAAGAAAACAAAAATAGAAGATTACTACAATTAACTTCTTATAAAGGCCTCATTAAGGTACCATGCCTGGCCTCCTAATCGACAAGAGAACTGGTTATTATAACAAAATAGAAGATCAGTCGAATTTTGGATGTAATCAAGGAAGGACCTCTAGATCAGGCATTGGTCACTTCAGCAGCATAAAGTGCTTTGATTTCCTCGACATCATCATAGCTGTCGAGAAATACTGGGGATCTCTGACGGATCTTAGTTGGAATCAAGTCAAGGGCCTGCACAAATGATGATTAGGAATTGAAAAGGACTTAGTGCACCGTTCCTGGTGCACTAAGCCGCGCGCCTGTGCGAGCGCGC
Source organism: Calamus simplicifolius (assembly GCA_900491605.1). NCBI lineage: Eukaryota > Viridiplantae > Streptophyta > Magnoliopsida > Arecales > Arecaceae > Calamus > Calamus simplicifolius. The sequence goes on from UESW01003830.1 coordinate 1,446,290, forward strand.
GTGTAAAACGCGCCACGGTCCAATGGGCCGTAACACGCGGGTTCGCACGGGTGCGCGGTCAATGCCGCGCATCGGTGCGTGCTTCCTGCACTGTTTCCGGTGCATGAAGCTTTTCCTTAGGAATTACAAGAAAGCAAGATGTACACGATTGTGTAACGACCCTGGCCCATGGACCCATTTCGTTACAAGAAAGCAAGACGGACAAGGTCCACACCAACTTGGGCGCCTAAAAAGGATACAATTGGTGGCTTGTCCTTCTTACTTTACATTATATAAACCACTTAACCAACTCCCAATTTCCCGATATGTGACTATTGGAAGGGTTATCACAATATACCCCCTTTACAAAGACGACGTTCTCGTCGTCAGGGTCAATTGATCACAACCATCAGACAGGTAGGGTTCAAGATGTGGCCCCCATAGGTTCAAGAGGTGGCTTCTATCAATGTAGCACTTTGCCCTGTGACCCCCATATGTTCAAGAGGTGGCTCCCATCGATGTAGCACTTTGCCATGTATGGCACTTAGCTCCTGCACTTTCGACTGGTGCATGGCTCTGATACCATATTGTAACGATCCGGGCTCATGGGCCTGTTTCATTATAAGACGGACAAGGTCAACACTAACTTGGACCACCACAATCCAAAAACGGATTCAATTAGTGACTTATCCTTCTTACTTTATAATATATAAATCACTTAATCAACTTTCAATTTTTTGATATGAAACTATTAAAAAGGTTATCATATATTGCCTAATGCTTGTGAGGAAGATCCAAGACAACGAGGGGACTGTACATGTGATGGTCTTGAAAAATGGCAGGGATGGCAATCTCAATTGGACATATTTACCCAACAAGGCATGACCTGGATCCCACCCATCTAACCTGATCCATTGGGCTTGTGGATTGGTATGGGTCAACCAAACCTGACCTACCAGCTGGTCTGGTTGGTTTCAGGTGAAACCATCAACCCATCAGGTGATCGGGGGACACACACACATTAATTATAGTTTTATACAGTGAGCAATATAAGCTATTAGATACAATCTTTGTACCATTTAGTGCTCTACATGGTTAGATGAATTCCTGGCCTCACACTAATATTTTTTTCATTATTCTTAAATATAGTTATATAGTTACAGTCGTCCATACCTATATATATATATATATATATATATATATATATATATATATATATATATATGGGATATCGATAGTCAGATAATTGACTTTGAAAATTGGAAGGTGACATAAATAGAAACCTTATAATCGGGGTTCGGAATCCAAATCCAAGCCATAAGAAGGGATGGATCCAACGGCGAACCTAAACCATCTCGGATCTAACGGCAGGAATCAAGGGAGGAGTAGGCCCCCTACACGTGGCACGGAGTCGTCGCAGCGTGCGCCGCTTGCGATCTCTCGGGTAAGAGCAGGGGAACGAGCCGCACGGGCTCCCCTGGCCGGGTTTTCCCCTTTTTATAACACCTTCCATCGCTTCCTCTTCCCCCCTTCCTTCTCCTCTCAAGGTATGTTTATTTCAAACTACTCCCTCTCTTCTCTTCTCTTCCCCATCTGTTATTTAATTTTTCTATAAAACTCTTTATATCAGTTTGTTTTCTTGAAAGTTCTTCTCAGTGCGCACCGTCTGTTCTTCCTTTTTTTTTTTTTTTTGAAAACTTCAGTAGTTAACTGTACTTTGATATACGCTGGTAAGATAGATACATCGATATTTCTATTGCATGGGCTTTTATTGGTCTCATGATATAATTAGGTCCATGTGTAAATATGTTTCAAATTGATATATTTTGGATGGTTTTATGGAAGGTTTTATTTATGGAGGTGGATTCTTTCAGAATGATTTATATGAAGTATTCTACGTGGGCATATCCCATACACATTGGGAGAGATGCCTAAAGTCAACTTAAAAATGGTGGCTGATATGACTGATCCCGCGTCGTCAAAATAGAAGGTAATGGCAACTATTGACCCTGGGACCCTCTCAGGGTCGGGGTGTATCGGCATCCCCCACCCCGGGACCTCCTCGGGGTCGCGGGGTGGGGTCATCAGTCCTTGACCCTAGGACCCTCTTGGGGTCGGGGTGTATCGGCATCCCCAACCCCCGGGACCCCCTCGGGGTCACGGGGTGGGATCATCAGTCCTTGACCTCGGGACCCTCTCGGGATCGGGGTGTAACAGCATCCCCCACCCCCGGGACCCCCTCGAGGTCGCGGGGTGGGGTCATCAGTCCTTGACCCCAGGACCCTCTCGGGGTCGGGGTGTATCGGCATCCCCCACCCCCGGGACCCCCTCGGGGTCGCGGGGTGGGGTCATTAATCCTTGACCCCGGGACCCTCTCGGGGTCGGGGTGCACTGGCATTTCCTTATCCCCGTGACCCTCACCGACCTCGGGGTGCGCCAGCGTTCTCCCACCCCTGGGACCCCCTCCGGCCTCAAGGTGAGGAGTCACCAGCGATCAGCATGCAACTCAACTGCCAAGGAAAACGACAACTACCATGTTGCACGGTGCTCACACGTGATTCTCAGTGCATGGCCATGCCTCGCCACGGCGTGCGATTCGGTACTCCCGTGATTGCGCCCCGTTACGGAGGGCCATGCCTCATAACGGTGTTTGGCGCGTTGCATGTCCCTATGCATCGCCATGCCTCGCCACGGCGTATGATTCGGTACTCCCGTGATTGCGCCCCGTTACGGAGGGCCATGCCTCATAACGGCGTTTGGCGTGTTGCATGTCCCTGTGCATGGCTATGCCTCGCTACGGCGTACGATTCGCTACCGCTTGCAATTGTGCTCGGTCATATCAGCCGATGGCGCGCACTGGATGCCTTCACAGCTATTGGACACGTATGATATCACGCCAGCAAGCGGTACGGGATGTCTCCGGTACGCGCAGCGATGTTACGATGGTGATCTCCTGGAGCTGTAAGCTAGGGTATTCGGACAGGTATAAAGGCACGTGCTCGCGCTGTAAGTGGGATCCGAACTCTGATTTTTTCTGAGCTTTCTTCCTCCCAGCAAAAAACCCTAACCGCCTCAGCTCTTCTTCGCTGGAGCGGTTCTCTGTCTGAGCCCAAGTGACTAACTTGATCGTCGGAGGGTCCCAACCGGCGCCACCGGTCTCCGGGGACTTTTCTTGCAGGACTTCGAGGAGAAGGACATTCGTCTTCCCCGACGTTTGAGGAAGGTGACTTGGCGTCATCAGATTGGCGCGCCAGGAAGGGGGAGTGTAAGAAAGACGTCGAACCAGCAGCTTTCTTCTTCTCCTGTCTTCGAGCTCTTAAAGCCATGGTGACGACTCGAACGAAAGGAGTGTCAGCCGGTCGCGCTGGGGGGCAGCGCTGTGGGGCTGATCCACCCGTGGAGGCCCCCCTGGTTCTCGCATCCAGTCTTCCGGAGCCTCTGCATCTCCGGGGGGCAGGGCCTTCTGCTCCACAGAATGACGTTCCTGCGTCTGCTCCGCAGCAACTCCAAGACAAGATCGATTCACTGCCCTGGCCACGTAGGTCCAGTCGTTGGCGGCAATGGTTCAAGGCCTGCATCACCAGCAAGCGGCCTTGCAGCAGCCGGAGCTGAACCCGTCCATCCCGGGGGTGATGCAGCCTAGCCAGCATTCCTCCTGCCGGAGATCACCAGTCCCCACAGATCATCGCCGCCGATCCCCGGCCAAACCTCATCACCGTGAAGCATCCAAAAGGCTCCGGTCTCCCTCTCGCCATGCCAGCGTTTCTCCTAAACGGCGGCACGGAAAGGAGGCGGAGCGCCCGCGCCGGCGTCGCCGCCCTCACTCTTCCTCTGAATCTTCGGGGGAGGGCTCCTTTGATGGCCGAATACCTCGTCGAGCTGAGCGTCGACTCGAGGAGTGTAATCAGAAGCTGGAGGAGCTTAGCCGTCGGATCACCCACTGCCAGAGACGGATTACGACAGTCGGCCTCCCCTGTCCCGCTGCATCATGGAGGAGCTCATCTCCACCAGGTTTTGCCTTCCTCAACTGGACCCATACGACGGAACTACGGACCCCCTAGACCATTTGGAAAGCTATAAGGTACTCATGCAAGTCCAGGGGGCCACTGACTCCCTTATGTGTGTTGCTTTCCCGGCCACTCTGAAGAAGGCCGCCCGGGCTTGGTATTCTCGTCTGCCGCCACGAAGCATCGACTCCTTCCGCCAGTTGGAGAGGGCTTTCCTGGCCCACTTTGACGCCTGCCGGAAGATCCCGAGGGTGGCGGACAGTCTATTTGCCGTTCAGCAGAAGAACAGCGAGCCTCTGCGGGATTATGTTGCCCGGTTCAAAGAAGCCGCCCTGGAGGTCTACAACTTGGAAGACTCGGTGGCTACCCTGGCTCTGAAGCGGGGGCTTCGCCCTTCTCACTTCGCGTACTCTCTTGACAAAAAACCGCGTGGCTCCTACTCCGAACTTCTGATCCGTGCCCAGAAGTACATCCGGGCGGACGAAGCCGACTTTTCCCGGCGTGAGGCTGGTGGGAATATCCCCAGGAAGCTGAACCAGCCAGAACCTACAGAAGCCCGCCCCAGGAGGCCTGAGCCTCCTCGCCGACCGGACAATCGCCCTCGACCTCCTGCATCGAGAGACGGGCCTTACACCCTACTTCTTGCCCCAATATCTCAGATCCTGCTCGAGATTGAAGGAGAGCCTTATCTGCAACGCCCTCCTCCCATCAACCCGAAGAGCCCCCGGAACAAGAACCTCTACTGCCGCTACCACCGGGACCATGGCCACAACATCGACGACTGCCGGCAGCTGAAGAAAGCCATTGAAGACCTTATTCAACGGGGCCACCTGGGAAAGTTCATCCAGAGAGGCAACCCAGGAGCTCCCGGCCCATCAGCGCCCGCGCCGCCAGTGATCGATAACGCCCCGACGGAGAAGACGGTGGCAATGATTTCCTGGGGGGCAGGAGGCCCGTCGAAGAGACCAAGGGGAGAGGGGGGAGCGGAAACTGTAATTCCTTTTTTCGAAAGGGACTTGGAAGGGGTTGTAAATAAAGATGATGATAGCATCGTCGTATCCATGACGATTGCTAAGCACCCTGTAAAAAGAATCCTAGTCGATAGTGGAAGCTCTGTAGATGTTTTGAACTACGATGCCTTTGTTCGTATGAACCTGTCACATGATATACTTCAACCGGTCGCCACGCCTCTGATGGGATTCACAGGAGATTCCGTAAGGGTCGAGGGGAAAATTACTCTCCCCGTAACAGCTGGTACGGCTCCATGCCAAAGCACTGTTCTTATAAAATTTTTGGTGGTCCGTGTGCCCCTGGCGTATAACGCGATTCTTGGGAGGCCCGGGCTCAACCTCTTGGATGCCATCATATCCACCAAGCGGCTCCTTGTGAGGTTCCCAACCAGCAGAGGGGTCGGCGAGATGCGAGGAGAGCAGGGCCTACCGGCACTTTGCTATCACTTGGCCCCTAGTCCCCAGGAGGTGGCGCCTGCACCGCCATCTGCACTGGCATCCGAGGCCCTTGACCCGCGAGACTTGGAGAAGAGGGGGGAACCGGCCGAGCGGCTGCTCACTTTCCCCCTCGGGGAGGACCCCGTGCAGACGGTTCGAGTTGGAGCCTTACTTCCGGAGGAAGCTCGTGACCGGCTCCTTACCTTTCTACGGGCCAACGCCGACGTCTTCGCATGGTCTGCGTCCGACATGCCCGGGATCCCGGAGGAGGTGATTACACACCAGCTTAATATTCGACCGGAGTGCCGGCCCGTCGACAGAAGAAAAGGAGTTTTGCCCCGGACCAGCAGAAGGCTATTGATGAGGAGGTGCGGAAGCTGCTGACGGCTGGTCACATCCGTGAGGTGTGCTACCCCGACTGGTTGGCAAACGTCGTGATGGTTCGCAAGGCCAGTGGAAGCTAGAGAATGTGCGTGGATTTCACCGACCTCAATAAGGCGTGTCCCAAAGACAACTTCCCGTTGCCCCGAATCGACCAGCTGATGGACGCCACCTCCGGACACGAGACGCTCAGTTTCATGGATGCGTTCTCGGGTATAACCAAATCAAGATGAGCCCGGCTGATGAAGAAGCGACCTCCTTTGTCACGGAGAAAGGGATCTACTGTTACCGGGTGATGCCCTTTGGATTGAAAAACGCCGGCGCCACTTATCAAAGATTAATGAACAAGGTCTTTGAGGATCAGCTGGGGCGCAACATGGAGGTGTATGTGGATGACATGCTGACCAAGAGTACTAGCGCGGAAGACCATGTCGCTGACCTCGAGGAGACTTTCAACAATCTGCGCCGGTACTGGATGAAGCTCAACCCCCACAAATGCGCCTTTGGAGTAGCAGCAGGCAAGTTCCTGGGTTTCATGGTGACCCAGCGAGGGATCGAAGCCAACCCTGACAAGATTAGAGCTATCCTGGAGATGCGGCCTCCAGCCAGCAAGAAGGAGGTGCAACGCCTGACGGGGAGGGTGGCGGCCTTGAGTCGTTTCATGTCAAGGTCGGCGGAGAGGTGCCTGCCCTTCTTCAAGGCGCTGCGCAAGATCAACGGCTTCGAGTGGACGAAAGAGTGTCAGGGCTCCTTTGAAGAATTGAAGCAGTTTCTCTCCACTCCTCCGCTGCTGTCCAAGCCTGAAAATGGAGAAGAGCTCTTCTTATATCTGGCCGCTTCCCCCGAGGCTGTTAGCTCCGTACTTGTGCGCATGGATGCTAACGGAGCCCAGAAGCCGATCTATTATACCAGCAAGGTACTCCATGACGCTGAGACCAGGTATTCGAAAACTGAGAAGATTATCTTCGCCTTGGTGGTCTCTACTCAGCGCCTTCGGCCTTACTTTCAAGCCCATCCCATCGTGGTGCTTACGGACCAGCCCTTACGAGCTATCTTGTCTCGCCCCGACACCTCCGACCGGTTGGCTAAGTGGGCCATTAAGCTAGGTGAGTTCGACCTGTCCATCCGGCCGAGGTCAGCCATGACGTCTCAGGTGTTGGCGGATTTCCTGGTCGAGTGCTCCTGGACCGAGAAGGACGTGGAGGAGGCACGATCGGAGGAGCGTGTGGACTCTCCCTCATCTGGGGAGGCGGAGGACTGGATCCTGCATGTGGATGGAGCGGCGAACTCTCAAGGGAGCGGAGCCGGACTCATTCTCGCGAGCCCGGAGGGAGACGTAGTGGAGTATGCTCTCAAATTCCAGTTCCCAGCAACTAATAATCAGGCGGAGTACGAAGCCTTGCTGGCGGGGATGAGATTAGATGGGGAGCTAGGCGCGGGGCGCTTGAGGGCCTTCACGGACTCTCAACTCATTTCTGGACAAATCGCCGGGGAGTACGAGGCTAGGGACCCAACCATGTCCCGCTACTTGAGTAAGGTGCAGTCCTAGGCATCTCACTTTTCTTACTTCCGCGTCAGCTATATCCCTAGAGCGGAGAATGCCAGGGCTGACGTACTGTCCCGCTTGGCCACTTCGATCGACGGAACATTGGGAAGGGTATATGTGGAACACCTACAAGTCCCAAGCACTGAGGTCGCGGATGAGGCATTGCCAGTGGAGCAGGAGCCCTCCTGGATGGATGCCTACATCTGGTACTTGACTGACGGTACTCTCCCGGAGAACCCCGCTGAGGCCAAGCTACTCAGGCGAAGGGCCCCGAGATTCTTGATGATGGACGGGAAGCTTTATCGGAGATCCTTCTCATACCCAGTCCTCAGGTGTGTGGGGCCAACTGAATCAGATTACATCCTCAGGGAGATCCACGAAGGTGTATGCGGGAGTCACCTGGGGGACAGAGCCCTAGCCTACAAGGCCCTGCGCCAAGGTTACTTTTGGCTGACGATGAAGGAAGACGCGGCTGAGCTTGTCAAGAAATATGATAGCTGCCAACGTCATGCTAATATCCAGCGACAGCCGACATCTCACCTGACCCCCTTGGTGGCACCTTGGCCCTTCGCCCAGTGGGGCATGGATATCTTAGGTCCATTTCCCCCGGCCTCCGGGCAGCGGAAGTTCCTCTTGGTAGCGGTGGATCACTTCACCAAGTGGGTTGAAGCTGAGGCTCTGGCCAAGATAACCGAAAGCAAAGTGAGATCTTTCTTCTGGAAGTCAATCATATGTCGGTTCGGACTACCGCGCACACTAGTCATTGATAATGGCCGGCAGTTTGACAATGCGCCTTTCCGGGAGTTTTGCTCCGAGCTGGGTATCTGTCAAAGGTTCACTTTTGTCGGGCATCCTCAAACTAACGGGGCAGCTGAAGTGACTAACCGGATCATCTTCCAGGGGCTGAGATCTCGACTAGATGGCTGCAAGGGGCGATGGGTGGAGGAGCTCCCCAACGTGCTATGGGCCTATCATACAACGCCGCGAGCCCCCACTGGTGAAACGCCGTTCAGCTTAGTCTTTGGCTCTGAAGCTGTTATTCCTGTGGAGATCGGTGCACCCAGCCCCCGGGTGGAAGCCTATAGCGAGGAAGGTAACCCTGACCAACTGCGAGCCAACCTCGACCTAGTGAAGGAGGTGCGAGATCGGGCGCGGCTTCGAATGGCAGCCTACCGACAACATGCCGCGAAATACTACAACACTCGCGTGCGCCCCCGGATGTTCCTGCTGGGAGACCTGGTCCTTCGACGGGCCGAGGTCTCGAAGCCAGCTGAGGGAGGCAAATTAGCCCCAAACTGGGAGGGGCCTTACCGGATCACCGAAACGCTCCGCCACGGAGCCTATAAAATTGAAGAACTTGATGGGACGCCACTCCCAAGGACGTGGAATGCAGATAACCTCCGTCGATATTATCAATAATGTATTCCTCCTTTCATGTTAAGTATCATCCCTGCATTCGATTGGGTTTTCGCCCCTTGTTCAATATTAACGAGATTCGATTTTAGCTACTTAAATCTTCACAGAAAAGCCCGGCACCCCGTCGGCACTCAAAGCCCTGCACTAGCCAAGCATAAAGCCCAGTGTACCACTGGCAGAGCAGTGTGCCACTGGCTCTCAACATCAAAAGCCCGGCACCCCGTCGGCACTCAAAGCCCTGCACTAGCCAGGCATAAAGCCCAGTGTACCACTGGCAGAGCAGTGTGCCACTGGCTCTCAACAGCAAAAGCCCGGCACCCCGCGGCACTCAAAGCCCTGCACTAGCCAGGCATAAAGCCCAGTGTACCACTGGCAGAGCAGTGTGCCACTGGCTCTCAACAACAAAAGCCCGGCACCCCATCGGCACTCAAAGCCCTGCACTAGCCAGGCATAAAGCCCAGTGTACCACTGGCAGAGCAGTGTGCCACTGGCTCTCAACAACAAAAGCCCGGCACCCCGTCGGCACTCAAAGCCCTGCACTAGCCAGGCATAAAGCCCAGTGTACCACTGGCAGAGCAGTGTGCCACTGGCTCTCAACAACAAAAGCCCGGCACCCCGTCGGCACTCAAAGCCCTGCACTAGCCAGGCATAAAGCCCAGTGTACCACTGGCAGAGCAGTGTGCCACTGGCTCTCAACAACAAAAGCCCGGCATCCCGTCGGCACTCAAAGCCCTGCACTAGCCAGGCATAAAGCCCAGTGTACCACTGGCAGAGCAGTGTGCCACTGCTCTCAACAACAAAAGCCCAGCACCCCGGGCACTCAAAGCCCTGCACTAGCCAGGCATAAAGCCCAGTGTACCACTGGCAGAGCAGTGTGCCACTGGCTCTCAACAACAAAAGCCCGGCACCCCGTCGGCACTCAAAGCCCTGCACTAGCCAGGCATAAAGCCCAGTGTACCACTGGCAGAGCAGTGTGCCACTGGCTCTCAACAACAAAAGCCCGGCATCCCGTCGGCACTCAAAGCCCTGCACTAGCCAGGCATAAAGCCCAGTGTACCACTGGCAGAGCAGTGTGCCACTGGCTCTCAACAACAAAAGCCCAGCACCCCGTCGGCACTCAAAGCCCTGCACTAGCCAGGCATAAAGCCCAGTGTACCACTGGCTCTCAACAGCAAAAGCTCGGCACCCCGTCGGCACTCAAAGCCCTGCACTAGCCAGGCATAAAGCCCAGTGTACCACTGGCAGAGCAGTGTGCCACTGGCTCTCAACAGCAAAAGCCCGGCACCCGTCGGCACTCAAAGCCCTGCACTAGCCAGGCATAAAGCCCAGTGTACCACTGGCAGAGCAGTGTGCCACTGGCTCTCAACAACAAAAGCCCGGCATCCCTTCGGCACTCAAAGCCCTGCACTAGCCAGGCATAAAGCCCAGTGTACTACTGGCAGAGCAGTGTACCATTGGTTCTCAACAACAAAAGCCCGGCATCCCGTCGGCACTCAAAGCCCTGCACTAGCTAGGCATAAAGCCCAGTGTACCACTGGCAGAGCAGTGTGCCACTGGCTCTCAAAAACAAAAGTTCGGCACCCCGTCGGCACTAAAAGCCCTGCACTAGCCAGGCATAAAGCCCAGTGTACCACTGGCAGAGCAGTGTGCCACTGGCTCTCAACAGCAAAAGCCCGGCACCCGCCGGCACTCAAAGCCCTGCACTAGCCAGGCATAAAGCCCAGTGTACCACTGGCAGAGCAGTGTGCCACTAGCTCTCAACAACAAAAGCCCGTCACCCCGTCGTCACTCAAAGCCCTGCACTAGCCAGGCATAAAGCCCAGTGAGCCGCTGGCGGAGCGGTGCACCACCGGCTCTTCACAACCAAGACCCGACATCGACAGCACAGTCCCACTGGTCAGATAAAAGCTGACTCCCGTAGGCATCAAAAGCCACACGCCAACTTAGTACAAGGTCTGATACTTGACAGGGCATTGCGCCGATAGCCCCAAGGAGCCTACCTACCTAACCTCTGACCGGCGGCATTTCCGCTCCGAGAACTCTACCCTCCCTGGCTCTAACTTTCGGGTTTAAACAGCTGGGGCGGACTGGTTCGGGTGGGGAGTTACCCCCAAACTATCAAACTAATGGGGCGATAAGGCTACATATCAATCGATGAAGTCAGTGACAATTCAGAAGGCATTTTGAAGAGTATTTTCATTGATTGAAAGAGACTACAAAATGCCGACGTTGTCGGGCTTACAAAAACAAGGGGGAGGGAAAAAAGCAAAATCACAAGTGCGAGCTCACGGCTCTGCCGGTGCAGGCTCATCATCAGAAGGGGCCAAGTCTGACAACCGCTCCAGTTCAACCTCCAGGGCCCAGGGAAAGTTCAGGTCTCTGGCCACCTTCTCTTTGCTGTGCTGGAACCCGTCAAGAAATACAGCTGCCGAAGCTTCGGCCAAGTCATCTACGAAGCACCCGGACGCCTTGTATTCCTCTACGAGCCCAGCAGCTCAGGTTTTCTCTGCGGCAAGGGCTTCCGCCGCGATCCTTTCAGCCTCTCGAGCGCGGCTTACCTCCTCCTCGCACCGGCAGGTTTCCTCCCTCGCCGCTCTTGCCTCCTCCGCCGCTGCGCCCGCTCGATTTTCAGCCTCTCGGAGAGCTGAGGTTAACTCAGAGATGTGCATGTCTCTGGCCATGACAGCGCTCACAGCCTCCGTCATTTGAGAGAGCGCTGTGCGCGCACGGTCGGCTTCAATCTCCGCCCGGCTCTTGGCGGCCTTCACCTCGCTCGCACAGGTGTCTTTGACCGACTCCAGCGCCTTCTCGGCCGCCTCCGCACAGCGCTAGGCCTCCTCATCCTCTTTCTACATCTCCCGCAGAAGAATTTTCTCTCCGTGAATTACCTCCCTGGCGGCCTTTAGGGAGTGCGCGATCTGCACGTGTAAGCCCCAGGTCAGCGAAGTAAAATGTATATATATGTAAAACAAAAGGTAAGGGACAAGAAGATCGCTTACCCTGACGACGGCGGCATAGGAGTCCCGAAAGAACGCGCCCGCTCTCTGGTGGCTGAGGTCCTCAATGATCCTAGGATCAAAGATTGGGCCTAGGACTCGCTCAGCCCAGCGGCCGTCATCCAGGGAGTTTCAGGGCGGCCCAGGCTCGTCCTCGCCTCCCTCCGCCGTCTCGGCTATCCCAGGTTCCTTGTGCGGGCCACCTCTGGGAGACCCCTCGGAGGGTGGATTCGCGGGGCCAGATGGTCCCTCACCCCAGTCCCTGGTGGCGTCTGGTGGGGTCGATCCCCCAGGAGCCGGGAGCTCTTCAGCCGGTATGGACTCCCTCGCGACTGGCTCTTCAGCGGCAGCTCCCGCGGTCGTTCCCACCTCTGGTGGAGTGTCGACTGTGAGGTCGACCTCCGGGATAACGGGACATTTTGCGGGGCCGGGGATGGGGAGACTTGTGCCGAAGAGGAGGCACGGGCCATCGGGCGCTTCGGGGCTGGGGCCTGCTGACCTCTGGATGGTCCTTCCCGGGCCCTTTTCTTGGAGGCGGCTCTCAACAGTTTTGCCGCCGGTATCTTCATCGCTGCATGGCATAAGTTGGGTTTTCAGAACAAAATTTTTTTTAAAAAAAAATGAAAAGAAACAAGAAGGAGAGAGAAGAAGGAGAGGGCAAAGGAGCGGAGTTTTTGGCTAAGGGTGGAGAAGGCTTACCCTGGTGGGAGATGAGGCCCGCCGACTCCAGGTTGTCCTCCGATAGCAGCAGAGTGTATCGGGGAATCTCGGTGGCTAGCAGTAATCCCAATGCCTCCCGGTCCCCAGGCTGGATCGCAACGGCATTCCCCCGGAGGTCGGGGTCTCCCCACTGGGGCCGGACTTGATCGACATTGGCAAAGAAGAAGCGAGACTTCCATCCCTTAATCGACGAAGGGAGAAGGAGCTTTAGGACCCTATTGGGTCGGGGCTGAAACAGCCACCAACCCTTTTGGGCTCGGAGGGAGTAAAAAGATCGGAACAGGCTGATTCGGGGGGTGACGTTTAGGTGGTGACAGAGAATGACGAAAGCGCTAATGACACGATAAAAGTTTGGAACTAATTGGGAGGGGGTCAAGGAATAGAAGTCAAGGAGATTGACGAAGAAGGGGGAAAGGGAGGACGGAGACCCGCTTGTAAGCAGATCTCGTAAAGAGCCACCCGACCGGGTCGGGAGGAGATGACCCTGTCGTCGAGGGTTGGTGGGAATAACTTAACCTCCCGGGAAATCCTATAGCAGGCCCGGATTCTTTCCAGGTCCAACCGTGTCATTGTGGAGGCCGTCCCCTCTGGGGACTCCTCCGCCCTCGAGGAGGCACCGGCCTCCAGCCGGCGGCCCCTCGATGGGGCTCCACCGGTGACCCGTCGCCGGGCCAGAAGGATGCGGTCCTCTGAATCAGAGGACCACTCAATTGGGGGAGAGGGGTAGGAGAGATACGACGGCTCACAGAGGGAGGACGGTTCTCAGAACTGTCCTCCGAGGTCCAAGAGGGGGAACTCATAAGCGAAGAGGTAAGTCTAAGATGGGAAAAGCTGACCTGGGAGGGGAAAAACCAGGCGCAGGCTCGCAGGTTGCAGAAGAAGTTGGGGAGCAAGCGAGGAAGAAGATGATGGCAAAGGCGGTATGGCGTCAGTTCACCCCCCCCTCACCTAGCTTTATCGGGCTTTCAAAACGTCCTGCCATGTCTCGTCGGCCATGTGGCTCCTTGCCATACGCTGGCTCGCCTCGAGGAGCGCCCCGGCGCGTGGTGCGGCACGCCCCCAGCCAGTGGTGGGACCCCGCTGACGTCGCCGTAATGAAAGGAAATGATGATGCGGCTTTTCGCGCGAGCCCTAAGAGCCAGTCCTCGCTCTCGAGGGCGATCGCGGCAGGCAGTGTACGGAAGGCCGCCTCCTTACATTCCCCGCACTGTCCGCATAAAAGACAAGGATGGGGATCAGCCACGTGGAGAACGCCCCTTGAGCCTCAGCGGTGGGACCTGCTTTGCCCCAGGGGCGAGGGGGCATCTGATATGACTGATCCCGCGTCGTCAAAATAGAAGGTAACGGTAGCTATCGACCCCGGGACCCTCTTGGGGTCGGGGTGTATCGGCATCCCCCACCCCCAGGACCCCCTCGGGGTCGCGGGGTGGGGTCATCAGTCCTTGACCCCGGGACCCTCTCGGGGTCGGGGTGTATCGGCATCCCCCACCCCCGGGACCCCCTCGGGGTCACGGGGTGGGGTCATCAGTCCTTGACCCCGGGACCCTCTCGGGGTCGGGGTGTAACGGCATCCCCCACCCCTGGGACCCCCTCGGGGTCACGGGGTGGGGTCATCAGTCCTTGACCCCGGGACCCTCTCGGGGTCGGGGTGTATCGGCATCCCCCACCCCCGGGACCCCCTCGGGTCGCGGGGTGGGGTCATCAGTCCTTGACCCCGAGACCCTCTCGGGGTCGGGGTGTATCGGCATCCCCCACCTCCGGGACCCCCTCGGGGTCGCGGGGTGGGGTCATTAGTCCTTGACCCCGGGACCCTCTTGGGGTCGGGGTGCACTAGCATTTCCTTATCCCCGTGACCCTCACCGACCTCGGGGTGCGCCAGCGTTCTCCCACCCCTGGGACCCCCTCCGGCCTCAAGGTGAGGAGTCACCAGCGATTAGCATGCAACTCAACTGCCAAGGAAAACGATAACTACCATGTTGCACGGTGCTCACACGTGATTCTCAGTGCATGGCCATGCCTCGCCACGGCGTGCGATTCGGTACTCCCGTGATTGCACCCCATTACGGAGGGTCATGCCTCATAACGGTGTTTGGCGCGTTGCATGTCCCTGTGCATCGCCATGCCTCGCCACGGCGTATGATTCGGTACTCCCGTGATTGCGCCCCGTTACGGAGGGTCATGCCTCATAACGGCGTTTGGCGTGTTGCATGTCCCTATGCATGGCCATGCCTCGCTACGACGTACGATTCGCTATCGCTTGCAATTGTGCCCGGTCATATCAGCCGACGGCGCGCACTGGATGCCTTCACAGCTATTGGACACGTATGATATCACGTCAGCAAGCGGTACGGGATGTCTCCGGCACGCGCAGCGATGGTACGATGGTGATCTCCCGGAGCTGTAAGCTAGGGTATTCGGACAGGTATAAAGGCACGTGCTCGCGTTGTAAGTGGGATCCAAACTTTGGTTTTTTCTGAGCTTTCTTCCTCCCAGCAAAAAACCCTAACCGTCTCAGCTCTTCTTCGCTGGAGCAGTTCTCTGTCTGAGCCCAAGTGACTAACTTGATCGTCGGAGGGTCCCCACCGGCGCCACCGGTCTTCGGGGACTTTTCTTGCAGGACTTCGAGGAGGACGTCCGTCTTTCCCGACGTTTAAGGAAGGTGACTTGGCGTCATCAGTGGCAATATCTCAGAGTCTTTTTTTAAAAAAAAGAAAAAAATGAAATGAGGATGAATTTACTCTTAAAACGGCATGGGTGGGAGAGATGTTTAAAGTCGACTTAAAATGGTGGCAATCTCTCGGAGTATTTTCTTTTTCTTTTTCTTTTTAAAAAAATTAAATGAGGATGAATTTATTCTTTTTAAGAGTACAAGAGAAGCAGTGGGCCCTTAGATTAATTCATCTAGTCTGCCTATAATCTCTAATGCCATTGTTGGCTAGCCGGTGACCGATACTCGATGGTAGGTCATGCGCCCATCGAAGGCCATGTCGATCTTGACCACCGCTTCTCCGTGAGGCGGTGTAGCCTCTGGCTTAAAGAACAGAGAAAACAGAAAGCTCTATTTTTGGATGAGGAAAAGAGGGGAGAGAGAGACTCTGATAGCTTCTATAGCGGTGAGGATCCTTCCATTGTTTCTACCCTAAAACGGAGGTTTGCCCCCCGTTTTCCACCCTTCAGCCGTCATTATTATTAGTCTTCGGCAAGATTTATGGAAATATATATTTGCTTTCCGCTTCTTGTCAATTGCTGCACACAAAAACCTTTGGCTAAAGAAGATGTGGGAAACTTATAAGGCTTACGGACCCCCAAACGTTGTCTGTAGAGAAAATGCCAAAGCGCAGTGCACAACTTTGACACATATCTCCTTTCGCTTCATTACTGTAAGATTCAGCAGCATTGGGGACTCTTTTTCTCTGAAACTTTGAGTTGGAGGATCGATGCATTTAAGCAATGGTTCGTGTGTTTTGCATGTATATGCATGAGCACATATTGTCCATGTTGCCATAGTTGGTTCGATCTCTCAGAGATCCTAATCTAATGCAGACTCTCTTTCCGTACCTGTGAATCCAAGGATTTTCGCAGCAAGGATGCGATGCGTTTGAGCAATGGCACCAAGTGTTTTTTCGGTATGCATACATGCATGCGTTCATTGGGTGTCACTGTAGTTCTTAGAGGTATCAGATAGATATCCTAATTTTACATCAAAAATCTATTGTCAAATCACATGAATATCGTATCATTTGTGATCAAGTGCTTGCTGTTTTTCCTTCATTCAATATTGTTCTGGTAGGTGTTTAAGATGCAGACCAATAGCAAATGCATCTGTCAATTCTGATGATTGGTTGTCTGTAATGAATTTCCAGGAACGCATGCACACTTTATATATTATTCCCAAGTTTTATACTATGTTTTTCAAATACCATAACAAATGTTATGTTAGTCTTATTATTTCTTTTTACTTTCAGGAAACTATCATTCACAAAATAATGATCTTGTTTTGTTAATATGAGAATATCAACTTAATTTGCATATTTTCCTCCTTTTTATTTCAGTCCATGCTGCTTAATTAACTAACCAGCTGATTACTAGCTTGTGTTGCAATTGACTTTGATAAGCGTTATTTTAAGTAACTTGATTTTCCAGCAGATGGACACATTCCTCTTCACTTCAGAATCAGTCAATGAAGGCCACCCTGACAAAATCTGCGACCAAGTCTCAGATGCCATACTGGATGCATGCCTAGAGCAGGATTGTGAGCCCTGGATCCTTACATGGTGAGATCCGTCTTCTTGGACCGGAGGAGGGGGGAGGCGCGCAGTCGTACCGCACGCGGGCGGCTCCCAGCTCCCCAGTCAAAGAGGGCGGCGCCTCTCTTCTCGCAGGCATGGTGGGGGTCCTCCCCGCCAGGGCTATATATGGGGAGGGAGGAGGGAGCCTTCCCCTCCACCCACCACCATCAACGAGCTCAGGTAATCTTTCCCCCCATCGTCCACTGTTTCAACAGGAAAAAAGTGACAGAGAGAGGGAATCGGGAGGGGGTTCCTCCTGTTTCCATAACCGGCCACTCGAGGCGGCCAGAGGAGGGAGGAGGAGGAGGCTCCGGCCGCTCGAGGCGGCAGGAGAGGGGCAGTGGAGGGCCGCCGGGCGGCCCTCCCTTCATCGCGGAACCAAGCCGCTCCGCGGCTTGGTTCGGGTCCGGCGGAGTGCCCGTCGGCTCGCCGGGCCTGGGCTGCGGTCGGCAGCCTCCACCGGCGCCGGGGCAGCGTCCGGTGGAGGTCCGGCCGGCCATGGTGGCCGGCCAAGCCACCGGCACGGGTGGCAGCCTCGGCGGGTGTCGGAGAAAGAGAGAGAAATAGAGGGAGAAATAAGGGAATGGGAGGTAGCCGCGGCGACGGCCGGCTCCGGGCCGGTCGTCGGCGGCTGGGCCTCCCCCGGGGAGTAGCCGGCGGTGGCCCTGGCCGCCGGCATTGTCTCCCCTATTTCGGACGAAACAGGGAAGGCGGGGGGGGGGGGGTGTGAAAGGGGGAGCGGGCCGGCTGGGCCGTTCCCCCCTTTTGGGCCCTATTGGGCCGTTTCGCGAGCCATTTTGGGCCGCAATTTGAACCCTGTATTGGTCAAAAATGGAAAAATAAAAATATGCCCCGGATCAGTGTTGATTCTAGTTTTTGCATTATTTTTATTTTCCCATTTGGACTTATGTAGTGGGAGATATTCAAACCCCAAGTTGGCCCCGGGATTAAAACTGGGTAGAGCTAAAAGCTATTTTGATATGCTACTTTTGGGGACTAAAAATTGGAAAATGATGCTGTAGGTACCCAGATATTCAAATAGCTGGTTTACAGTTTGGAATTTGCGTACTGAGGTAAGTAAGTCATTTACCATAATTTTATAAATTATTAAAATATAAAAATTATGTATTTAAACGCTATATTGTTATATATTGCATTATTTGAAAAAAAAAAAAATGGACTGGTATTAATATTTGCAAATGAGCATTTACTATGATTAGTTTATTATTTATTATATTTTGCAAATAATTGGGTATCTATGCGGATAACTGATCAATTGGCATGACCTTTGAAATTGTTAAAGGTTTTGTAAATATACATGTTATTTGACAAATGTGACATGAAAATGATACTTTGTGTATATGATAATATGTCCCACCATGGTCCGCTATGATATGATATGATGTGATATGTTGCATGACTCACTTGGCACCGGAACCCAACTCCATAGGGGGATATATGGAGAACACACACCTGAGAGGTGTGCTGTGACAGAATATGACAATATTATGCCACATGGCACCGGGACCCATCTCCATAGGGGGTATATGGAGATCACACTCTTGGGGTGTGTTGTAGCCGATATGATAGGATGTGAGTGCATGACACTGGTTCCAAGACCCTGACTCCTAGGGGATATTTATGGAGGATACACCCGAGGGGGGTGTTATACCCGAGAGGGGGTGTTCTGTGTACATAGTGTGTGACCGTGGGACATTGGTATAAAAATGTATTTTTTACATGCTATTTACAGTGGTACAGTGGTTTTATCCTAAAATTGTATATTCTTGATATACTATATATGGCAATTGCTTCCAAATTTTATTTTGAGCATATGATGCATATTTTGGTAACATGGGAAAATGTATTGAAATATGCAAGCTTGGCATATGTTTATTATGGAAAAATTTTAAAAGCATGAAGTAATTACATTATATAGTTGCCTTACTTATTGAGTGTGAGCTCATTTAAATCTCACAATGTTTTTTCAGAGCCACAGAACTGAAGATGGGGATATGGGGTAGTTGGAACAGCTATCAGAGTGACTTAGATCCAGTACTTTGTTGTAACCCCTTTGAATTATGTATTTTGGCATGTAGCCTAAAACATATGATTATGGTTTGTATTAAGAACCATTTAAATTGGACGAAATATAATTATTACCCCTTCTTGTATTAAATGTTATATTTCGGGACGCCTTGCATGCCCGGCATGCGGCGGGTTGCCACCTCTAGATCCAATATAGGGTCTGGGGCGTGATAGCTTATGTGGTATCAGAGCCTAGGTTTAACCTTAGGGACAAACACCAGATGACACTAGGCAGAACATTAGGATTACATTGGGAGAGTGATAACTTTATTAAAAATTTCAAGTAATATATTTTGAAAGCCTAATTTTGTGGTTTACAAGGTTATTGACTGGAACCTAACTCTGGCAGGAGTTAAGAATGCCACGTCGCACTAGGAGTCTGCGGCCCATTGGGAACTCCCAGGCTGGTGACTCGGGCCAGCAGGGAGGCCAACAAGCTTCCAGAGGCTCTGGTTCCGTTAATTTAGCTGACAATGATCAACCACAATTTCAGGCCCAGTTGCTTCAGGCTCTAGCGGGAATGTCGCAGGCTATGCAAGCCATGCAACAACAGATTCAGCAAATTCAGCCTGCTCGGCCTACCTCTCCCGCTCCGCAGCCTGCTCAGTCGGCTCCATCCCAGTCCTGGCGGGGAGGGGGCCGGAGCTTTGCTAAGTTCAAGAGCTTGGCCCCTGCTCCCTTTTGTGGATCTACTAATCTTGCCGATGCTGAAAAATGGATGAGTGAGATGAAGAAAGCCTTTGCAGCTCATGGTAGCCAAGAGGAGGAGCGAATCAGATTCGCTACCTACCTCCTTCAGAGGGAGGCATATGATTGGTGGCTACTTGTGGAGCAGCGAATGGATGGACAGTCTATTTCCTAGGGAGAGTTTAAGCAAGCCTTCTATGACAAATACTTCCCCAATAGTGTGCAGAGACAAATGCAGTCGGAGTTTGTCAAACTGGAGCAAGGAAATCTCTCTGTGGCGCAGTATGAAGCCGAGTTTACCCGGTTGGCTCGGTTTGCTCCAGACATAGCGGCCACTGAGAGAGCCAAGATCATCAAGTTCACCGAGGGACTGAGGCCTAGACTGATGCAAGCAGTCAATGCCTTTGAACTCTCCACATTCAGTGCTGTGGTGAACAAGGCCCTGGTGATTGAGAGAGATATGGGTGTGGTCCATAAGCAGTGGGAGCAGCAATAGAGGAAGAAGAAGGGGCCTCCTTCTGGCCAGTCTTCAGGTCAGGCCAAGAAGAAAGGTCCTTATCAGGCCCCCTCAGGACCGAAGAGTACGAAAACTCGTTGCCCTCAATGCGGAAACTCCCACCCAGGCAAGTGGTGCCGCGGGACGGTTGGTGCCTGCTTCATATGTGGGCAGGTGGGTCAAAAGATGGCCACTTGTTCCCTTCGGAGGGATCAGCAGCCTTCTGCCGATCAGGGTAGAGGCCAGCAGCAGCCTAGGACCCAGGGAAGGGTCTTTGCTCTCACACAACAGGATGCTGCCGCTTCCAACTCCGTTGTGACAGGTACGCCTGTTACTTAAGTACTCGTTTAAGATTGTTTCATTCATATGCAATGGAATGCATTGATCATGAATGATAAAAGTATTGTTAAACCTCATGACATCTAAGACAAACTAAATTTTGTGACTAGGTATAATTAAAGTAGGCAATGCTTATGCTCAATTCTTAGTAGATCCGGATGCCACACATTCATTTGTATCTAGCACATATCTCGCCAAGGATGAATCTTTGACATCCGTTCCCCTAGAGCAGGAGTTGCACATT
This sequence comes from Calamus simplicifolius, assembly GCA_900491605.1. Classification (NCBI taxonomy): domain Eukaryota; kingdom Viridiplantae; phylum Streptophyta; class Magnoliopsida; order Arecales; family Arecaceae; genus Calamus; species Calamus simplicifolius. Next base: position 1,466,926 of record UESW01003830.1, read on the forward strand.
GCTCTCCCAAATGGTGATGTTATGAGGGTAGACTCAGTATGCAGATCTTGCCTGATTAACATGGGGGATAGGAGATTGAAGGCCGATCTAATCGTCCTCCCACTAAAATCATTCGATGTTATCCTTGGAATGGACTGGTTGGCCTCCTATCATGCTTCAGTAGACTGTTTCAGGAAGATGGTGATCTTCAAAATTCCTAATCAACCTGAATTCAGTTTTACTGGAAGTCAGGAGCATCTGGACTCGGTGTTCATGTCAGCACTACAGGCCGCAAAGTATTTGAAGAAGGGTAGCCAAGGGCTTCTTGCTGTGGTCAAAGATCTTCAGCAGGATGAGGTCAAGTTGAAGGATATTCCAGTGGCTCGGGAATTTCCTGATGTATTCCCAAATGATTTGACCGAATTACCCCCAGATCGGGAGGTTGAGTTCACTATTGATTTGGCCCCTGGCACTGGACCTATATCCAAGGCCCCGTACCGTATGGCCCCAGCTGAGCTAAAAGAGTTGAAGAGCTAAAAGAGTTGAAGAACCAATTGCAGGAGCTCTTGACCGGGGATTCATCAGACCTAGTGTATCTCCTTGGGGTGCTCCAGTATTATTTGTTAAAAAGAAAGATGGAAGTCTTCGGCTCTGCATTGATTACCAAGAAATCAATAGGGTAACAGTGCGGAACAAGTATCCTCTGCCAAGGATTGATGATCTATTTGATCAACTCCAAGGAGCTCGGGTATTCTCAAAGATTGATCTTCGGTCAGGATACCATCAACTTAAGGTCAAGGTTGGGGATGTGCTTAAGACAGCATTCAGGACTAGGTATGGCCACTACGAGTTCTTGGTGATGCCGTTTGGGTTGACTAATGCCCCGGCAGCATTCATGGACTTGATGAACATAATCTTTAAGCCATACTTGGACCAGTTTGTGGTGGTGTTCATTGATGACATCCTAGTGTATTCTAAAAGCTAGGAGGAGCATGTGGACCACCTGAAGATTGTTCTGCAAAATTTTCGGGAGAAAAAGCTTTATGCCAAGTTGCAGAAGTGTGACTTCTGGTTGCACCAAGTATCATTCTTGGGTCATATAATATCTAAAAATGGCATATCTGTGGATCCAAAGAAGATTGAGGCAGTTGTTAACTGGTGTAGGCCTTCCAATGTGTCTGAAGTAAGAAGTTTCGTGGGGCTGGCTGGATATTATCGCAGATTTGTGGAAGGCTTCTCTTGCATTGCTCTACCTCTGACTCGCTTGACCCAAAAACAAGCGAAGTTTGATTGGACTGAGGAGTGTGAGAGAAGTTTTCACAGGAGCTAAAGTAACGCTTAGTATCAGCCCCCGTTCTTACCCTTCCGTCAGGATCTGGAGGATTCACCCTATTCACGGATGCTTCTCGGAAGGGATTGGGATGTGTTCTAATGCAAAATGAAAAGGTGATAGCCTATGCCTTCAGGCAGCTAAAGCCATACGAGCAAAACTATCCTACCCATGACCTGGAGTTGGCCGCCGTGATTTTTGCCTTGAAGATTTGGCGGCATTATCTGTATGGAGAGACATGTGATGTGTACACAGACTACAAAAGTCTGAAGTACATCTTCACTCAGAAGGAATTAAATTTGAGGCAGAGGAGGTGGATGGAGCTACTAAAAGATTATGACCTGAACCTGCACTATCACTCAGGGAAGGCCAATGTGGTAGCTGATGCCTTGAGTAGGAAGTCCTCCTCGGAGTTAGCTTCTATAATCACTTCTCAGCCTCACATCCAGAGGGACCTTGAGAAGTTGGAGGTTGGATTACGAGTACAGCGATCCGATGGGCAGGTAGCAGCACTTGTACTCCAACCCACTCTGTTAGACAGGATCAAGTCCTCCCAGAAAGAAGACTTGGACCTGCAAAAGATTAAGGAAGCTATGAAGTTAGGGGTTCAAAATGAATTTGCTATAATGGAGGATGGATCCCTGAGATTTGATGGAAGGCTCTGTGTGCCAAATGTGGTGGAACTAAGAGCAGAAATTCTAAGGTAGGCTCACTACTCTCCCTATACAGTGCACCCAGGAGGCACCAAGATGTACAGAGACCTAAAAGAAAATTTTTAGTGGAAGGGAATGAAAAGAGAGATTGCTCAGTATGTGGCCAAATGTTTAATATGTCAGCAAGTGAAGGCTGAACATCAAAGGCTTGCGGGACCTCTTCAATATCTGATGATTCCACAATGGAAATGGGAGAAGATCACTATGGACTTCGTGACTGGTCTGCCTAAGACCCCTAGGAGCAATGATGCGGTGTGGGTCATTGTAGACAGATTGACGAAGTTAGCCCATTTCCTGCCATTCAGAGTTGGGATTTCCAGTGAGAGATTAGCCAACATGTATATTGAACAAATTGTGAGGCTTCATGGTATTCCCGTATCTATTGTATCAGATCGGGATACTAGGTTTGTGTCCCAATTTTGGAAGAGACTTCATAGAGCTCTGAGGACCAAACTGAACTTCAGCATAGCCTTTCATCCTCAGACAGATGGGCAGTCTGAGAGGACCATACAGACCCTGGAGGACATGTTGCGAACTTGTGTGATGGACTTGGGCGGTGCTTGGGACAACCACTTATCTTTAGTGGAATTTGCTTACAATAATAGTTACCAAGCCAGTATCCAGATGGCTCCATTTGAGGCCTTGTATGGTAGAAAATGCAGATCCCCCTTATGTTGGGATGATGTGGGAGAGAGAAGATTGTTGGGCCCTGAACTGATTCGGCAGACAGTAGAGAAGGTGCAGTTGATTAAGGAACGACTCCGCACAGCTCAGAGCTGACAGAAGAGCTATGCAGATGTGAGAAAAAGGGAGCTAGAATTTTAGGTTGGAGACCATGTCTTTCTGAAGATATCACCAACCAAAATGTGATGAGATTTGGGATTAAAGGTAAATTGAGTCCACGATACATTAGGCCATTTGAGATTCTGAGTAAAGTAGGGGAGGTGGCTTATAGCCTGGCATTACCTCCAGTGCTCTCTGGGGTACACAATATATTTCATGTATCTATGTTGAGAAAGTACATTTCTGACCCCAGCCATGTGATACAGTTTGAGCCCATGCAGTTAAGGAATGATCTGACATATGAAGAGCATCCTGTGCGTATTGTGGACCGCAAGGACCAAGTCTTAAGACGGCGTAGCATTCCCTATGTTAAGGTTCAATGGAGTAACCATTCTGAGAGGGAAGCTACTTGGGAGCTGGAGGAGGAAGTGAAAAAGAAATATCCATACCTATTTGTATCTTAGTATATGTAAATAAAAAGATAATTATTCTTATGATCAAGGCTTTGGATTCTAAATGTTATATGAACCACATAAATTTCGAGGCCAAAATTTTTATAAGGAGGGGAGAATGTGAGCCCTGGATCCTCACATGGTGAGGATCCGTCTTCTTGGACCGGAGGAGGGGGAGGCGCCGCAGTCGTACCGCACGCAGGCGGCTCCCTAGCTCCCTAGTCAAAGAGGGTGGCGCCTCTCTTCTCGCAGGCACGGTGGGGGTCCTCCCCGCCAGGGCTATATATGGGGAGGGAGGAGGGAGCCTTCCCTCCACCCACCACCATCAATGAGCTCAGGTAATCTTTCCCCCCGTCGTCCACTGTTTCAACAGGGAAAAGAGTGACAGAGAAAGGGAATCGGGAGGGGGTTCCTCCTGTTTCCATACCCGGCCGCTCGAGGCGGCCGGAGGAGGGAGGAGGAGGAGGCTCCGGCCGCTCGAGGCGGCCGGAGAGGGGCAGTGGAGGGCCACCGGGCGGCCCTCCTTTCATCGCGGAACCAAGCCGCTCCGCGGCTTAGTTCGGGCCCGGGCTGCGGTCGGCAACCTCCACCGGCACCGGGGCAGCGTCCGGTAGAGGTCCGGCCGGCCGAGCCACCGGCACGGGTGGCAGCCTCGGCGGGTGTCGAGAGAAAGAGAGAGAAATAGAGGGAGAAATAGAGGGAATGGGAGGCGGCCGCGGCGACGGCCGGCTCCGGGCCGGTCGACGGCCGGGCCTCCCCCGGGGAGTAGCCGGCGGCGGCCCTGGCCGCCGGCATTGTCTCCCCTGTTTCGTGGGCCGTTCCCCCCTTTTGGGCCCTATTGGGCCGTTTCGCGAGCCATTTTGGGCCGCAATTTGAACCCTGTATTGGGCCAAAAATGAAAAAATAAAAATATGCCCCGGATCAGTGTTGATTCTAGTTTCTGGGGGTATTTTTATTTTTCCATTTGGACTTATGTAGTGGGAGATATTCAAGCCCCAAGTTGGCCCTGGGATTAAAACTGGGTAGAGCTAAAAGCTATTTTGATATGCTACTTTTAGGGACTAAAAATTGGGAAAATGATGCTGTAGGTACCCAGATATTCAAATAGCTGGTTTACGGTTTGGGATTTGCGTACTGAGGTAAGTAAGTCATTTACCATAATTTTCATAAATTATTAAAATATGAAAATTATGTATTTAAAGGCTATATTGTTATATATTGCATTATTTAAAAAATGAGAAAAAATGGACTGGTATTATATTTGCAAATGAGCGTTTACTATGATTAGTTTATTATTTATTATATTTTGTAAATAATTGGGTATCTATGTGGATAACTGATCAATTGGCATGACCTTTGAAATTGTTAAAGGTTTTGTAAATATACATGCTATTTGGCAAATGTGACATAAAAATGATACTGTGTATATGATAATATGTCCCACTATGGTCCGCTATGATATGATATGATGTGATATGTTGCATGACTCACTTGGTACCGGGACCCAACTCCATAGGGGGTATATGGAGAACACACACCTAAGAGGTGTGTTGTGATAGGATATGGCAATATTATGCCACATGGTACCGGGACCCATCTCCATAGGGGGGTATATGGAGAGCACACTCTTGGGGTGTGTTGTAGCCGGATATGGCAGGATGTGAGTGCATCACACTGGTTCCAGGATCCTGACTCCTAGGGGATATTTATGGAGGATACACCCGAAGGGGGTGTTATACCCGAGAGGGGGTGTTCTGTGTACATAGTGTATGGCCGTGGGATATTGGTATAAAAATACATTTTTTTACATGCTATTTACAGTGGTACAGTGGTTTTATCCTGAAATTGTATATTCTTGGTATACTATATATGGCAATTGCTTTCAAAATTTATTTTGAGCATATGATGCATGTTTTGGTAACATGGGAAAATGTATTGAAATATGAAAGCTTGGCAGATGTTTATTATGAAAAAATTTTAAAAGCATGAAGTAATTACATTATATAGTTGGCTTACTTATTCAATGTGAGCTCATTTAAATCTCACAATATTTTTTTCAGAGCCACAAAACTGAAGATGGGGATATGGGGTAGTTGGAGCAGCTATCAGAGTGACTTAGATCCAGTACTTTGTTGTAACCCCTTTTGAATTGTATATTTTGGCATGTAGCCTAAAACATATGATTATGGTTTGTATTAAGAACCATTTAAATTGGACGAAATATAATTATTACCCCTTCTTGTATTAAATGTTATATTTCGGGACGCCTTGCATGTCCGGCATGCGGCGGGTTGCCATCCTTTGATCCAATATAGGTCCAGGGCGTGACAAGGATCTTGAGAGCAAGGTAGCCTGTGAGACTTGCACCAAGACGAATATGGTCATGGTGTTTGGTGAGATCACCACCAAGGCCAGGGTCAATTACGAGAAGATCGTCCGCGACACCTGTCGAGGCATCGGGTTTGTCTCGGCCGATGTCGGTCTTGATGCCGACCATTGCAACGTTCTTGTCAACATTGAGGAGCAGAGCCCTGACATAGCCCAGGGGGTCCATGGTCACCTCACAAAGAAGCCAGAGGAAATTGGTGCTGGAGACCAAGGCCACATGTTCGGCTATGCCACAGATGAGACGCCAGAGCTGATGCCACTGACCCATGTCCTTGCAACCAAGCTTGGAGCCAGGCTTACAGAGGTTGGCAAAAGCGGGACGTGCCCATGGGTGCGGCCTGATGGCAAGACGCAGGTGACCGTCGAGTATCAAAATGAAGGCGGCGCCATGGTCCCCATCCGTGTCCATACGGTGCTCATCTCAACCCAGCATGATGAGTCTGTCACCAATGAACAAATAGCAAATGACTTGAAGGAGCATGTGATCAAACCAGTCATCCCTTCCAAGTACCTTGATGACAGTACCATCTTCCACTTGAACCCCATCTGGCCGTTTTGTGATTGGAGGGCCTCATGGGGACGCAGGGCTGACCGGCCGAAAGATCATCATCGACACATATCGTGGCTGGGGAGCTCATGGTGGTGGTGCGTTCTCTGGAAAGGATCCAACTAAGGTGGACCGTGTGCATACATTGCAAGGCAGGCAGCCAAGAGTGTGGTAGCCTCTGGGCTCGCAAGGAGGTGCATTGTCCAGATTCCTTATGCAATTGGTGTGCCAGAGCCACTTTCAGTGTTTGTGGATACTTACAAAGACAGGGAAGATACCTGACAAAGATATACTGACGCTGGTCAAAGAGAATTTTGATTTCAGGCCAGGTATGATCGCCATCGACCTAGACTTGACGAGAGGAGGAAACTTCAGGTTCCAAAAGACTGCAGCTTATGGCCATTTTGGCCGCGACGATCCTGACGACTTCACTTGGGAGCCAGTCAAGGTTCTGAAGCGGAACAAACCTTGATCGAGTTGGTCGACAAGTTTCTTGCTGGTGGATTTCAGAGATTCATTATTGTTCTTGGTTTTGTGGTGGTTTCTTGAGGTTTTTGGGGATACCGGTTGATAGATATAGTTGTCCTCTTTTTGACTTGTTTTTATTTATAATTTTTTCTCTTTGGTTTTTGTCACCTAGATTCAATTTGTCCTGCAGATTCATGTTATGGCGCTCTTGCTGTTCCCATACTTCTAATCAGGCTATTAGATTTTAACTTTTTATGTCCCTCTAAATGCATGATATTATTTTAATTCATTTGCTTTACTGCTTCTGTTATGGGTAAAGGGAATCAGACACGGCTCTTGGTTCACCAACTGAAGTAAAATTAGTTGTCATCTTCTAATCATACTAGGTCATGCCTCAATCTCTTTACATAGATAGCAGGTTGTGGTTCTCAATCTTTCCAGGTGGATATTTGGTCTCTGATCGACTCTTGGGCTCCTTAAAAGGTTTTCATTAATTTGCTTTAAGGTGTTCAAACTATGGCATGCATAAAATACCAAGGATTCTTGGAATGAGTTTATCTTATGCAATTTTATTTTGTGTTATTAGAATCACTTGTTCCATACTTATGAGAATTAAAGATTCAGTTAAAACCAAGTCAGTTTTTTGTTTCACTGAACTCTGAATGACACATAATGTATATTAAATGTGAATATGAATTGAGGGTGTTTTCAAATAGCTTGAAGATATGTTTAATAGATTGCATGTGCAAGGATTAATCTGCATTGGGTTTATTAGTATGAATGAATGCAATTAGGCCAACGTATTATTAACCAGGTTTTATCTTACAGGATACAACTTGCTTCACATTGGTAAATCATTAGAGAGCTATCAGTTGACCTGCTGTATCTCATGCCTGGGATTGAATTTTGCAGTTTGGGTATTTGGGACTATTGGAAGAGGAGTTGTCTATCATAAAAGAATAGTTAAAAAGCTGGTCTTCATTCATATCGAGAGGTTACCTTGATGACACACTGGCAAATTAGATTTTATCAGCCATTGTAGGGTCTCTTATGCGTTTTACAAACTAATATGAAATGCTCTTATTTAAAAAAAAAATCAAAATATTTCTTTAATTAGCACACTGTGCGAGGCAGCATAGTACACACAAAAGACAATCACCTTTGGTTGATCCTTCAAAACAAACTATACATAAAAAACAATCTTAAGAAGAAAATAATGGTTAGTGAGACAAGGATGCATACTATGCGAGATAGCATAACGGTCAATAGTGTGCTATAGTGTGCTATACACAATCAAGACAATCTTAAGCAAGGAAGATCATAGCCAATGAGATCAGGACTGCACACCTATATCGACAATCTTAAGAAGAAATCATAGCCAATGAGATCAGAATGCACATTAATCGAGGTAGCATAAGAGTCGGTAGATTATTTATTCATCAGATGCTCATTCTTAAAATTAATAAAAATATATGTTTCCAACACTGAGATTTGGATGCATACCATACGAGGTGGCATAAGAGTCAGTAAATTATTTATATGCATACTATGCGAGATAACATAAGAGTCAGTAGATTATTTATCCATCAGACGCTGATTCTCAAAATTGATATAAAAATCTGTTTTCACACTACCCTGATAGGCAAGGAACCACCAAATAATCTCATTTTAACAAATTATTAACATCTCCACATTAGGCTATAAATTGGCTGGTGTGTTCAAAGTTGATTGGTTATTTTTTGAAAAAAAGTATTAAATTTGGAATCTTATTGTTGCCGCCAAATCACTTTTGAGAAGCGTCAAGCGACAGAAATGCTTCATTGGCCTTCAGAGGAATGATAGGGACCGCCTCCTTCAGCCGAAAACCTGCAAGAAAAGTTTCGGACCGATGGTTCCGGCGGGGATCTTCCGACGCTCAAGTCAGCGATCTGGAGAACATAAATTTTGTAATGAAAGAGTAGAGATTGAGTCCCCCTCCCTCGTTGGGGGTCGGGCTCTTTATATACCTGTTCGGGGGTCCCTTTTACCCTTCGTTGATAATAGCTGAATCACATCTTCCGTTAAGATCGGCTATAGCTGCTAAACGTGTGCCATAAGTATCAGCAACGGTTCATAATATAGCGGTAACAACCCGTGATCTTGGCAAAAGAGAAACGGGTTGGCAAGCCACGTGGAAGCTCTGTGTAAACAACAATGGGTGATAAGGTTAGTCACGTGGGCCCCAAGTGCAACCATTGGGATAGAAGATGTCGTTTAAAGTTAAAGCCAGCAGTCCTTCGTAGAGCATTAATTATGGAGTTATGGCACTATTCACATGCAAGGCACTGTTAACGGCTAGGGAGCTTGGCATCTTGGAGGCGTCGGCCTTAGAGCTATCGGCCATGGAGCTGTCGCCTTGAAGGTGTCGGCCATGGAGCTGTCGGCCTTGGAGCTGTCGGCCATGGAGCTGTCGGCCATGGAGGTATCGGTCATGGAGCTGTCGGCCTTGGAGCTATCGGCCATGAAGGTCGGCCATGGAGCGTCGGCCATGGAGCAATTGGGTGTGCGTGGGCTTTATGAGGCCATAAACGCTACCGTGGCCGAAGGGTCCTTTGGAGGCCAAGAGGAGCTTCATCGGTTTTCTTCCTTCACGGTTCTCTAACGGCGTTGGATCAGCCACATCACTTATAACCATCAATAAGAGGGTTATATTGATCTATCTAGTCCCAAATATAAACTGCATGTTCCAACTAATATATTATGGTACTAGATAGAGATTAAATAAGAATAACATTATTTATTTTTAATACAAATCTTACATTTCTCTTATTTTTGTCTGAAATCAGTTGTACCCACTAAGAATATTATAATATAATGCAGTAGACATAATAAACTTTGTTTTATTATTATCACTTGTATGGTCGCATTAAATAACTTGTAATATAGTGAATTTTGTTACCTAAAATCATATCGTTTTAAAAAAAATTTTAACTTTTGCACCTAGCATGGTAGTATTGTAATACCTTTCAACGATTGCAGATCCATTATCCTTAATGCACATTTTTTCCTCATTTTTAAAACCTTTTTTGTTTTTGCTTGACATCATCCAATAAATTAATTTTATTTTAAAAATTAAAAATAATGTAATACACACAATTTTTTTATCTTATATAAATTTTAATTTTTAAATAATAACTTTAAAATTTAAATTTAATAATATAAAATTTTAAAAAGCTATATTTTTTATTTATATTTTCCTTTTTTAAACCTTTTTATTTTGAATTATGTTTATATTTTAAAAACTTTTTTTTTGAAAAAATATTTCATCTATTTTTTAAGTTACGGTTTCAAATCAATTAATTTCTTTTGACATTTTTTAAAAATATTTACTATATATTTTATTTATCTTATTTTGTTTTTCTTATTTAAAAATAATAGTTTTAGAATTAAAGTTTAATGATACAATAACAATAACAAAGCCCTAATTTCAAACTAGTAGGGGTTGACTTCGTGAATCCTTTTTATTCATTTAACTCTATTTTGGCTCATATTTATAAAATGTAAAAAAATTAAGTCTTTGTTTATCATTTCTTTTCATATAATCTTCAATCTACCTCTATCTCTACTTTTTTGTTTAAACTATATGTATCAAGTCATTCTTTTGTACTTATGCATTTTTAGGTCTACATTACTCATGTTTAAACTATGTAAGTCATCACTCCCTTAATTTATTCTTAATTAGAGCTATTTCTATCTTTTTTATGAATGATTTTTTGATGGGGCCAGTTGACCCCATGAAAAAATAAAATTTTTTGGACGGCCCCAAAGGCCGACACCTCCAAGACCGGCACCTCCAAGGCCGGCACCTCCAAGACCGGCACCTCCAAGGCCGACACCCGACGGCCCCAAAGGCCGACATCTCCAAGACCGACGGCCCCAAAGGCCGACACTCAACACCCGACGGCCCCAAAGGCCGGCACCTCGAAGACCGTCAGCCCCAAAGGCCGACACCCGACGACCGACGGCTCCAAAGGCCAACCCCCGACGGCCCCAAAGGCCGACATCTCCAAGACCGACGGCCCCAAAGGCCGACACCCGACACCCGACGGCCCCAAAGGTCGGTACTCGAAGATCGTCAGCCCCAAAGGCCGACATCCGACGACCGACGGCCCCAAAGGCCGACACCCGACGGCCCCAAAGGCCGACATCTCCAAGACCGACGGTCCCAAAGGCCGACACCCGATACCCGACGGCCCCAAAGGCTGGCACCTCGAAGACCGTCAGCCCCAAAGGCCGACACCCGACACCCGACGGCCCCAAAGGCCGGCACCTCGAAGACCGACGGCCCCAAAGGCCGACACCCGACACCCGACGGCCCCAAAGGCCGCACCTCGAAGACCGTCAGACACCCGACGGCCCCAAAGATCGACACCTCGAAGACCGTCAGCCCAAAAGGCCGACACCCAATGACCGACGCCCCAAAGGCCGACACCCGACACCCGACGGCCCCAAAGACCGGCACCTTCAAGGCCGACACCTCGAAGACTGTCGGCCCCAAAGGCCGACACTTCCAAGACCGGCACCTCCGAGGCCGGCACCTCCAAGACAGTCAGCCCCAAAGGCCGGCACCTCCAAGGCCGGCACCTAGAAGGCTGTCGGCCCCAAAGGCCGACACCTCCAAGGACGACACCTCCAGACAGTCGGCCCCAAAGGCCGACAACTCCAAGACTGGCACCTCCAAGCCAGGCGGTCCCGGCGCTTCCAAGCCGGCCCCGACATCTCTCCAACCGGCCCTCTACGTCTCCAAGCGAGTCGGCCCCCGTCACTTCCTAACCGGCCCCGGCGTGTCCAAGCTAGGCGGCCCGGCACCCCCAGGTGGCCCCGACATCTTCCTAGCCGGCCTCTACTTCTCCAAGAAAGTTGGCCCCGACGCCTTCTCCACGTCCCCAGTCCGACCGAGCCGGCCAAGGCCATCCTAGGCCGGCCCAACTCGGCCCCGGCGTCTCCAGTCCCGCCGAGTCGGCCAAGGCCGTCCTAGGCCGGCCCGACTTGGCCCCGGCGTCTCCAGTCCCGCCGAGTCGGCCAAGGCTATCCCCGGCCGACCCGACTTGGCCCCGGCGTCTCCAGTCCCGCCGAGTCGGCCAAGGCCATCCCAAGCTGGCCAAACTCGGCTCCGGCGTCTCCAAGTCTGTCGATTCGGCCCCGCTCCGGCACTGCCTCGCCAGAGGGATGGGCCCCAGCCATCTCGGGTCGACCCGGCTCGACCCTGACAAGACGGGATTTTCCATTTCCCGCCAGATCAACCCCCAGCAGTTCAAGAAATCGCCTCTCTGATGCGCACCGCCCGACAGTGCCAGACATGCGCCGCCCGACAGCGCCGATGCGAACCGCCCGACAGCCCCGCCGGCTGATGGGATGTGGCCCACTAACCGGCCTAGATTCATGCGAGGGCTCAGCAGAGCTTCTGATTCATGCAATCCCATGTGATTATGCCAGAATCAACCCCTATAAAAAGGTGAATCCACCCGGTAAACAGGTATGCGCGATAACCCCCAAAATTGCCATCTCAACTCTCAAAGGAATTCCTCCTCCCTAAGATCCCTTTTTCCACACAAAACAAGGCTCCCTCGAGCCCTTCTTCAGTTGTGACCTCAGTCACTAACTTGGCCATCAGAGGGTCCCACCGGAGACCCCCTTCGGTCCCGGGACTTCTTTGCAGGCAACCCGGCAAAGCGCGGATTCGAGAAGCACCTCCGTTCCCGACGTCCAGGAGAGATGATCGAGCGTCATCAGATTGGCGCGCCAGGTAGGGGGGGCATAAGAAAAAGTAGCGAACATTCTCCATGAGCTACATCTTTCGTCCCCTCTCTTCTTCCAGAAGCCATGGTGGTGACACGAGCTTAGGACCCCTCCATCAGCTGCCTAGCGGGGTTTCTCCCGTCAACTAGACAGCAGGAAGCCAATCCCCCTGCTGCCGACCCTTCGGTCACCTGCCCGCCGCCGGACGCCACTGTCCAAACAGCAGAGCAGCTGGCAACTCTTTCCCAGCAAGTCCAGAATCTCACCGCCATGATCCACGGGCTCCAGCAATGACAGTCCATGGCCACCTAGCACCAGACTGCTCCCCTCGCCAGTCAACAATCGGCGAGGGGAGGTTCTCCTCGGCGAGAGGCCGGTCGGCGAGAGACCGGCCGACGTCAAGTTTCCCCTAGGAAGCCTCGACGCGAGCCCTCCATGCGGCCATGGTCCCCTGACCACGGTCCCAACGAGTTTCCTCTCAAGCCACATCATCACGAGGAACCCAAGCGGAAGTCCCGACTTCCGTCTCCATCTCCTTCTACCTCCTCTTCTTCTTCTTCCTCCGAGCCTTCTTAGAGGGCCCCGATGATCAACTGCCAGGCGGAGGAACGCCTGGAGGAGTACAACCGGTGCCTCGACGAGCTCGTCAAGAAGATCAACCATCAGTCGGAGGAAGAGTTCGACACTCGTCCTCCTTACACTCGCCGCATACTGGAGGAACCGGTTCCCTCCAGGTTCCGCTTCCCCCAGGTGGACCCGTACGATGGTACGACCGATCCTCTCGATCATCTCGAGAGTTACAAAGCAATGATGCAAATCCAGGGTGCTTCAGACGCCCTTCTCTGCAAAGCCTTCCCCGCCACCCTGTGGAAGGCTGCCCGTGCATGGCACTCATGCCTGCCCCCTCACAGCGTCGACTCCTTCCGGGAGCTGGAGAGGGCATTTTTGGCCCACTTCGACGCCTGCCGCCGGATCCTAAGGGTGGCAGACAGCCTCTTCTCCGTCTGCTAGAAGGAAGGAGAGTCATTGTGGGACTTCGTGTCCCAATTCAAAACCGCCGACCTCGAGGTCTACCATCTCGACGATGCGGTGGCCACCCTGGCGCTGAAGCGGGGACTCCTTCCATCCCGCTTCACCTTCTCCCTGGATAAGAAGCCCCGAAACTCTTACTCCGACCTCCTCCTCCGGGCCCAGAAGTACATCCGGACGGATGAAGCCAACTTCACCCGCCGAGAATCCTCAAGAAACTCCAGCGGGCCCCCTCGACACAGGCGAGCTGACCCGCCTCACCGTTCCGAGAACAAGCAATGGAGCCCCGTCCCCGACAAGAATGAGCTCACTCCTCTCCTTGCCCCTTGATCCACATCCTGATGGAGATCGAGGGCGAGCCTTACCTCCAGCGTCCTCCCCCATGAAGAAAGGTGCACCCCGCGACGTGAGCCGCTACTGCCGTTTCCACCTGGATTACGGCCATGACACCGACAGCTGCTACAGCTTGAAGCGGGCCATCGAGAAGCTTATCCAGCGGGGCTACCTCGGCAAGTATGTCCAGAAGACGCAACAGCCGCTGCCCGGCCATCATGGGGCCTCCACCAGCTCAAGCCACCGTCGACAACACTCCCATGGAGCAGACGATCGGGATGGTGTCCTGGGGATCAGCTTCTGCACCTAAATGGCCAAGGCATCCAAGCCTACCGAGGGGGGCAAGCTGTCCCCCAACTGAGAAGGTCCCTACCGCACCACCGAAACACTTCACCGGGGGGTATGCAAACTAGAAGAGCTTGACGGGAAGCCCGTTCTACGTACCTGGAACGCGGACGACCTCCGCCAGTATTACCAATGTACTCCCAAAAGCATGAATAATAAAGAAAGCCCCTTTTGATGCCACAGTTTGTTCTCCCTTGCGCCAAGTCTTTCAAAAGGAGCTCATCGGCATCGCGGCCCACAGGACACCACTCGGCCCCGGCACGGCGGTGCCCCCGAGTAGGTTAAGACCCTAAAGGCTCCGTACCCGGTTGAGTCGCCACTTGGGTGGCACACAAACCCCCAAGCTAGTTCAAAAGGAGCTCACTGGCATCGCGGCCCACGGGACACCACTCGGCCCTGGCACGACGGTGCCCCCGAGTTGGTCAAGACCCTAAAGGCTCCGTACCCGGCTGAGTCGCCACTTGGGCGGAACACAAACCCCCAAGATGGTTTAAAAGGAGCTCACTGGCATCGCAGCCCATGGGACACCACTCGGCCCCGGCACAGCGGTGCCCCCGAGTAGGTTAAGACCCTAAAGGCTCCGTACCCGGCTGAGTCGCCACTTGGGTGGAACATAAACCCCCAAGATGGTTCAAAAGGAGCTCACTGGCATCGCGGCCCATGGGACACCACTCGGCCCCGGCACGGCGGTGCCCCTGAGTAGGTTAAGACCCTAAAGGCTCCGTACCCGGCTGAGTTGCCACTGGGACGGCACACAAACCCCCAAGCTGGTTCAAAAGGAGCTCACTGGCATCGCGGCCCATGGGACACCACTTGGCCCCGACACGGCGGTGCCCCCGAGTAGGTTAAGACCCTAAAGGCTCCGTACCTACGTGAGTCGCCCCTCGTAGCAGTTTCCACACCCCCGAGGCGGTTAAAAAGGAACCTGACAACTCTCAGCTCTCAAGTCACCCTCCTGGGTTCAAAAGACTTCCAGACTCCGCGTTGGAAAGGATTACTAGTTGCCCTCAGCTAGCCAAAGAAGGCATGCAGACGTCCATCCAAGGCAGCGCAAGATGCCAAGGTAAAAGTTCTACACTCCTTTCGCTTAAAGAGTGTGGGGGGAATTTGATGGGGCCAGTTGACCCATGAAAAAATAAAATTTTTTGGACGGCCCCAAAGGCCGACACCTCCAAGGCCGGCACCTCCAAGGCCGGCACCTCTAAGAATGACACCTCCAAGGCCGACACCCAACGGCCCCAAAGGCCGACACCCGACGGCCCCAAAGGCCGACATCTCCAAGACCGACGGCCTCAAAGGCCGACAACCCGACACCCGACGGCCCCAAAGGCCGGCACCTCGAAGACCGTCAGCCCCAAAGGCCGACACCCGATGACCGACAGCCCCAAAAGCCGACACCCGACGGCCCCAAAGGCCGACACCCGACACAAACGGCCCCAAAGGCCGGCACCTCGAAGACCGTCAGCCCCAAAGGCCGACACCCGACGACCGACGGCTCCAAAGGCCGACACCTAACGGCCCCAAAGGCCGACATCTCCAAGACCGACGGCCCCAAAGGCCGGCACCTTGAAGACTGTTAGCCCCAAAGGCCGACACCCGACATCCGACGGCCCCAAAGGCCGGCACCTCGAAGACCGACGGCCCCAAAGGCCGACACCCGACACCCGATGGCCCCAAAGGCCGGCACCTCGAAGACCGTCAGCCCCAAAGGCCGACACTGACACCCGACACCCGACGGCCCCAAAGGCCGACACCTGACACCCGACACCCGACGGCCCCAAAGGCCGCACCTCGAAGACCGTTAGCCCCAAAGGCCGACACCCGACGACCGATGGCCCCAAAGGCCGACACCCGACGGCCCCAAAGACCGGCACCTCCAAGGCCGGGACCTCGAAGACTGTCGGCCCCAAAGGCCGACACCTCCAAGACCGGCACCTCCGAGGCCGGCACCTCCAAGACAGTCAGCCCCAAAGGCTGGCACCTCCAAGGCCGGTACTTGAAGGCTGTCGGCCCCAAAGGCCGACACCTCCAAGGACGGCACCTCCAAGATAGTCGGCCCCAAAGGCCGACAACTCCAAGACCGGCACCTCCAAGCCAGGCGGTCCCGACGCTTCCAAGCCGGCCCCGGCATCTTCCCAGCCGGCCCTCTACATCTCCAAGCGAGTCGGCCCCCGGCACTTCCCAACCGGCCCCGACGTGTCCAAGCTAGGTGGCCCGGCACCTCCCAGGCGGCCCCGGCATCTTCCTAGCCGGCCTCTACTTCTCCAAGCAAGTCGGCCCCGACGCCTTCTCCACGTCCCCAGTCCGGCCGAGCCGGCCAAGGCCGTCCCAGGCTGGCCCAACTCGGCCCAGGCGTCTCCAGTCCCGCCGAGTCGGCCAAGGCCATCCCAGGCCCGCCTGACTCGGCCCCGGCGTCTCCAGTCCCGCTGAGTCGGCCAAGGCCATCCTCGGCCGGCCCGACTCGGCCCCGGCATCTCCAGTCCCGCCGAGTCGGCCAAGGCCATCCCCGACCGGCCCGACTCAGCCCTGGCGTCTCCAGTCCCACCGAGTCAGCCAAGGCTATCCCAGGCCGGCCCGACAAAGCCCCGGCGTCTCCAAGTCCATCGATTCGGCCCTACCCCAGCACTACCTCGCCAGCAGGATGGGCCCCAGCCATCTCGGGTCGACCCGGCTTGGCCCTGACAAGATGGGATTCCTAGTTCCCCCAGATCAACCTCCAGCGGTTCAAGAAACCGCCTCTCTGACGCGCACCGCCCGACAGCGCCAGACACGTGCCGCTCGACAGCGTCGATGTGCGTCGCCCGACAGCCCCACCGGCTGATGGGACGTGGCCCACTAACCGGCCCAGATTCACGCGAGGGCTCAGCAGAGCTTTTGATTCACGCAATCCCATGTGATCATGCCAGAATCAACCCCTATAAAAAGGTGAATCCACCCGGTAAACAGGTACGCGCGATAACCCCCAAAAATCGCCATCTCAACTCTCAAAGGAATTCCTCCTCCTTGAGATCCCTTTTTCCACATAAAACAGGGCTCCCTCGAGCCTTTCTTCAGCTGTGACCTCAGTCACTAACTTGGCCATCAGAGGGTCCCGCCGGAGACCCCCTTCGGTCCCGGAACTTCTTTGCAGGCAATCCAGCGAAGCGTGGATTCGAGAAGCGCCTCTGTTCCCGACGTCCAGGAGAGGTGATCGAGCGTCATCAATTTTATTTCTTATTCTATCTTTTCTTGTGTTATCACACATTCATTTTAACATTCTTATTTTTATCATATTCATCTTATGTATGTGTATGTTTCTAGTTGCTTAACATTTTATGTCATCAAGCATGGATTATTTTATGTATCCTATAAATATTTCTTTCAACTTAGTAGGTACTTTATGATCGCATAATATTTTAATTATATTTTTCTATTTTATCCAATCCATTTTAATCATATAAACAACATCATCCTCAATCTTTCCTTCCTAATGAATAATCAATTCTAAATATTAAAAATAATTATTTTTATGGTCCCTAATTTATATTTTACATTGGTATCTATTTCTAATTGTACTAAAATTACATTCCATGTATTTTATCTTTTATCTTACTTAACCTAAAACCTTTAAATTTTAATGCATTTCATCATAATTCTTACTTATGATTAATTTTATTTTTAATTTCATCTACTAGTAATATCATTTGCAATAATATGCACCATGTAATATCATCCTAAATATGTTTAATAAGCTTATCTATAACTAAAGAAAAAGATAGAAAATAAGTATAGATTCTATCGTAAGTCTATTGTAATAGAAAATTTGTTAGGATTATCGTCAATAGTTATTATACTAGTAACTGCCATATCATACATATTTTTTATTATATTAATATCTTTAACATGTACTCCTTTATTTTCTAGCCCCTACTATAAGATTTTTACTAGGGACCTTACCATGCATTATCTAAATCAATTAAAATCATATGAAGATTTTGTTTCTTTGCTCTGTACATCTTCATAAACCTCCTAAGAAGAAAAATAGCTTATATGATTAATCTTTTTAGCATAAAATTAAATTTATTTTCTAATATTTTTATAATACATCTCAACCTATATTCAATTACTATTTTTCAAAGTTTCATGATATGACTCATGAATTTGATACCATGATAATTATAGTAGTTTTGAATATATTCTTTATTCTTATAAATTAGTACTATAATGCTTTTCTTCATTTATCAAAATTTTTAAAATTTTTAAAATTTTATTAATAAATTTGTTACTCATTCTACTCCAGTATCATCTAAATATTTTAAACTTACAAAGAAATCTTATGAGTTCTCATAGCTTTTTCTATTTTTATCTTTTTTTTATAGCCTCATTTACTTTAGATGTCTTAATTCTACAAGTACATGCCATAACTTTCTCAATGAAGCTAATATGACATCCTAAATTATCTACATAATTTTTATTAATAATTTACTAATACAAATTTTTCATTTTTTTTGATCTATTTCTTCTTAATCAAAACTTTTTTATCATCATCTTTAATGCATTTAACCTAAAACAATTTTTAATTTCTATTTTTTACTTTTATAATTTATATATATCTTTCTCTTTTTTTTTTTTTTTAGTTTTTAACTTGTGATATAATTTCTGGTATGCCTTATATTTTACCTCTTATATAACTTTTTTAATTTCTTTCTTAATCTTAATTATCTTATAATTTTTATATATTTTTTATTCTTACATTTAAACAGTTTTATAGCATTTATTTTAATTTTAATTATTAATTTAATTTTTTAATCATATGATCATTTTTTATTCTTGTAATATCTTCTTTTGAATATTATTAACTATCTCCTTTCATACGGTATTAATTTTTATTATATATATATATATATATATATATATATATATATATATATATATATATAAAAAATTAATATTTATAAATTTAATCTTTAACCTGACTAATATTTTCTTCGGGTCACATCGTCATTAGACCCTTGTGACCCTCGTCGTCGCCGAGTCAGAGGAACGCATCATTCTTTTTTTTTTCCCTCGCAGGCGTCCTGTGGGCCCCAGCGACGTCAGACGCGGCCCCTCAAATAGCGGATGCGGCGAGCTCTCCGATCGACTGCCATCTTCCCGATGCGGTCGTCCCCGTTCCGAGAGAAAAATTGGAATAATAATAATAAAATCTCAACTCCTCCGCCGCGCGGTTCGATTTCTCGGACAACGTCGGCGGCCCGATCCAGAAGAGTAAGTCGAGCTTATGCTGCGTTTCTTCTCGCTCTTTTGCTTTGATTTCAATCTGGTGCTTTCCTTTTGAGCATCTGCCGATGTGTATTTGGAGAAATCCCAGTGGGTTTTAGATTTTGAGGCAAATGGAGTTGATTTCGCGGTGCTAGATCGATTATTTCTCTGATTTAACATGGATTTGGGATTTTGGTTCTATTTCTGTTGTTGATTGGGAAAATCTTTTGGACTTCCAGGCTTAAGAGTTTGTTTGGGGTTTTTCACATTCGTGAAAGGGGAGCTTTGTTTTCTGCGCAAATCCGATTGGGATTCAGCAAGCTGAAATCTGATCCGGTTTTGTTAAGATTCTGGAGATTAATAAAAGAATTGAAATCTCAGTAGGGGTAGTTCAATCTTAGTGAAATCTAAATCCAGTTTCATCCCCGAGCTTTAAGAGCCGGGGACATCCAATCCGAGTAAAAGAATAAATACATAAATAAATTTGAGAGCCGTCTAGCTTTAGTGTGCTATCTCGGGATGGAGGGAAATATGTCGGCAGGAAACATGGTGCCGGGGTCTTCTTGTTATGGTGCATTTGATCTCCAAGTTTCGATGACGATGCATCAGCAGCAGCATCCACATGGATGCTTTCACCATCAACAGCAACAGCCAAAGCAATCCCAACATCGGGATCCAATGATTCATCAACCGATGAACAATATTTTCCCTCAGTCGGTTGGTCAGACGAATGAGTGTGAACAGCAGCCTACACTACAGATGCTGGACTACAGTAAGGTTGATCATGGCAAGAACTCGACAAGCGAGGAGGAGGACACGAGGATGGAGCTGATGCTCACAATGAAACTGGCAGAGGGAAGAAGGGTGCTCCTTGGCAGAGGGTCAAGTGGACGGACACAATGGTTAAGCTTCTCATAACCGTGATCTCTTACTTAAATGAAGATAATGCTGAATTAGACAATAGTGCAAAGAAAAAGCTTGCCATGTTACAGAAAAAAGGAAAGTGGAAGTTGGTGTCAAAAGTCATGGCTGAGAGAAATTGCTATGTGTCACCCCAACAGTGTGAAGACAAGTTTAATGATATGAATAAAAGGTACAAGAAGCTTACTGAAATTCTTGGCAGGGGCACATCTTGCAAGGTTGTGGAGAATCCTGCACTATTGGATTGTATGCGTCACCTTACTAACAAGGCAAAGGATGATGTGAGGAAGATCCTGAGCTCAAAGCAGCTTTACTATGAGGAGATGTGTTCGTATCATAACAAGAACCGTTTACATCTTCCTGCCGATCCTGAAGTTCAACACTCCGTGCAATTGCTTCTGAAAATTAGTGATGATCATGACTCAAAAAGGGCAGCACGAGATGATTTTGATGAAGATGATCAAGATGAAGATAGTGATGATAGAGAAGATGATCTCGAGGAGAATGACAAACTGTTCAGAGATATTGGAGGATCATGTTTTTCGAAGAGGATGAAGCAAGGGTTGGGCTATGAAGATTTGAGTTTTAGAAACCCTTGTGGCCCTCAAAATAATCCTAGAAGATCTCATTCTCAAAATTTCTCTTTTGATGTGAACCAAGTGTTCCCTGAAGGGTCGGTAACTCCTTGGGTACAGAAGCAGATGATCAGGTCACGTTCAATTCAGCTGGAAGAACAAAGGTTGCAGATTCAAGCTGAAATGCTGGAGATTGAAAAGGAACGATTCAAGTGGAAGCGTTTTCGTAAGAAGAAAGACAGAGAATTGGATAAGATGAGATTGCAAAATGAAAAGATGGCGCTTGAGAATGAACACCTGGCATTGGAGCTGAAGCGCAGGGAGTTAGAGCTGGAGCTTAACTGAATCAATTTCAAGGTACAATGTTCAGAGAGAAGGGCAGAATCTCAATTTTCTGATTTCATAGTTGTTAAAAATGGAGCTTTTGTTTTTGGGAGACATGTGAATTGTCTGCTCATAGAAGACAATGTGACATCATACACCACCTGTCGAGAGGTTCACTTGATGAACTTCAAACATTTGGTCATATCAGACCTTTCCTTACCTCTTTCATAGACAAATTTTGATTTGAACCTTTGCTGTTTAATATCATTTAAGTTGTTGGAATCATGTCTTGTCCTTGTATGCCGGTTCTACTTTTCCATTTATGCAGCTAATTGTCATTATCTTGCTGGTTATTATGATCTATTAATTGTATAAGCGGTCAGCTTGTATTACTCCTTGTACAACTTTTTGTGTATGTGAGCCATCCATAGGTCTCAGCATAATTACGTTGATGTCATTTATAGATTGGCTTAAGATATTTAGAGAAGGTGGTTTGTTATTTTACATATTTGTGGAAGCCAATGAGGTGATGTGAATTCCATAGAGAGGCTGCTAAATCTTAATGAGTTGTCTATATCATTGCCTATGAAGGATGCCTTTAGGCAATTGTTGTACCGTATCTTATTGAATTTATTATTATTTTCATAGTTGGATACAAAGTTATTTCAGAGTGATTTGACCATTTGCCTTAGCTTTATCTGTTAGAGCTGTAAGTGATGTCTGGTAAAAGATTAATGTGTTGATGGTTGTTCAATTAGTGCTTCCTTTAGTTAACCTGAAAACATTGTTGAATCTATAACTTATAGAGAAACCAGATTGTGATGGTTGTATCTTGTAGCTTCACTTTTAGAGAGAGTTTGGTATCCTATTCCAATGTAAACTCTATAGTTCATACAGCAGTATTCATTGTATGCATATTCGTTCATGCATATATGAGATGTGCTGCAACATATATTGTAAATATTGTTCCTATGTAAGCACTCTTGTTTTCCCCAACGATAATGCATTTAGCACATGATACCAGTTCTTATGTTTGATGGTGCAAGGGCTTCAGACTGTTGGCCTATGACTTTTGTGAAAATTTCTGAGATCTGCTGTTACAGATCAATACAATCTATTCTTTATCTTCACCAGTGGATTAATATGTGTTGCCACTCTCCTTATATTTCTAATTATGTTAATTTTTTGACCTATCGCTTTCTGAACCCAATGTCTACTTACTCCAATAATTGGCTCAAAAAAAAATGTTGGTGACATAGGACTCTCATGTCATGTCTTTTGTTAGGTATTGAAATTCAAACTTTTCAACTTTACTCTCTTCCCATTAGAAATAGTTCATGGATTTCATTTTAACATCATCCTCTTTGATAGATTGTTCAACTATTAGGCACCTAACTTCCCTTTTTTTTAGCCGATAATAGGACCTTGGTAAGTGTATCACTTGTTTTTCTCTCTGCTTAAAGGTAGATGTCAATTTTAATTTGAATTCAATCAAGCTCTTGGGAACTGTATAATCTGGCTTATTTTTTTATTCTCTCTTAGGTATGCCCATTATGTTGGTCCTTCTAATCATTTGATATTTGTTGTTGTTGAGGATTTTCAGCTCATTCTTTTTTGACACATTTCTGAGTTGTCTATCTCCCTTCAAAATTTTGTATTGAACGCATAGTTGAATTCTGGCCATTCACAAGTTATATTTCCTTATCTTTGGATGGCCACCTTTCCATTGCTTATTGTTGTTCTAGGCTTCTGGCTTTAGCTTATTGTGGATGCTATTTTGCTTTGTGAGTTTTGAGTCTTTTGCTAGTCTTGATATCTTACAATTCCTTGTTACTGGTCCAACCTTCTTTGTGTGTAATTTCTAATTCAGTTGCCCAAATTGGTATATTAATCCTATGTCTAATTTTCTGTTTTGCATCCAAATAGTTTTCACATACTTATCGTCCGTTCATATGCTTCATGCATCCCTTTCTACTCAAAGATTCAATATCCCTTTATTTGGTTGGATTCTGTACCTTGAACCTTCCCCCAACCCCCCATCCCCCCACCACAAAAAAAGGAAAAAAGAAAAGAAAAGAAAAGAAAAATTGATATGCTACATCAGATGGTTCCTTGGGCATGTTATATCGGCTCCTGCTTTATCCCTGCTTTGACACAGTCATTGATTATGATGAATTTCTAAATTTTTATATTACATTGATTCTTCATAAGTTCTTTGCTTAGGTTTGGCCTCACATGATACTCCTTTATATATTGTCACTGCTGTCTTTCATCTTTTCCATTACCCAGGCATGTGGTCTATCCTCTTACTTTGTTTTATCATTCTTCTTTTGAAACACTTGTTATTCTGATCTCATGCTGTCCTTATGGACAATCCCTGCTTCATGCACCTAGCAGAATACACTAGGTTTTATCTTGGGATTCGCTTGGTAAGAATCTTTTTGGATTCAGCTCATGTAGGAAATGAACTGAACTCAAACAAGTTATATTGCCTTGCTTGTAAATGAGCCAAGCCTAAGTGCTAAAGGCTTGCAAAAATATATAGGAGCTCAGCTTGGCTCAGCTAGAAGCTGGTTCAAGCTCAACTCAAATCTCATGCAAACTGAGCTTGAACACCTTCCATTAGGCTCGACTACCAGAGAACTTGAGTGGGGAAGTTGAGTGCTGGATATGAAAATGAACATGTGTTCCAGATGCAGGTACAATATAATAAGCCGATATTGGCAGAACTTGAAAAGGTAGGGTATGACATGTTTATGATATGCCAATAAACGTAAGTGTATCTTATATGTCCTTATGTGCATGCATGCATACACAGATGCACACACATATATGTAAAAAAGAAAAGCATCAGTAAATCATATGATGCTATCAAAATAATTGAATTCATACTATATATGATAGCATTGACTTTGACAATCTCATATGTAGGCATCATTCAAATTCAGAGAACCTGATCCCTATTTCATATTTTAAATATTAATATCATAGACTACAAATTTTGAATATTCTTCATTAAATGGTTAGCATTAAAAAGAAAAAAGCCTTCCCCCACATTGGATGTATTGGTGAAGTATCTCGACTGTATCCCAGAAGTATCCATTTTTTTAAAAAATAAGTTTTGAAACATAGGACACCTTGTATAAATCCAAGAAGTATCCAGAAATCCAGAAAGTATCGGTATCTTTAGAAACAACATGTGATTTGAAGATCTATGCTTCTTATAATGCCAATAAACTTTGTCTCCGTTGCCTTTCATGCAAGACAGGATGCTTCTAGATAGAGCACATATTTGAGCTACTAAAGCTCAATTTTCTCTTTTGTATAGCAAGCCAAGTTTAATGCTAATAAAATGCAGATGGAGAATAAGTTTAGAGCTGCGCAAATTGGTTTTGGTTTCTTTTTAATTTTTTGTGAGGTTTCCTTGATTGGTATCGGCCTCTTTTACCATCATTCATTCTTGGACATGCATATCAAGTCAATTATTTCATATCTTGGATTCTTGGGCTGATTGCCTTTTTTCTTTTTTGTCCGACTTAATAAGTTTCTATGGTCTCTAAGATCTTATGAAACATTCCTGTTATTTCTAGTCAGTGTTATTTAACAAACTTCTTTTTTTTTCTTTTACTGGTTTGTCCAAAGAGGCGATGCACTGTTCCATTTTCTATTGGTGCTGTCATGAAAGATCTTTTTGAGTCCCCTGCATTTCAGAAGAATGTGAGGGGCTCTAACATCGAAACTTTTGCTAGCCAAGGTAAGCTTTCATGCTGCACAATTAGTAAATTTTAAGAACGTGCTATTTAGTCTTGGGCAAAGGACTAGGAAAAAAATTAAGAGATTTATGGCTTGTTTGGTTGTGAAAATTAAGGGTGTATTTTCATTTTTTATTTTTTCCACAAAAAATAGGATTTTATGTTCAAATTTAATATTTTTCAAATAGAAAATTGGAAAACTATACGTTAAGTCTGGAAAACTTCTTTAGATTGATTTTTTAAAATAAAATAATATTTTTTATGTTTTTCACCATTATATCCACCATTAGTTCCACTATCAACCATCCTTCACCACCCACTAACACCACCACCATCATACCTTCACCACCTACCACCAATGCCACGACCATCATCACCTTCCTCCATCATTTACTACCATGCCTCTACCACCACCCTCATCACCCACCACACCACCAGCGCTATCTCCATACCTTCACCACCTACCATCGTCGCCATCGCCATCATCATACTGTAGGGAGAAACAATCTCCGAGGCATGTATATTTTAATAACTGATAACAATTATCAATGCGGAAACTTAAAGATTAAACATTAATCTATGTAACATGCATCAAGATCATATCTTTGCCTTATACTATAAGATCGTTTGATCTAAATTATGTATATAAATTAAATAATCAAGATCATATTTTGATCTTCAAGATGAGAAGTCATACTACTTATCTTGAAGCCTGCCTTATGTATATAAATTAAATAATCAAGATCATATTTTGATCTTCATGATGAGAAGTCATACTACTTATCTTGAAGCCTGCCTTAAGATTTAGGATCAAATCACTTACCTTAAGAACAGTAGGTAAATCCTTTGTGCTCTGCAGTCGTTCAATTGTTCGTCCTCTAGTATCGTCCATGCGAAGCCCCCGAATGATCGGATTCCCAGGAGTGCTAACTCACAGAAAAAAACTTTGCTGATCTTGAATCCTCCCATTGAATCTTCCTTCAAGATCCACCAAATATTTGCTAACACCAGAATTACACCAGGATTTTGTGTTCTAACTCTTTAGAATTTCAATCCACGGCATATCGTGTATTGTGTTTTTTTTATCTGGTGAAGAATGTCTCTGTTTTATAGGCTCAATTTAGCTTTTAGCCTATTGAATTCTAACACTTAGAATTCCGACGTTCGGTGAAAACCAAAAAGACGCAACGTTTGGTTAATTCTGACGTTCGGTGAAAATCTATGAATTCTAACACTTAGAATTCCAATGTCTTGTTAATTCCGACGTTCAGTGAAAACCAAAGAGATGTAAATTTAACACTTAGAATTCCATCGTTGGTTAATTCAAAGAGTACATTAATTCCACATGAGTTCTAACACTTAGAATTCCAACAAAACAGTTTGAGAAGATTAAATTAATATATTAAATTCTACATGAGAATTTAATCAAGTTATTCATCATGTGAGATCTTATGCGAGGTGTTTGGGTTCGGGTTTTGGTTTAAGCTGATTTGAATTTATTGGACTGAATCTACATAGATCATGGTCCTAGTCCAAATAAAATTTGTCTAGTCCTGAATCTATTTAAATTCAAATTAAGTCTAATTTCAAATCAATATTTGAAATTGATTAGTTCTTCTAACAGATTTAAACCAAATTGAATCTTATTCACTTATACTTAACCTAATTGAGATAATTCAATCAATCAAATTGATTAATTAAATCATATACGATTCTCAATCGTTGATGAGCAAATATATCATCCTAGGAAACTTCTATGCGTATGACTCTCTAGGTTCGAACCTAAGCTGGTAGCATAGGAACAACTTTCTATACTAATCGATGTGCCTATCTAGCAATGAAAACCGACGTCCGGATAGGTCGAAGAGTTGCCGAGCAAACTCCAAGAACCCTAAGAAATAGTTACCGTATAATTCATCCTTTTGACCATAAATGCTAAGGATGGCTTAAGAGCATGTCAACTCTAAACAACAAATCCATAAAAGGATTTCAACTTTAGTGATCATGTGACCTTCACATGAAATGCCTTGGCCAAGGTCTTGCTAAATTGAAACACAAGATTTCTCCTTTTAACGAGATAGGTCAAATTCATATTGATCCATAACTGACTACCACAAGTACTTGACTGCACCCAATAACCTTTCGTAGCTGGATTAAAATTCAGGTGGTCCGGCGCCTAAGTACAATGAGTTGCTTGCAAGTCACCAGTTGTAATCTTCAGGTTTGAAGAATACTTATACCTATATCTTTCGGATTAACTCTTGACAGCAGAGTATCCGAAAATGAGTCACGTTCGGTGAAATATACTCCTACATTTCACCTGTATGTCATACCAGTGTCTCTACACTCCTTGGTTAAGAGGACAACCAACAAATATGATATATAACGTCCTATAATTGATAGTACTATGGCCCTGTCATAGTATATCATTTGGTCGCGAACTCTTTTGAGGACCTTCAAAGATAAATCTTTCTTTATCGTGAAGGAAGATCCTGAGGGCTTCATTACTATTAGGAGTTTTAAGAAGATGTTCTTGTAATGAATAAACTGTCAAATAACTTTTATTAATATATCAATTTATATGTAATTTACATTAGCACAATCATCAAATGATTGGCTTTAGGATATAATTTTCAACACATACCTCCACTACCCATCACCCACCACCCACCACCACTGCTACTGCCATCCCCTTTCACCACGCACCACCTTCCATAGCACATTTTTTAAAAATTTCTAAATTAAAAAATAATATCTCATTTTCAACAAATGAATATGTTTCTCAAATTTTCTATGAAGAAGAAAAATTGAAAATAGAAATAAAAGCTGCAGATAGAGAATGAAAAATTGATTTCCACATTAAACAAGCCTTTATATGCGTGTGTAGAGAGAGAATTAGACTTGGCTATACTCGTATGTAGCCAAGTTCAGATCCGGTCAGCCTATCCATTCTTGAATCCACGATCACATATCCTGAAGGTGGAAAAGGAGGGGTGGCTATAAGATTCGTGTGAATCCAAGGATGAAAAGGTGACATGGGTCACCTCTTCCACCCTTAGATTCATATAAATCTCGAAGCTACCCCACCTTTTCTGCTTTCTCCATCTTTAGGAACCATGAACCATGTGGATCTAAGGATGGGAGGAGGTGACCGGATTTAGGCTTAGCTACATTCGAATATAGCCGAGTCTCTCTCTCTTTGTCTCTCTCGTTCTTTCTATATATTACATAACTAAGTAAGTTGGACTTTCTACACACAAAAGAGGAGAAAATTTTCGAGTTTCAAGTTCTGATAAATATTCATTCTCTACACTTCTTTAATTGGACCATATAATCAGTTTTAATATGATGTTTATAATTGCAGTTTATTAGTGTGTCTTGAAAAAATTGACAAGGCCATCTTTCTTTCCCTTCTCTCTCTCTCTCTCTCTCTCTCTCTTGTATAAAAATGAAATATGAAGCCTTTTTTTTTTTTTGGGGGGGGGGGGGGGGGGGTTGGGGGTGGGATTGGGTGGAGGAAGAAAAAGACAACAAGATCCACTTATTTGGTGAACGAAAGCAAAACAGTTGAGAACTATGGTATCAAGAAAATGATCTAATTCAATCGATCAAATAATTTCTTCTATACAAGCACAATTAATGGCAATCATAATACTAACTTTTGTATATTTTCATGAAATGCTAGTGTTGGCATGTGTAATAAATGTGAGAGTAAACGTTCGATGCATAGCTATGATTCTATATAAATCTAGACTTTTATTTCCTATGGTGTAAGTTCATAAATGCACTCCTTTTGGTTATAAACCTTTTCTTTTCCTTTTTTTTCTCCTCTCCTTTTAGACATTGAGATAATCAAAACAGGTCTATCTATGAAAGAAATGAGTAAATTAATTCCCAAGTAAATGGATGATGTGCAGGGAACTGCACTCAGCATGGCAAATGCATGTGAAATATATCCTTTCTACAATGAAATGTATTTGAGTTAATGTTCAGCATAATTCCCAAATAAACGTGTTGTATGCACTTGGAAAGAATAGACGACGAATAAAATACTTATGATAAAAAAGATATATGGCAAACAGTATGTCAAGATTAGAGCTGACAGGACCCTTGATATTTTTAGTTTCTAGTTTAAATTTATCTAATAACAAAAATGTATACACGACTTTCTTTGCTTTTCCAAGGAATAACTCGATATCTTGTTTGCCTTTAATGTTGTAGTGCCATTTTTGCTAATTTTTCTTTTGCATTTATGGCCACTATTTGTTTGCATTTTTCCTTAGCAAACTCTTGGTGGCGAAGGTAAGGAAGAAATTTGGTATATAAGCATTATGCATTTTATAATTAATGTGCTGTCTTTATGTGCTTTAATAAAAATGATTTGCCAAGGAAAATTAACAAAGTGGATACCAGTTTGTCGGGATCAGCTTGGGAAATATTATTGTGTTCATGGTTTATAGTATGTTATCCATTGAATCTTCTGTTCGTTTTTTTCCATTTGTCTACTTATTCTGTTTATTTGTATGTATTTATTGGTGAATGTTTGGATCCTATGTTTTGCAAGTTGGGCATATTTCTTTACATGGACGCAACAGCACTGTGGCATGGACACATGAGCATGTGCACATATATTTCCACAAATTGCTCAAACTATAGCTCATCATTTTCTGTCGCTTTTTGTTTTTTATGTTCAATACTATGTACTTTGAAAACAAGAATTATTAAGAATATTGCGGATTATGGGAAATCAAGTTTGCTTTCATAACTTGGACAGCGTAAACATAAATTGTGACAGACTTACAACTTGGAGGTTAATGGCTAGCGAGGTGTTTGCTGTTAAGTCCTTTGATGGCCTAATAGTGATGCCCCTTATCCTTAGGTTAGGTGTTGAAGATTAAGTGTCCATTCTAAGATGTTTGTTGGTTTAACTCAATTCATAATCAGATAGTAACTGGTGACAACCCAAGAAGCAGTGTGTTATATTGTGCAAAGTAAAATATTTGAGATCATGAACAAATTTTTTAGCCCCCATCTTCTAATTTTTGTATGCTCATGTCAGCAGTTTTCACCACTTTTCTTGATGGTGGTTGGGTGTGGGGGAGGGTTTTGGTTGGTATGAGCCACTTTTCTGGTTCTACATGGCTGATAGATTGGTGTAAAATTTTTAAGAACAAAAAGATAGTTTTGAAGTTCAAAGAATCAGTCGCCTGAACTGTTTTATTGAAACCAGACAAGCTAAAGGCCATTTTAGTCATAATCATATGGTGTGAATGTTGCAAGTATGCATGCACCTGTATGCAGATCAGTTTGTCTTGTACATACATACCTAATATGTTTTGGTTGGTATGAGCCACTTTTCTGGTCCTACAGGTAGATTGGTGTAAAATTTTTAAGAACAAAAAGATAGTTTTTGAAGCTCAAAGAATCTGTCGCCTGAACTGTTTTATTGAAACCAGACAAGCAAAAGGCCTTTGTAGTCATAATCATATGGTGTGAATGTTGCAAGCATGTATGCACCTGTATGCAGATCAGATTGTCTTGTACATACATACCTAATATGTTAGTCTGCACATTGTGACTCTGGATTCATAATTTGCAATTTGCTCTTAGTGAATTTAGTTTGCCTACAGTAGGTGCATAAAATTCTTTATTATTGATTTTATGTACTATGAAATCAACATTTTATTCTGATTTATGATATATTTCTTGATAAATTGTCCTGGATTTATCTAGGTATATGAGGCAAAATAGAAGCATTTTTTAAATAGTCAGGAGCATTATGAACTAATCTATTGTATCTAGAAATTATTTAATTAAAATTTCTAGTTCACTTAAGTTTTGTATTGGAGTGAACCGTATTTGAAGTGGCTCGATTTGTCAGTAGAAAATTCACTGCTGATTGGGTGAATTTGGTAACAATGTTCTTGACTTACCAATTATTAGTGCTGGTTTTGTTATTGATTTTTTCAAGTAGTATGTTCTTGGGCCTTTGTTTCTTCCTAGTACATGTTGCAATAGCTATTTATGTTCATCCAATTCTATATCTCCTTTTGGAGTCTTGAGTTGTAACATATTTCTCATTTGGAGACTATTTAGGCAGAAGCCCTTTGTCTTTTTGTATGACTGAAGTTTTACAAGAACTTTCAATTCTTTATTCTAATTATCTGCAGAAGGTAAACAAAGTTACTGCTGTGTTATTTGACCTTTTGTGATGTTTCCTTGGTAGCCTCCTCTCCCATATCTCAGAATCTTGGTTTTGCTTGTTTTGTTTTGTTTGCCTTGTAGATTCCTATGGTTTATAAGAACTTTTGAAAAATGGTCTTCATCTCCAGCTGGCAACATTTAACAAAGAACTTTGTCTCTCTTTTTTTTTTTTTTTTTTAGTTTTTTCCCCACCTTTTCCAGGTTTGTCCAAGGATGGTTGTTCCATTTTCTGTTGGTGCTGTTATTGAAGATCTTTTGAGTTCCATTCACTACAAAGAAGGCTCTAAAGTTGAAAAGTTTAGTTGCTGCCAAAACCTGCCAGCCAAGGTAAGTTTTTCATCCTGAAGTCGGTAAATTTAGAGAACATGTGCAATTTTCAGAGAGCATGAACAAAAATCAGAGCAATCTATGTATATAACTAAGCAATCTGGACTTTTGCTGAGAAGAAAGAGAATCTTATTTTTCTTCCGAAAAAAAGAGGAGAAATTTTTGTGGGCTCAATGTCTTACAGATGTGTTTCTACACTTATTAATTCAGGACATCACGTGTATTAATACAATTACTATGATTTAGTTTGTCAACGGGTCTCTTTAAAATCAACAAGGCTGTAGCTAGTTGAGAACTATTGTATCAAGCTAATTTCTGTAAATTGTTCAATCCAATCTTTGCTTCTATGGTACCAATCAACGACAATGGTACTTTTTTTTTTTGTATTTTTCTAAAATATTAGCCTTGACATGTGTAATGAAGGGGAGAGTAATCATTTGTATTGACACCAAGTCACATTCCTTCAACATCGGGGAGATCCTTCTCCTCGAAGTGCTTCTGCAAGAAGTCTCGGAAGATCGGTTGCACCGTTGGGGACCCTCCGACGCTCAAGTAAATAACTCGAAAACAGACAAGAGTAAAACTAGTAGAAAGATAGCTAAAAACTTGAGTTCAGATCCCTTTCTCGTTGTGAGTGTGGGCTTTTATATTTGTTTGAGGATTCCTTTTTTCGCTTCCAAAAGGTGGTTGATTTCAAGGTGTCCTTATCCGGTAGCGGGCAGAGGGCAAGGCTGATAGCGACAGATTGCAACCGATACTGAGCATGTCAGAGGTGTCCTGCTCTGCCGGTCAGTTGCCAAGCGCAGAGCTACAGGTAGTAGGTAGACCTAGTCGTGTCAGGTGTGCGTCGTTACGGATTGCGGCCACGCGCTGTTGCAGGAGGTAGTGGGTCATATGGCTACCACGGACGATTGGTGGACCATGTGGGTGTGTCAGATGGCTCGATGTGACGGGACATGAGGCTCGAAGCTAGGGTGTCCCTCAGTCCCGAGGTCGAGGCCAAGGGGATGGGGGTCCGAGTCCGATGCCGAGGGGACGGCGGGTTCGAGGCCGATGCCGAGGGGACACCGGGTCCAGGGCCGAGGCCGAGGGGACGGTGGGTTCGAGGCCGAGGGGACATCGGGTTCGAGGCCGAGGCTGAGGGGACACATGGTCTGAGGCAGATGCCGACGGGGAGGGGACGCCGGGTCTGAGGCCGAGGGGGCCCCTCGGAGGCCAAAGGCATCTCGGAGGCCGAGGCAGGGGCTCCGGCAATTATTTTCTTCGTCAACTCTAATGACGTTGGATCAGCCACATCAGATGCCCCCTCGTCTTGAGACGAAGCGGGTCTACCTCTGCAAGGCGAAAGGGGTGTCACCTCCCAAGTAGCTGATCCCTGCATGACGCCAATTGCCGAAGAGCACGTGTCATGGGTGCAGCGATGCCTTAGCACGAGCGATTACGGGGTTGCAGCAGTATTGCCTCATGCCATCCGTCTGATCCGCGGAGATCAGCCTCGGAGCGGGGGCGTCCTCTCGGGGCTTACGAAAAGTCACCGCCATCATTGCCATCATAATGCTGATGTTAGCGCTGCCTCGCCATTGGCCGAAGGCGGAACATCTCACGCGCCGGGCGCCTGCCGAGGCGACTCAGCCTATAGTGGGAGTCCATGTGGTTGGGTAGGTGAGGCGGGACGATTCGAAACTGATAAGTCGGGCGAAAGGTTGGATTTCGTCATTTTGCCTGAGATTGTCTTCTACCTCCAGCTCTCGTCCCCGCCTTCCTCCCGAGACCTCGCTTCCACTGCTTCTTGCTCCAGGTCAGCTTCTTGATCACCCCCGTCCTCCTAGCCTTCCCACTAGGTTCCCAATGTCTTCTTCTTCGTCCTGGTCCTCATCCTCCCCTCCTGAGGACCAAATCTCTTCCTCGAGGCTTCATGCCTCTCCGTCTCCTGCTCTCTCATGATCCTCCTCTTCTCCTCCTTTAGAGGACCACATTCCTCTCTCCTAGCGGTGAGCCGCTACCGTGGCTCCGGTTAGGAGACGCCTGGCGACCGCCGGCGCCTCCTCGAGGGTGGGGGCAGAATTCCCGATGGGGACTGCCTCCATGGTAACAAGCCAAGACTTAGCAAATATTAGGGCATGTTACCAAATCTCCCGAGACGTAGGGCTCTTTTTGCCGACCCTCGACGATAGGGTGGTCTCCTCTCGACCTGGTAGGGTAGCCGTTTATGAAATATCCTTTAAGTTAGGTCTTCGCTTGCCCTTTTACCCTTTTTAGTTAACCTCCTCGACTACTATTCTTTGACCCCAACTCAGTTGGTCCCGAATTTCCTTCAGACCGTCTGCGCCTTCATCGTCCTTTATCACTTCCATTGCATCACGCCTAGACTTTCCCTCTTCCGCTGTTTTTATACCCTTCGGCAACAAGCAGGTTGGTGGCTATTTCAGCCTCGACTCGGCCGAGTCCTCAAACTGTACCTTCCCTCCTCCGTTAAGGGATGGAAGTCCCGATTCTTCTTTGCCGACCTTGACGAGGTTAAGCCCAGGTGGGGGGATCCAGACCTTAGGCCCAACATGAACTCTTCCGTACTCCCGGGGGACAGGGAAGCGCTGGGGCAGCTATTGATGGCCGACGTTCCCAAATGCAACCAGCTTTTGTCGGAGGAAAATCTCCGACTCGCGGGAGTCTCCACCCGGAGTGGTGAGTAGCGGTCGACCCGATACTTAGCCAATTTTCCCTCTATTCTCTTCTTCCTCCTCCCCTTTTTTTTCTAACTCCGACCAATGATGTGCAGTGATGAATGATGAAAGCCCCCATCCATACCCTCAGGAAAGCGGCCGCCAAGAGGAAGAAGGCCCTCGAGGGACCGACCACAAGGCCTCGAACCTAGGCCCCCAGCCAACCTGCGGCACAACCCTTCCCGTCCCTGAAGCGCAGGGAGTTAGCACCTGCTCCCGAGGTGGACCTAACAGCTGACACACCCCCGGAAGGAGCGAGGGCCGAGGGGGTGGCAGCAGTGGAGCCCCCGATTTCGACCGAGCCGACCCCAGCGGAGGCGGAGTAGAATTGGGGTAAGGAATCGTCGGCCGCAGCGGGACCACCCCTGGAGGAAGAGCCGACAGCCCTCAGTTCGGTTCCCGCCATGCCCGAGCCTGCCGAGGGAAGTAGAGCCGGGCCGATCCCTGTCAGGCCCTCCGTTATGAATGACGGGCATCGAGCAGAGCGGCTCATCTCCCAGGTGATCCTGCCTGAGTTCCAGGAGGAGCTCAGCCACTTGGGAGCATCGATGTTCTTTCAAGAAGCCTTCTTGGCCCTCATTCGGGTAAATAGCCTTCATGACCTCAACGTTAAATACTTAGCTGATTTTGGGACTAAAAAATGCACTCTGGATGCAGTCGGTGAACTCCTTGGTGGCCACGAGGAAGGTTATTAACCAAGAGAAAACCATCATCCGCGAGGCCTGACGAGATGCTGAGGAGGCCCAGGCCTGAGCCAAGAGGGCTGAGGGGGCCCTGAAGGCGGCGAGGACCAACCAAGCTGCCGAGCTTGCGAAGGCTGCCAAGCGGGCAGAGGCCGAAGCCAATCGCGCTCAGGCAGCCCTGAACCAACTCGGGGTGGCGAAGGGCGTCGTGTCCAATAGGGACTGCCACATCGCCGAGCTTAGTTCTGCCATCCAAGCGGCCGAGGCGAGGGCGGAGCGCGCCGAGGAGGCAGCGAGGAGGGCTGCTTCCCTGGCTGCGGAGGAGGAGACCAAGGCACGAGAGGCAGAGGCTGCCGCCGAGGGGAGGATCGCAGCGGCCGTAGAGGAGTTCTGGACATTTGCGCGCTTCTCGAAGGAGCTGGCTGAAGCCTTCGCGGATGCTTACCTCCAAGGATTCCGAGACAACAAGGAGAAGGTGGCCTGGGTCCTCGACTTCCCCCACGCCCTGGAGATCGAACCGGACCCGATGTCTAAGGGGGCCTCATCCGACGATGAGCCCGCTGCTGCTGATCCTTGACTTTTGTACTTGTTTTCCTTTTTGTACTAAAGTTCGACTCAGTCAGCATTTTTTAAGCACTTTTAGTAATGAAAATCTTTTTTTAATGTGCACTGGATTTATGGTTTCCCTTAGCTCGCTGACGCAGGACCCCTTGGGGCTACGTCGGCACAGGGGATGGTACTCGTCGACCCGTTGCCAGCAGATCCGTGACTTAGCCGTTTTGTAGGGTTAGGGCCTAGAGGGAGCACCGAGGTTGGACTTGGGGTCAAGTCGGCCTCGAGCAGCCAAGTACGATGGTACATCGACCCTGGAGTGCCGAATAGGCATCGGGCTTCTGAGTACCGATGGAACATCGGCCTTCGATGTCGATGGTACATCGGCTTTGGAGCGTCGAGTAGGCATCGGGCTTCTGAGTACCGATAGAACATCAGCCTTTGGTGCTGATGGTACGTCGGTCTTGAGGTGCCGAGCTGGCCTCGAGCTTTTTGGAGCCGGTGGTACACCGATCTCCGGTGCCGATGGTACATCGGTCTTGAGGTGCCGAGCTGGCCTTGGGCTTTTTGGAGCCGGTGGTACACCGGTCTTCGGTGCCGATGGTATATCGGTCTTGAGGTGCCAAGCTGGCCTCGGGCTTTTTGGAGCCGGTGGTACATAGGTCTTCGGTGTCAATGGTACATCGGTCTTGAGGTGCTGAGCTGGCCTCGGGCTTTTTGGAGCCGGTGGTAGCCGATGGTACATCGGTCTTGAGGTACCGAGTTGGTCTCGGACTTTCTAGAGCCGGTGGTACATCGGTCTTCGGTGTCGATGGTACATCGATCTTGAGGTGCCGAGCTAGCCTCGGGCTTTCTGGAGCCGGTGGTACATTGGTCTTCGATGCCGATGGTACATCGATCTTGAGGTACCGAGCTGGCCTCGGGCTTTCTTAAGCTGGTGGTACATCGGTCTTGAGGTGCCGAGCTGGCCTTGGCCTTTCTGGAGCCGGTGGTACATCGATCTTCGGTGCCGATGGTACATCGGTCTTGAGGTGCCGATCTGGCCTCAGGCTTTTTGGAGCCGATGGTACACCGATCTTCGGTACCGATGGTACATCGGTCTTGAGGTGCCGAGCTGGCCTCGGGCTTTTTGAAGCTGATGGTACATCGGTCTTCGATGCCGATGGTACATCGGTCTTGAGGTGCCGAGCTGGCCTCGGGTTTTTGCTGAAGAGATGGGTCACTCGAACACGTTTTCATTAATATAGAACGCGGGGCAGGAGCGCGAAAGAATGTAAGCGCACAACTCAATATAGAGAGGGGTACATTACTGATAATATCGACGGAGGTTGTCGAGTTCCAGGTCCGTGGGAGCGGCTTTCCATCCAGCCCTTCGATTCTATACGCTCCATGATGGAGGGCTTCGGTGACTCGATAGGTCCTTCCCAATTTGGCGACAGCTTTCTCCCTTCCGTCGGCTTTGAAACTTCGGCCCATCGGAGGACTAGGTCTCCTGGCAGGAATATCCTGGGGCGAACACGGGCATTGTAGTACCTGGCCATTCGCTGTTGGTAGGCGGCCATCCGGAGCCGTGCTCGGTCACGTACTTCCTCCACAAGGTCGAGGTTGGCTCGGAGCTGGCTCGAGTTACCCTCCTCGCTATGATTCCGTCCGAGGGCTTGGGACACCTATCTTCATAGGAATGACGCCTCGGATCCGAAGATGAGGCTGAAGGGAGTCTTCCCGGTGGGGGCTCGCGATGTCGTGTGGTAGGCCCACAGTACGTTGGGGAGCTCCTCCACCCACCTTCCTTTGAAGTCGTCTAGCCGTGCTCGAAGTTCTTGGAGGATGATGTGGTTGGTCACCTCGGTCGCCCCATTGGTCTGAGGGTGCTCGACAGTGGTGAACCGCTGCTGAATGCCTAGCTCGGTGTAGAATCCTCTGAAAGGCGCGTTGTCGAACTGCCGATCGTTGTCGGTGACGAGGGTATGCGGTAGCCTGAACCGATATATTATAGATTTCCAGAAAAAGGACCTCACCTTGCCTTCGGTGATCTTGGCCAGTGCCTCGGCCTCAATCCATTTGGTGAAGTGGTCAACGGCTACTAGAAGGAACTTGCGCTGATCAGAGGCCGGAGGAAACGGTCCCAAGATAATTATCTCCCACTGAGCAAAAGGAAAGAGGGCCGCCAGGGGGCTCAGCTGGAGGTTGACTGCCGCTGGATGTTGGCATGACACTGGCAGCTATCATACCTCCTAACTAGCTCAGCGACGTCCTCCCTTATTGTCAGCCAGTAGTACCCTTGCCGCAGGAATTTATAAGCCAGAGTCCTGCCCCCCAGATAACTTCCGCAGATGCCCTCATGGATCTCCCACATGATATAATCAGCTTTTGTGGGGCCAATACACTTGAGGATCGGGTACGAGAATGACCTTCGGTAGAGCCTCTCGTCCATCATTAAAAACTTTGGAGCCCATCGCTTGAGTAGTCTAGCCTCAGCTGGGTCTTCATGGAGGGCGCCATCGGTAAGATACCGGATGTAAGCGTCCATCCAAGAGGGTTCTTGTGCAACCGGCAGGGCTTCCTCTATGGCTTCAATGCTTGGGACCTCTATATGCTCCATATACGTCCTTCCCAAAGTCTCATCGGTCGAGGTGGCCAAACGGGAGAGTGCATCAGCCCGGGCGTTCTCTCCCTGGGGATGTAACTAACGCGGAAGTAAGCAAAATGGGAGGCTCGGGACTAAACCTTGCTCAAGTAACGGGACATTGTTGGATCTCTGGCTTCATATTCCCCAGCAACTTGCCTAGAGACAAGATGAGAGTCTGTGAAAGCCCTCAGACGCCTCGCGCCGAGCTCCCGGTCAGCTTCATCC
Organism: Calamus simplicifolius; assembly: GCA_900491605.1. Taxonomy (NCBI): domain Eukaryota; kingdom Viridiplantae; phylum Streptophyta; class Magnoliopsida; order Arecales; family Arecaceae; genus Calamus; species Calamus simplicifolius. The sequence goes on from UESW01003830.1 coordinate 1,505,224, forward strand.
CCGCCAGTAAGGCTTCATACTCCGCTTGGTTGTTGGTGGTGGGAAAAGGAACCGGAGAGCGTACTCCACCACTTCTCCCTTGGGGCTCGCAAGAATGAGACCAGCTCACTCCCTTGGGAATTTGATGCGCCATCCACATGAAGGATCCAGTCTTCCTCTCCTGCCTCCTCCGTCGTGGGGATCTTCAAGTGCGGTTCCTTCGGAGGCTCCTTGGCCCAGGTGTACTCGATGAGGAAATTAGCTAACACCTGGGACTTCATTGCAGACCTCGGATGGATTGACAAGTCAAATTCTCCAAACTTGATAGCCCACTTCGCAAGTTGTCTGGAGGTGCCAGGATAGGATAAGATAATCTGGAGGGGCTTATCCGTGAGCACCGCGATTGGATGGGCTTGAAAGTAGGGTCGGAAGCGCTGAGCGAAGACGATTAGGGCGAAGATGATCTTCTCAATTCTAGAGCACCTGGTCTCTGCGTCGTGAAGCACCTTGCTGGTGTAGTAGACTAGCTTCTGCGTCCCGTCAGCGTCCATGCGGACAAGCACGGAGCTGACGGGCTCGGGGAGGCTGCAAGATATAGAAAGAGCTCCTCCGCTCTTCGTCTTGGACAGCAATGGCGGAGTGGATAAAAACTTCTTTAACTCCTCGAAGGCTTCTTGGTACTCCTTCATCCACTCGAAGCCGTTGACCTTGCGCAACACCTTCAAGAAAGGCAGGCACCTCTCCGCCGACTTGGACAAGAAGCGACTCAAGGCTGCCATCCTCCCGGTCAGGCGTTGTACCTCCTTCTTGTTAGCAGTGGGCCTCATGTCCAGAATAGCTTAGATTTTGTCAGGGTTCACTTCGATCCCCCATTGTGTTACCATGAAGCCCAAGAACTTGCCCGCTGTAACCCCGAAGGCGCACTTGCGGGGGTTCAGCCTCATCTGATACCGACGGAGATTGCCGAAGGTCTCCGCAAGGTCAGCAACATGATCGGTGGTACGGGTACTCTTGGTAAGCATGTCATCAACGTACACCTCCATATTGCGCCCAATCTGGTCCTCAAAGACCTTATTCATTAGCCTCTGATAGGTGGCCCCCGCATTCTTCGGTCCGAATGGTATCACCTTGTAGTAGTATATCCCCTTCTCGATCACAAACGAGGTAGCTTCTTCATCTGCTAGATCCATCTTGATCTGGTTGTACCCCGAGAAGGCGTTCAAGAAGCTGAGGGTCTCGTGGCCGAATGTGGCGTCCACCAATTGGTCAATCCGAGGCAACTGGAAGTTGTCCCTTGGGGCACGCCTTATTGAGGTCAGTGAAGTCCACGCACATCCTTCAGCTCCCACTGGCCTTGCGGACCATCACGACGTTGGCTAGCCAGTCGGGGTAGTGGACCTCCCGAATGTGGCCTGCAGCCACTAGTTTACGCATCTCCTCATCAATGGCCTTCTGCCGATCGGGGGCGAAGCTCCTCTTTTTCTGCCGAACGGGCCGACACTCTGGTTTGATGTTGAGCTGGTGGGTAATTACCTCCTCAGGGATGCCTGACATGTTGGACACTGACCATGTGAAGATGTCGGAGTTGGCTCGCAGGAAAGCGAAAGCTGGTCGCGCGCCACCTTCGGAAGTAGGGCTTTGATCTAGATCATTCTTGTCAGGTCCTCCCCCCAAAGGAAAGGCAGCAGGTGCTCGGTCGGCTCTCCTTTCCTCTCCAAGCCTTGGGGGTCGAGTCCTTCTGGTGCAGGTGCAGGTACCATCCCGTGCGGGCTAGGGGCCATGTGGTAGTAAAGCGGTGGTGGGTTCTACACCCCCCGCATCTCCCGACTCCTTCGCTGGTAGGGAACCTCACAAGCAGCCTTTTTGTGGAAATGACAACATCCAAAAGATTTAGTCTGGGTCTCCTGAGGATGGCATTGTAGGCGAGGGGAACCCAGACCACAAGAAAGTTCATACAAATCGTGCTCTGACACGGTGGCATCCCGGCCGTGACAGGAAGAGTGATCTCCCCCTTAACTCTCACGAAGTCTCTAGTAAAACCCATTAGGGACATGGTGATAGGCCGAAGGGAGCTGGAGACAAGTTCATCAGAATAAATGCATCATAACTCAAAACGTCCACTGAGCTCCTACTGTCAACTAGAATTCTTTTTACATGATGCTTAGCGATCGTCATGGACACGACGACGCTGTCATCATTTTTGTTGACCACCCCCTCTAGGTCCCTTTTAGAAAAGGAAATTACAGATTCTAACCCTCCTCCCCACGCAGCCTCTTGGATGTGCCGCCTGCCCCCTAGGAAATCATTGCCACCGTCTTCTCGGTTGGGGTGTGGTCGATGCTGGCTATTGGTGGCGAAGGCGCCGACGGGCCGGGTGCACTCAGGTTGCCCCTTTGGACGAACTTCCCAAGTGGCCACGCTGGATGAGGTCATCTATCACCTTCTTTAACTGGCTATAGTTGTCGGTGTCGTGGCCGTGGTCCCGATGGAAGCGGCAGTACAATTTTTTGTTGCGGGGGTCTTTGGGTTCAACGGAGGAGGGTGCTGAAGGTACGGTTCCTTCTATCTCAAGCAAGATGTGAGATATCGGAGCGAGCAAGGGGTGAATGGACCATCCCTGGGGGCGAGAGTTCGGGGACGGTTGTCTGGACGGCAGGGAGGCTCGGGCCTCCTAGGACGAGCCTCAGCAGGCTCGGGCCGAGTCTGCTTCTTGGCGAAACTACCACTAGTCTTGCGCCGGGAGGAATCAGCCTCGTCGGTGCGGATGTACTTTTGTGCTCGGCTCAAGAGTTCGGCATAGGAGCTGGGCGGCTTCTTGTCAAGTGAATATGCAAAGCGGGAGGGGTGAAGCCCTCGTTCAAGGCCAGGTGGCCACAGAATCCTCAAGGTTGTAGACCTCGAGGGCAGCTTCTTTGAATCGGGCGACGAAGTCCCGCAATGACTCGCCACCCTTCTGCTGGACGGAAAATAGGCTATCTACCACTCAGGGAATCTTCCGGCAGGCGTTGAAATGGGTCAAGAAGGCCCTCTCCAGTTGGCGGAAGGAGTTGATACTCCGCGGTGACAGGCGGGAGTACCATGCTCGGGCGGCCTTCCTCAAGGTAGCAGGGAAGGCTATGCAGAGCAAAGAGTCAGTTGCCCCTTGGACCTGCATGAGGACCTTATAGCTTTTCAGGTGGTACAGGGGGTCAGTGGTCCTGTCGTACAGGTCCAGCTGAGGAAGACGGAATCGAGTTGAGATCGGCTCCTCCATAATACGGTGGGACAATGGTGGCCGGCTGTCATAGTCCGCCTCTGGTAGGTTGGTGATCCGGCGGCTAAGCTCCTCCAGCCGCTGGTTGTACTCATCGAGTCGGCGCTCGGCCCGGCGAGCTACCCGGCCATCGAAGGACCCCTCCCTAGAGGATTCCGAGGAGGGGAGGAGTGACGACGATGAAGACGGGTGCGTTTCGCCTCCCTTCCGTGCCGCCACTTGGGGGAAGCACTGGCATGGCGAGAAGGAGATCGGGACCTCTTAGAGGTCTCCCGGTGATGATGCCTGGGCGAAGCGCGATAGTGGCAAACTTCTCGGATGGGAGACCTCCCCCGAGAAGAATACTGACTGGGTTGGACCACCCCTGGGATTGATGAGGGTGGCCCCGGCTGCTGTTGCAGAACTTGGATCGCCGCCACCAGCGACTGAACTTGCATGGTGAGGGCAGCGATCCGATCATCTTGATGCTGCAGCGGTGGTGGCGATAGTGGTGCAGGGATGCCAGCCTGGGGAGCAAGGGAACTAGCTGCCGGTAGGTCAGCTCCCAGGCGGTGCCCTCAGCGTGGCTGGTGAAGACCTCTTTCACACGCATCGTCACCATTTTCTCGAATGCTCAGGGGAAGGAGATTTGCAGCTGACTGGTTCGAAGCTTTTCTTTATCTCTCCCCCTACCTGGCGCCAATTTGTTGACGCTAAGTCACCTTCCTTTAACATTGGGAAACAGAGATCCTTCTTCTCGAAGTGCTCCTGCAAGAAGTCCTCGGAGATCGGTTGCATCGGTGGGGATCCTCCGACGCTCAAATAAGTAGCTCGGGAACATACAAGAGTAGAACTAGCAGAAAGATAGCTAAAGAACTTGAGTTCAAATTCCTTCCTCGTGAGTGTGGGCTTTTATACCTATTCGAGGGTCTCTTTTTCTGTTTTTAGAAGGTGGTTGATTTCAAGGTGCCCTTATCCGGAAGCGAGCAGAAGGCAAGGCTGACAGTGATAGGTCGCAACCGATACTGAGCATGTCCGAGTGTCCTGTCCCGTCAGCCACCTGCCAAGCGCGGCACTACAAGTGGCAGGTAGGCCTAGTCGTGTCAGGCGTGCGCTGTTACGGGTTGTGGCCATGCGCTGTTGCAGAAGGTAGTGGGTCACGTGGCCGCCACGGGCGGTTGGTGGGCCACGTGAGTATGTGAGGTGGCTGAGGTGGCAGGACATGAGGCTCGAAGCTAGGGTGTCCCCCTAGTCCCAAGGCTGAGGGGACGGTGGGTCCGAGTTCGATGCCGAAGGAACGCCGGGTCCAAAGCAAATGCCGAGGGGACGCCGAGTCCAAGGCCGAGGCCGAGGGAACATCGGGTCCGAGGCCAAGGCCGAGGGGACGCCGGGTCCAGGGCCAAGGCCGAAGGAACGCCGGGTCCGAGGCCGAGAGGGCCCCTTGGAGACCGAAGGCATCTCGGGGGCCGAGGCGGGGGCTCCGGCAGTTATTTTCTCCGTCAACTCTAACGATGTTGGATCAACCACATCAATTTGATTCTAGATTTTCATCATAATTTTGTAATCTAATAAATACACTCCACAACTTTTGATCGATATAACTTTTCACATCTTATTCTTTTGTTTTAGATATTGAGACAACGGAAAGAGGTTTCTCCACGAGACCTTGTAAATTGAAGTTTTGTGATAGCCTTTGCATTTGCATGTGCATTGTGTTGTTTGTACAATAAAAGTAATGAATGAAATATTGAACCAAAATAACTGGCCAGGAGTAAATAAATTTGTTATATGCACTTACAAAGACCAGATAATGAATAAATAAATTAGACTTAAAAGAGCCTTTTTGCTTACAGGCAATATATCAAGTTTAAACTAGGGGCATTCTGTATATAAAGTATAAACCCCTTTCATTATAGATTACAATGCTATTGAGACCTTTATTATCCAATAAACTTTCCAATAAAAACTCAAATCAACTTTGTCCTAGCCATAGTGAAATATTTATCATGTTTCTGCTTATTCCTCCTGCTCACATTTGTTCCTTTGGAGAGCTTGTATACTGTTCTTTACCACCATCATACTCTGAGTTTGGGGTAGCATGAAGATATTAATATAAAATGATGGCTGTGACGAGTAAGCATTCAATAATGACAATGTCGATAAGCAGAGGAGGCTTGGTAGCTTGAAGCTTTAAAGAACCAGGTAAAGGGTAAAATGGAAAAGGCACAACAAATATTTCATTATGGCTAATGAGAATTTAATGTCCTATTGGATCATTCTAGGATAAGGGAGTTCTTGATAGGCAAATAAAAGACCTGTTTTACGTGCAATTAATCTATATTGTCAGGACAAAAACTCGTCTTGGAATTGCTCTAGTTCTATAGCAATCAAAAACAAAAACAAAATTATGCTTGGATATACCTACAATCAGTTGTCTACCAAATTAGAAATAATCTCTGAGCTCCATCATTTTTGTTGCTACACTGAGACTACAGGACATCTCCAGCAGAAATCCTAAGGATTTAAGCATAAATCAGAAAACTAAATCTTGAACTATAATTAGATGTTCAGAAACAACTCTCTCCTCTCGCTTGCCCAACTCTCATTGAAGGCAGCAACACAGCCTACAAGTAGAGAATTCAATAAAAGAAGGCGTACAGATTAGTATCTTAAAATTACAACATAATTTCTATTGATTGTACCAAGCTAAAAGGGAACTGGGTTGAGAACCATGGCAGAATCACCGATGTTTGGTTCCTAGGAGCGCGCATGAAATCGTTGGTAGGGAGATGACAGAGCTAACGTATAAGAAAGCATAGCTAACGTAAAGGAGGATGCAAATGATACATTGGGAATGCAAAAGGAGGGCTAGAAAGCAACAGCGAGATTATCTAAGAAAAAATAATTTATTCAGCTCTTTAGGTTCCATTCAGTTATATTAAATATAATTTTAGTGGTCTACGTTCAAACTTCCAATTTGGCTTGAGCGGTTGATCCAAAGCAACTATGTCAAACTTACGTGCACGCATTTTATATTTATAACAGCCGAGATCTAACTTGAGATTTAATAGTTTGCTAACTTAATTAGAAAAACAAATCTACATCACAAGATTAGCTATTGTTTTTTTTTTTTTTTTATTGCATCTCCTCCGCGTCCAAATGTTTGACTTTTATGAATATTTCAGATCAAATGTGGTGCGATGTGTATTCTTGGTCCAACAGAAAAAAATCAGAATCAATTTCAGATTGGATACCCCAGAGATGGATGTATATGATCCTGAGACATGATGCCAGCAATAAATGGGGCACACATATATGACCGTTTTCTTGTGCTCTGTGATTGACTGGACTGTTCTGATCTACCCGTCTAGGCACTACAGTATGTGACCGTTTTCTCATCTCTGTTTCAAATAACTCCGGCAATGTGATGAGGGGCTTGAGGTGAAGTAAAAAGAACACAAAATAAATTTTTATTATATGATGCTGTAAAGGAAGCCAACTTCAGAAAGACATAAAGTTAGAGAGGGAGGAAACGATGAGCCATATACTTATACTTGGGATGGAAGGTGAGGAGACTCGAATGCAGAGGCCGGATGGAAAGCAGAGAGGAAGGGTTTAACCATGAAGTGAGAAGGCCAAGAGTAAACTAGTCAAAATAAAATAAAATAAAAATAAAAATTTATATCTATGAATATGAAAAATTCTATTCGATGCGATGGCTGGGCCTGGAACCCCAGTTTTACGCAGAAGAAGCTTTTGAAGAAGAGCCTCTGACTCTGACTCTGACTCTTTGACGGATGAAAAGACAAAACTCTGTTATTAAAAGACAGGGTCTGACCTGGTCACGTGCTCCTGCTTATTTTAATACGAGGGCCCTGTTCTTTTACCATTGTTTAGCCCGCCACGTATATTCCATGACTTCTCCGGCATTCATTGCGAGAGGTTTGATGATCTCTTTTTTAAATATAAAGACGAACGCCCTCGGATCTCGATTCCACGTACGTGGACCATCGGACTAAATCCAGTGGTCCGACCGTTTTGCCCCTCTTGGACCTCCCGATACGCTGCCGTGCGGGAACAAATTAATCACTCGGTAGTTTCTTTTCTTTTCTTTCCTTTTTTTTTTTTTTTTTTGAGCAGGTAAAACTAAAATGCTCTCGGGTCCTCCATCGATCAAATGCAAGTAAGTCTCTCTCTCTCTCTCTCTCTCTCTCTCTGGTAAAGTGACTCTGCATGAATTCTCCAATCACACCCGCACTCTTAAAAATTTTAAACTATCATATATATATATATATATATATATATATATATATATATATATATATACTATATAAAATCGGTTATATAAATATATTTTCTTCGTTCTACTATAGAAAACTGAATTGATACTCAAATTATATATAGTTATTTTTTTTAATTATTTTTATTTATATCAGTTTAAATTTATTCTTATCATTATCATGAATTATTAAAAAATCATTCTTTCTAGAGCATCTAAATATCATCATTGTACATGTCTAAACCATCTTAATCGATTTTTTTTTTAATTTTATCTTCGATTGAAGCTACTCCTATCATTTATCGTATATATTTATTTCTAATTCTATCCTTTAAAGTTATACCACATATTCATCTTAACATGCATATTTTTATTACACTTAATTTATTTACATATTGTTTCAGTATTACCCAACACTCTATTTTATATAGCATAGCTAGCCTAATAATGATTTTATAGAATTTTTTTTTCAATTTTAACGGAATGCATCGATCATACAATACTCTCGAAGCACTCATTCACTTAATCCATCATACTTTAACTCTATGATTCTCATCTTTACCTATTTCACCTTTTTACTAGATAATTAATCTTAAATACCTAATTTTTTTATTTTTGGTATCTTTTGGCTTGTAATCTCAATTCTCTTTATTTGTATTTTTACATTCACTAAAATTATATTTCATGTATTAAATTTTAGTTATATTAATCTTAAAATCTTGAGATTCTAAAGCTTCTCTTCAAGTACCTAACTTAGCATTTAATTTAGATTTGATTTCATCAATCAACACTATATCGTTCGCAAATAATATACAACATGAAATATCATCTTAAATATATTTGATTAATTCATTCATAACTAATAAAAAAAATATAAACTTAAAATAAATTTTTGATGTAAATATTATTATATTTCTTATTATATATATATATTATTTAACATCAATTTTGTCATGTTTACTCGGGATAAATCATAGATATAAGTCCGATTCCTTTGCGTTACCCGACACCGTTTTCTTGTACGCAACTTCCATTCCGGCAACTGTGGTGCAGAATCCGGAGTTGCGCGGGTGTGCTTCTCCTCCGTAAAAAGCGTTCCTGCGGCACATCGTCCAATTCTTATTTTTAATTCAAGTTTTTTTTTTTTTTTTTAAGTTCGAAAATCTTCAAATTTAAATCCCTCAAGCCTTTCTTTCTTGCAACCCCAAACCCCACTGCTACTCTCCTCACCGTCTCGCTCTAAGAGGACGGGAGAGAGAGAGAGAGAGAGAGAGAGAGAGAGAGAGAGAAAAAAGATCCGATCTTTTTCCAGCTCATCTGGCCGGAGAGGAGAGAAGGATGATGGCGGAGGCGGCGTATGGTGGCGGCGGTGGGGGCGAGGTGGAGGCGGCGGTGCAGGCGCTGAACACGATCATCCAGCTTCACTTCGAGAAGACGCTGGAGAAGAAGCGGGCGTTGGATGGGCAGAAGAAGGAGCTGTGGCGCCTCTTCCAGCTCTTCTTCCTCTTCCTGGCCCTGGTGCTGGGGGCCCAACTGGGTGCGTCGCCGGAGCGGCTCCAGTGCCGGCACTGCTGGGCCCCCATCGGCCTCCTCTCCCTGGGCCATCTCATCTTCTACATCGCCGTCGCCCAGACCCTCCGCTGCCTCAACGGCTTCAAATACCAGCGGCGCTGCCACAAGCTCACCCTCGCCCTCGCCACCGACCGCCTCAAGCACCTCAAGATGCGCTACTCCGCCGCCGCCGGTGACCACTTCGTCCTCCTCCCGGCGGACTACGACATCCCCTACCAGGAGCCCCCGGAGGGCTATCTGGCCAAGTTCAAGCGGAGCTGGGCCCTCCATTTCGGCTTCTTGATCTGCACCTTCGGCTTCATGGTCTCCACCTCCGTCGTCGTCCTCTGCTTCTAGCTTCTAAAAACTCCCAACTTGTTCTTTGTTCTTTTTTTTTTTTCTAAGATTCTACGCTCACGTCGCAAACTCATGGTTTTATGGATATCTATCCGATTATGAGGATCTTTATGGCACCAATCTCCTCTTCTTTCTCTGTGCATGTCCTCTGCAAGCTTATCACTAATATATTTATTATTGTTGTTGTTTAATATATTTATTATGTTTATTATTGGTATATAAGTAACTGTTAATAACATTGGTGGCTTGTACGCGGTGGAGACTGTCGACAATGTAGTGTTTTAGTTGAGAAGAAAGAACGCCAAAATCCTTTGGCCATTTGTATTTGGGAGTCTCCAGCTATCACTCTAGTTGCTAGTAGGACTGCTGCAGTACAATGCCAGTTATTTTACTGATGATAAAAAGTCGTCCTTTTCTTGCGAGCGACAGTATATAATTTTTGACAGACAGTAACTTAATTTTGATCATTCGTAATTATGGTAACAGGTTGCAAGTCAATTACAGTGTCAAAACTGGATGTTGCTTGATAAAATTCACGGCTTCAGCTGAAGCTTTTAACGACACCATCATTCATTCCAAATGCTATAATATGTGTGAATCGATGCAAACATGATTTACCGGGATTAATGTTTCAACCGTCTGTCGAGATTACAATTGGTTGCTTAGTTGGAACGCTTAGGAATCCAATATTGTAAGTGTAACATAAAATCTGGAGAAACTAATTAGAGCAGATAAAGTTCTTTCACTCACTTCATCCATGGAGGCTCCGGCCTTGACAATGCCAAGATTGGATCAAGGCTGTGTTTTTGGTTCAGGGAATGCGTTGGAAGAATTGAAGAATTTAACGGAAATCTAGATATGTCGAGGACGTCAGTGGGGTGACTACACGAGATTCATGTCATCGATCTAAAATTCCATGGAAAATAATAATGTACAGATGAAGTGTACGTGTAGCAAGCAACACAAACAGACAATAGAGCAAGGGACTCGTGTGAAGCAGAGTCATGAATTGAATTCATTTAACCAAGTAGAACAAAAGAAACAACAGCTGGAGTGGATGATAGGAATGGGTTAGCAATGAGTTGGCAAGAGAGAGAGAGAGAGGAAAGTTACCATCTTTTTAATCATTTGATCTAACTCTTCTCAATTCCAACCATCCTAATCGACGTTGCCTTTCTCCCTTATTAATTATTTGCGTCTTTGGTAGTAGGCTTGGACATCCAAAGAGGAAGAGCCCTTCAACTTTGTACCATCCACAAAATTAATTCATTCACCTCCATGGAGGGCATAATAGGCGGGCCACATACATACTACTAGGTCCTGCAGCGCGTGGCCCTCTCACCGCGCCGGCAATCATCGCGCAGGCAAGGCATGGAAAGGGCCACGGGAATCCGGCCACTCGCGTGCGCTGCCATTACTTTATCCTGACTTGTTTTGTCCGCCGTTGGGGACAGCTACGAAGGCTGGAATACATTAATTACAGCGCAGAGAAAGAGGACAAACTAATTTTACCATAGCAACTGACACAGATTTCATTTCTCCAATGGAAACCACAGCTAAGCTAAAACGGTATATATAAAATAATGTTATTTTCAATGGAGTGACCAATGCCAGCCACCAGATCTATTTAATATATTTGACAGTGTGCCATCCTCGCCGATGCTGCTAGCTATGGGCTCCGGAGGACCAAAAAAAACGTTGTCCCTGGGGCTCTGAAGGAAGGGAAGGGAAGGGAGCTCATCAAGTCTATCATTTCTAAGTTTGATTCATGAGATGCAAGGTTTAATTTACGTTCCTGAAATGGACTGCAGACACCGGGATGGAACCATCTCATCATCATCATCATCGTTCCAACTTTCAATCAGCAAGTTTTATAATTTCATTCCATCATATTAATTTTAAAACTTTGATAGGAAGTATATCGCTAAAAAGACTTAATCAGCTGAATAATTATGGTGTACGTGTTAATGTTAGTTTGCCTCACTTTCTATATGAAAATTGAAAATAGAGATAGAATATTTGATTCATGGTAAAAATTATATGGACCCCTTTGCATGTGCGATGCAAGAGATGGGAGTTGCCGCGATAGAAGAAGTTTAGTTAGAAATGGAAAAGGTTGGATACAAGGAGCGGAAGATGGAACAAAATTAATTTAGGTGGAAAAACAGTCGAGTGTCCGAAGAGGTACGCCCGAGAAGATGTAAAAAAGATTCTCGGAATTACTGATGCATCCAAATAACATAGAGACAGTGAGAGTGTGGCAGTAAATGGATCTTGAGATCTAAACATATATATACTGGCCATCTTCAAGAACATCCTATGATATATTATCAGGCAAATAAATTATTATTTTGCATTAGAGTGCATCTGGTTGCAAGAAAAAAAAAAAAAAAAAAACACTTTTCCATAAAAAAAGTAAAAGTTTTCCAAAATATTATAACAAACACTAGTTTTTTTTAGGAAATGTTAAAATTTCAAGTTTTTCAAAATATTACCAGCATGGCAATGGCTGGCACCCTCGGCCGGCCGTCGCGCGCTAAATATATACAAAGGACAGCGCGCGCGCAGCGCTCCGCCTTCAACGCCGGCCACCTCACGATGGCAATGCGAGGAGTCCCAAACAGAGCTCAGACAACCCAGCGCAAGCAAGGATATGCTGCCACCTTAATTGGCTCCACAAACTCGATCCACCTGTTTATTTTCTAACTTATACGTATTATAACTGCAAAACATCCTGTCGCTTGTGTGTGTGCATCCGTTCTCTCTTCTCCTATATGTTTGATGGATTTACCTGTTTTTTTTTTTTTTTAAACCCTTGTGGATGCTTTTTTTCGATCAAGACGAAAGTTATAAAGCTAAAGCCCGAAAATCCCGGCTTATAATTGAAGTTCTCCTTAATTTGCTTCCTCCCCTTGCAGGGCGAGAGAGAGAGAGAGAGAGAGAGAGGGTGGTTGTGCCAGCAAGCCCAGGGATTTGAAAGGGGAGATGGATGCTCCTCTGGTTGTCGGCGAGACTGAGACGATGTTGGACCTGAAGATCGGAAAGGAGGAGGAGGAGGAGGAGGAGTATGGCCGCCAATCTCTGGGCTTCTTTTTGAAGGAGGTATGGTATATATATATTGCCGCAGTTTCATCCAATTCTCAAACTCCATTTTGTATTTGTTCTTTTGTTACCATGAAATATTAGGCTGAGCTCGGGGTTAAAAGGTTTTTATCTTTTATTTAATTTTTCATCTTATATAAAAAATATTAAGCAAGTATATATTTATGTTATGTGAGTACTAAACGAGAGTTATGTTTATTCGTATCAAGCAAACCATATCGCAGCAATCTAATATGATATATTTATTAAATAAATTATATATATGTCATGCTATCTATTTAACAATTGAGTTATGTTTGTGTTATCTTATAAAATGTTATACCTTAGATTTGACACATTATGGTAATACCAATTATTGCCCCTTGTTGTTTGAAATGAGGAGAGCAAATTAACCTCCCATTCATGACCCTCCATCTATTGCACAATGGAGCCCGTTGCCATTCAATCACAGCTATTAAACTTTTTATTTGAAGATTGAATTGGAGAGTATCCTAAGTCTAGCCTAACCTAGTTCAAATAAGACATGTTAAATGCAACCATGCATGACTTTATAGATAGATATAGGTTACCAACATGATAATAAAAAATAATTTAATATCTGTGCTCAATTTCATATTGAATAAATATGTGAATTCAACTACAACTGCCATTCTAATTATATCTATTTCATATTAAGTTAGAAATTATTAATGGTTAGGATTTTAATTTTGGATACTTTATTACTGATTTGAATCGTTAATTAAGTCCAACTCAATCTCTTTATGGAAATAGAGAAATAAACTTTTAATAATTATATGGAGACTTAGATTAGAAATATAAAGAAAATCCTTTGTCTACCATGCGCAGCTTGAAGCCAGAGAAGCAAAGCAATCCAAGAAAGAGCATCTCGCAGAGGAATCTGAAGGCAAAACGGTAACAAGTTATGTTGCTTCAAAGGAGGAGGAGGAAGAGGACATGGAATTGCCGGTTTCTTCTTCAGTGAACGTTGCTTGAGAAACTTTGAGGAGATCGTGCACTAATAGCTCCAATGTGATGAATTGTTCACTGTACAGTTAATTTTCAGCTCAAGTAATGTTGGTATCTCGGATATCACGGCGGCCGGCAATGATGTTGGGATGAATTGGGACATTGTTTTTATCTTGATCAAAGTTGAAAGAATCGATTTTTAAATGCAATGAGATTGCTTTTGGTGTCTTTGGTTAGGTTGATTCATGGGTATCAAAATATCACCCAACACTGAAAATTGTGATTCAGGTCTAACTCTTAATCCTCCTTAGCCAGCATTTCATATGGGGTGACTTTTGAAATATTAACAATATATTGGGATAATAATAAGGTTACCTCATTTAGTATCGCTATTTTGATAATGATTTATGGTTAGCATAAGATTAAGATCATTGTTTATAGTTAGATAACTTTATTCGCTCGTTCAAGGAGTTGAGATAACCTTAATCACCGTGTTAACTTATGCTAAAATATTTGAATAATTTTGTTTCTATATTTCTCAACTTTTTCTTTATATTGTATAATTAATATTATTAATATAAAATTAATATATTAGCAAACAAATAGTATTATAATTATATAATATTCATTATTATAATAATATAAATATAATATCATTAATTATTATATAATACTATAATATATTATATAGCATAATATATTTATAGTATTATAATAATATTGTTAATCTAATATTATAATATATAACTTATACATAATATTTTATAATAATTATGATATATATATATAATAATAGTATTATTGCATAATAAATTTTATAAATAAGTTTTTAAGGATATTATTTGTATCCTATGTATGATAATCTTTTATTCCCATTGTATATCAAATATAATAATTTATGATTATAAAAATATTTCATATCAAATAGGAGATGTTGGATGCACGACTGATGAAAAATCATCATAGTAATTAACCACAGTTAGATCTAGCACCATCTGGTCTTTCTCCGGTCACCATTAATAAACAAGGAAGGGCCACCTTGCTTCCATTATGACCACTTTATCTCTTTTGTTTTACTCTACCCATAACAAAGAAGAGGATGAAGCATGAGGGACAATGCACCACATGGCACCAGAGACAGATCTACCTACGAGATGCCATTAGGTAAAAGAGCAGAGCACCAAAGTACTCTCACTGTTGGATTAGAATAGAACAACTCAAGGGTGATGGCCATGGGCAGGCACATTATTCTTTAGATGGCCATGGCCAGAGAGACAGTGGAGCATCCATGGCGAGAGATGATGACGTTTGGATCTACCATGACTGAATGCAAGAGATGAGGAAATCTGATGATGTTCGATCATCGGTCTTGAACGTCGAGAGAAGAGAGCTGCTTAATCCATGAATCCATGCCTGATCGGATGGCCTGCAAAAAAGTCCTAAGACCGGAGGGGTGTTCCGGTGGGGACCCTCCGACGCTCAAGTCAGCAATCGGGGTCACAGCTGAGGAAGAGCTCAGATGAGCTCTTCTTGAAGAAAAATGAGTCCTCATAAAAGGGGAATCCCTCTCTGGGTATCAGGATAGCGAGCGTATGAGTTTGCGTACCTTGTTCCTGAGTGGACATACCCTTTTATAGGGGGTTGACATTTGCACAATCACGTGGAGTTCCGTGAGGAGGAAATGTCCGCGGGGTTCATGGGGGTTGCATGAATCTGGGCTGGTTGGTGGGTTATGTCCCATCGGAGAGGGGAAAAAACGACGGTTGGTGAGCCACGTCCTATCAGTTAGTGGAGCTGGCGGGTAGTTAGGTCTGGTCCCATCAATGGAGCGGCCAGTGGGTGGTTGGACCTGGTTGTGTCAAACGGCGCGGGTCAGAAGGATGGCGGCTTGAACAGCCAGGACCATCCTGGGGTCAACTTAGGAAAGTCGGGACTGGTCGAGACTGCCTTGACTCTCCTGAGGACGCCGAGGCCGAGCAGGGCCGACTCGGCCGACCTGGAGATGCCGGGGTGGGGCCGACAAGGGATGGTCGAGGTCGACTTGGCCGACTGGGAGGTGCCGGGGCCAAGCGGGGCCGACTTGGCCGACTTGGAGATGCCGGGGCCGACTTGGAGAAGTCAGGGCTGGCTCAGCCGACTGGGAGGTGCCGAGGTGAGCGGGGCTGACTTGGAGAAGTCGGGGCTGACTCGGTCGACTGGGAGGTGCCGGGGCGGGGCCGACCAGGGATGGTCGGGATTGACTTGGCCGACTGGGAGGTGCCGAGGCCGAGCGGGGCCGACTCAGTCGACTTGGAGATGCCGGGGCCAAGCGGGGCCGACTTGGAGAAGTTGGGGCCGGCTCAGCCGACTGAGAGGTGCCGGGGCCAACTTGGAGAAGTCGGGGCTGGCTCGGCCGACTTGGAGGTGCCAGGGCCGAGTGAGGCCGATTTGGAGAAGTCGGGGCCGGCTCGGCTAACTTGGAGATGCCGGGGCCGAGCGGGGCCGACTTGGATAAGTCGGGGCCGGCTCGGCCGACTTGGAGGTGCCGGGGCCGAGCGAGGCCAACTTGGAGAAGTCGAGGCTGGCTCGGCCGACTGGGAGGTGCCGGGGCCGACTTGGAGAAGTCGGGGCCGACTCAGCCGACTTGAAGATGTCGGGGGCGGGGTCGCCTTAAGCTTTTGATTTTGCCATAATTGCCCTCGTGGCTACGTCAGCCACATCAGATGCCCCCCCGTCCCTGAGCACAAAGGGCCACGCGCCCGCTGCCCTTTGGGCAAGAGGCGCACGAAAATTCAAAAAATGATTACTCTTTAGTGCACTTTTAATAGCTTGGTGAGCTGGCGCGTCGTTCGAGGCACTGTCGCTTCGCAGATCTTCCACAATCATGCGGTAGGTGGGGGCTGACGTCGACACCGGACGCCCTGAGGAAAGCGCCTATCGGGGAACGGAAAAAGGCGGAGGTTATTATTGCTTCTCCATTTTTTATGCCATGCGATTGGTCGGGGATCACGCTCCACGGGTTGAATCGAGGCGGCACATCTCGGGCGCTGGCGAGATTTCCAGCGGACAGCTCGTGGCGCAATATAAGAGCGCCATGTGGCGGGGCCTTGATTACCGTCGTTCGGAAATGGGGGTATAAAAGCGCCCCAAGGACTTAGGGAAAGTTTTTACATTGCCATTGCTTTCTTCCAGCTTTCCCTCTCCTGAGCTCTTCTGCAACTTGAGCCCTTCTACCCTCGAGTTCCTTTCGATTCCCAGGTTAGTCTTATCCTTTGCCTCACCCCATGGACCGCCGTGCTGTTAGGGAGGGTAAGAGGCCCATTGTAGAGTCTTCCCATTCCAACAGTGAAGGCCAAACCCCTTCAGTTAGCCAGGTGCCTCGGTCGGTGGGTGGCGTTACCATCCGCGATCGACGACGACGACCGGACCTCCATCTACCCCAGCCTCCCCTATTAGGGCAGTTCTTGTGTCCTCCCGCCGTCCGGGACAACCTCCGGCGGTGAGTCTTGATCCGGCAGGTCCGTCAGGAGTGGCCTCAACCGTGACCCCCGAAGACATAGAGGCTATTAGGGCTAAGTATATGGTCCACAGCTTAATCCACCTGTCCGCACCGGGCCCGAAGATAGAGTGACCTCCGCCCACCCTGGTCGGGTCGCTCTATACGAGGAGTTCTTCCAGTGTGGACTGCGCCTCCCTTTTCACCCTTTTTTCCTGAATCTCTTAGATAGGTATAGATTAGCGCCGGCGCAGTTGACTCCGAATTCGATTCGGATTATCTGCGCTTTTGTCATTCTTTGCTATTTCCAGGAGGCCCGGCCTGGGTTATCACTGTTCCGGGCTTTCTATAAGCTCCTCCGCCAAGGTGAGGGGGCATGGTGGGCATTCACCGCCAGGCCGGGTAGGGCCTTTCCCCTAGGTCTCCCATCTAAAATTAGGGGGTGGAAGCCTCGATTCCTCTTTGCCCACGTCGAGGGGGTGAGGGCTGACTGGAGGGAGCCGGATACCAGCTCCAATGATAACTCCACCGTGGGGGAAAGGGATAGGGAGCTCTTCACCCAATTGTCCAACTGCCAAATCCCTAGCTACAAGGAACTCCTGTCCGAGGAGAACCTGATAGAGACTGAGTTGGCCTCGGAGGTCGGTGAGCACGATGTCTGATTTCTTCTATCTTGATCGGAGGATTACTGTATACTGTTGCTAACATTCCTTATTTTTGGGCGCAACGATGAAGTTTCCCGCCGGTGCGTTTGAAGCCGCCTTGAAGCAAAAGAGCCAGCGAAGAAAGCTCGAAGGAAGGAGCGGGACAAGCTGGCTCAAGCCGCTAAAGTCCCCAAGACTCCAACGCCTGCAGAGGAGTCGACTGAGGAAACGCCGGTTGGAGAAGTGGTCCCGGGGCCGGCCGGGACGAAATAGAGGAAGGAGAGATTCCAGTCACCGCTAAAGCCGCTGTGGTGATTGTGGATCTTGAAGAGGAAGCCCCTGCCGCTGCCGACATGCTCGAGGCAGGGCAGGTTACAGTTGCTGTCAGCCCTCCGGCTGCCACTGAGCCGGAGATGGAGAGTGCTCCCCCAACTGCCGGAAAGGGAAGTTAATCGCCAGAAGGTCCAGGGCTGGGATGGAGGCAACCAAGAAGCAGAGGGATGAGCCGGGGAGCTCATCCCAACAATCAGTGCGCCGCCCGACTCGCCCTCGGGCTGAAGGGCCGCAGGAGAAGATGGCGCCGCGGCCAGCACCTGTGCTCAGCTCGATGACAGATGCCGGGTGGGCCGCCTATCTCTTATCGAAGTTTCGGACTGCCGAGTCCGAGGAGGAGACGCGGGGGTTGAGCCACTCCGCGCTCCTAGATATGGTGATGGTCTCCATTGTCCAGGTAATCCTTTGAGTTCCTTTCGTTTTTGAACGTGTCTTCCGATGTCTCAGTCTTCTGTGGCTAACATATTCTTCTGCCGCAGATGGCCAACGATGCGATAGCCCTTCGTGAGGCGATGTCTCACTCAGCGGACGCGCTCATAAAGTCCATGGCGCGGGCCGACAAGTATAAGAAGGAGAGCATGGCGCAGTCCCAGAGCCTTGCTCGACTTCACCACGAGGGCAAGGTCTGCGAGGAGGATCTAGGCGGCCGAATAAGGGAGGCGGAATGCCGGGCCGAAGCTGAGAGTGGCCGGGCATCCGTGGCCGAGGCCAAATTGGAACTGGTCTCGGACAGACCGAAGGCCGCCGCGGAGCGGAATGAGGAGCTGGTCCATCAGCTTCAACGCGCCAAGAGGGAGGTCGGGGCGGCGCGAGATGAGGCTCGGGCCGCTCCTGAGAGAGCTGCCGCCACGGAGAAGGTGGCGATCAAGGTGGGCCATGAGAAAGCCGGGGCCGTGGCTCACACAGACGAGGCCAACGCACGAGCCGAGGAAGCTGAGGGCCGAGCCTTGGAGGCCGAGGCACAGGCTAAGGCAGTAGTGGCCAGGGCGCAGCAGGCTGAGGCGCAAGCCAAGAAGGCCGAAGGTAGGGCTCAGCGGGCTAAGATGCAAGCCCAGGAGGCCGATGCCAGGGCCCAGCAGGCTGAGGCCGGGGCAGGACAGGCCATAACCAACTATAAGTCCTCGCCGAAATTTGGGAAAGAGGTCCTCGAGGCCAGCCTCGATGCCTATGTTAAGGGCTTCGACATGTGCAAAACTAAAGTGTCCGCGGCTCTTAAAATCGACATCGCCGAGTTCGAGGGGATACGCCCCGGGGAATCTAACAAGGAGCCGGCTGAGGAAGATGACGACAAGGGAGAGCCGGGCCCAAGCAAGCCCTGAAGAGTTGCTGTTTCTTCTTTTTCCCTTTTCTTTTTGTAACCAGCCTCGTGCAACTAACGACAAGGCGGGCCCCGTACCTATTAACGAGGAGGACCTTTTCTTCTGAGATGTTTTCTGTTTCTGAGCATTGCGCATATTGACGATGCCTTGGCCAGATCGCAGCCCCAGATTTGCCAATGTTTGGATGCGTCTTTGAGGGATATGCTAGCTGCGTGGGAGATTGCTTAAGATGCATTAAGCTGTCGCGGGCTGTTTGATGGGAGATTCATCTACGCCTGAATCTTCTAAGGACTTGGAATGATCCGAGGGCAACTTAGCGCCGAGATCGACTTGAGGGTCGGGGGCTAAGCGGGGCTTGACCGAGGAAGGTCTGCACCGACTTGGAGACCGTGAGGGCCAAGCAGGGCCCTTTAGAACCATCTCAACGGTCTGTTTGCCGCTCGAGAGGTGACTCGGTGGGTACGGAACTTTTAGGGTCTTAACCAACTCAGGGGTACCTCCGTGCCGGGGCCGAATGGTGTCCCATAGGCCATGATGCCGGCGAGCTCCTTTAGAACCACCTCAGGGGTTTGTGTGCCGCTCGAAGGGCGACTCGGTGGGTACGAGCCTTTAGGGTCTTAACCGACTCGGGGGCACCTCCGTGCCGGGGCCGAGTGGTGTCCCATAGGCCACGATGCCGGCGAGCTCCTCTAGAACCACCTCGGGGGTTTGTGTGCTGCCTGAGGGATGACTCGACCGGGTATGAAGCTGCTAGGGACTTGAACCGACTCAGGGGCGTCTCCTAGCCGGACCGAGTGATGTCACGTTAGCCGCGATGCCGGTGAGCTCCTTTAGAACCATCTCGGGGGTTTGTGTACCGCCCGAGGGGTGACTCGACCGGGTACGGAGCTGTTAGGACTTGAACCAACTTGGGGGCGTCTCCTAGCCGGACCGAGTGGTGTCCCGTTAGCCGTGATGCCGGTGAGCTCCTTTAGAACCGCCTCGGGGGTTTGTGTGCCGCCCGAGGGGTGACTCGATCGGGTACGAAGCTGTTAGGGGCTTGAACCGACTCGGGGGCATCTCCTAGTCGGACCGAGTGGTGTCCCGTTAGCCGTGATATCGGTGAGCTCCTTTAGAACCACCTCAAGGGTTTGTGTGCCATCCGAGGGGCAACTCGACCGGGTACGGAGCTGTTAGAGACTTTAACCAACTCGGGGGCATCTCCTAGCCAGACCGAGTGGTGTCCTGTTAGCCGCAATGCCGGTGAGCTCCTTTAGAACCGCCTCAGGGGGTTGTGTGCCGCCCGAGGGGCGACTCGACCGGGTACGGAGCTGTTAGGGGTTTGAATCGACTTGGGGGCATCTCCTAGTCGGACCGAGTGGTGTCCCGTTAGCCGCGATGCCGGTGAGCTCCTTTATAACTGCCTTGGGGGTTTGTGTGCCACCCAAGGGGTGACTTGATCGGGTACGAGTTGTTAGGGGCTTGAACCGACTCGGGGGCATCTCCTAGCCGAACCGAGTTATGTCCTGTTAGCCGCGATGTCGGCGAGCTCCTTTAAAACCACCTCAGGGGTTTGTGTGCTGCTCGACGGGCGACTCGACCGGGTATAGAGCTGTTAGGAACTTGAACCGACTCGGGGGCGTCTCCTAGCCGGACCGAGTGGTGTCTCGTTAGCCGCAATGCCAGCGAGCTCCTTTAGAACCACCTCGAGGGTTTGTGTGCCGCCCAAGAGGCAACTCGATCAGGTACGGAGCTGTTAGGGCTTGAACCGACTCGGGGGCATCTCCTAGCCGGACCGAGTGGTGTCCCATTAGCTGCAATGCTGGTGAGCTTCTTTTGCGAGATCTGGTCCTTGGACACAAGGAAGAATAGGCTGTGGCGTTGGAAGGGGCCCTCTTTATTGCTCATACTCTGGGGGGATACATCATTGATAATATTGGCGGAGGTTATCCGCGTTCTAGGTACGCGAATGGGTTGTCCGTTGAGCTCTTCTAGTCGGTATGCCCCCCGGTGGAGCATCTCGGAGACACGATAAGGACCCTCCCAGTTGGGGGATAATTTGCCTCCCTCCGTAGGCTTAGATAGCTCAGCCTTTCTCAAAACCAGATCTCTATGGCGAAAGACATTGGGACGAACTCGGGCGTTGTAGTACTTGGCTGCCCGCTGACGGAAGGTCGCCATACGTAGCCTCCCCGGTCATGTGCTTCGTCGATGAAGTCCATATTAGCCCGTATCAATGTGGAATCGTCTTCCTCGTTGAAGGACTCCACGCGCGGACTGGGCAGTCCGATCTCAACAGGGATGATGGCTTCAGATCCGAAGACGAGACTGAAGGGAGTTTCGCCCGTCGGGGCTCTGGGGGTTGTGTGGTAAGCCCATATCATGCTGGGGAGCTCCTCCACCCATCGACCCTTGGATCCATCTAGCTATGTCTTGAGCCCTCTGAGAATGGTATGGTTCATGACCTCGGCCTCCCCGTTGGTCTGGGGGTGGCCGACAGAGGTGAATCGATGGCGAATACCCAGCTCGCAGCAGAAAGCTTTGAATGCATCATTGTTGAACTGGCGGCCGTTGTCCGTGACGAGAGTGTGAGGTAGGCCTAAGCGGCATATGATCGACTTTCAGAAGAAGGCTTTGACTTTACTCTCAGTGATTTTAGCTAGCGCCTCGACCTCGACCCACTTGGTGAAGTAGTCGATGACTACTGGCAAGAATCTTCGCTGTCCCGAAGCTGGAGGGAATGGCCCGAGGATGTCCATTCCCCACTGAGCGAAGGGCTAAGGAGCCGAAAGCGGGCTTAGCGGGGTAGACGGCTGACGCTGGATGTATGCGTGGCGCTGGCAACCATCGCACTTCTGAACTAGTTTAGCAGCATCCTCCCTCATGGTGAGCCAGAAATAGCCCTGACGGAGGGCCTTCTGGGTCAGGGACCTGCCCCCCAGGTGATTTCCGCAGATGCCTTCATGGATTTCTCTAAGGATGTAGTCAGTGTCGGTAGGTCCTACACATCTGAGCAGGGGGTAGGAGAATGACTTCCTGTATAGACGTCTGTCTAGGAGAACGAATTTGAAAGCCCTCCATTTTAGCAGCCTGGCTTCATTACGATCATCAGGGAGGGTGCCGTCAGTGAGGTAGCGGACATAGGCATCCATCCATGTAGGCTCTTGGGTGAGCAGACTTCCTCGCCATCTTCTATGATGGGCCTTTCTAGGTATTCAATGTAGGCGTCTCTTGCGATGCCGTCGGCGGAGGTAGCTAAACAGGAGAGGATGTCGGCCTTGGCGTTCTCACTTCGGGGAATGTAGCTGATGCTGAAAAATACCAACGGAGAAACCAAGAGCCGAACCTTGCCCAAGTACTAAGTCATAGCAGGGCGCCTCGTACTCTCCATTGATTTGTCCGAAGACGAGTTGCGAGTCAGTGAAAGCTCTGAGACGCCTTATTCCGAACTCTTGGACTAGCCTTAATCCTGCCAGTAGGGCCTCATACTCAGCTTGGTTATTGGTGGCTTTGGATAGAAACTGCA
Source organism: Calamus simplicifolius (assembly GCA_900491605.1). Classification (NCBI taxonomy): domain Eukaryota; kingdom Viridiplantae; phylum Streptophyta; class Magnoliopsida; order Arecales; family Arecaceae; genus Calamus; species Calamus simplicifolius. The sequence continues at coordinate 1,527,966 of UESW01003830.1, forward strand.
GGGCACATTATGCTCTCTCTCCATCCGGTCCAGTGAGAATGAGGCCAGCACCGCTTCCCTGAGAGTTTGACGTGCCATCTACATGGAGGATCCAGGTTTCTCCATCATTGCTCGGCTTAGGCTCGTGCTGCTCCACGGAAACCTCCTTAGTCTCCTCATCTGCCTAAGTGCACTCGACCAGGAAGTCGGCCAGGACTTGGGACTTCAGAGCCGACCGTGCTTGGAAGGAGAGGTCGAATTCTTCCAGCTTGATGGCCCACTTGGCGAGTCGGCCTGAGGTATCCGGACGGACCAGGATGGCCCGGAGGGGCTGGTCTGTGAGCACCACAATGGGATGAGCTTGAAAATATGGGTGGAGACGTCGGGCGGAGACAATCAAGGCGAAGATAATTTTTTCTGTCTTGGAGTATCTGACCTCCTCATCATGGAGCACCTTGCTCACGTAATAAACAGGCCTTTGGGTCCCGTCAGCATCGAGATACACCAAGACTGAGCTGACAGCCTCTGGAGAAGCGGCAAGGTAAAGGAAAAGACTTTTCCCATCTCTTGGCTTAGACAGAAGCGGTGGAGAAGACAAAATTGTGTTCAGCCCGTCGAAGGCTTTCTGGAAATCGTTCGTCCACTCAAAGCTGTTCACTTTCCATAGGGCCTTGAAGAAGGGCAAGCACCTCTCGGTCGATTTGGAGAGGAAACGACTTAAAGCCGCTACCCTCCCCGTTAGTCGCTGCACTTCCTTCTTGCTGGATGGTAGCCTCATGTCGAGGATGGCGCTAATCTTCTCCGGGTTTGCCTCGATCCCTCGTTGAGTCACCATAAAACCCAGGAACTTGCCCGTCGTGACCCCGAAGGCACATTTCTTGGGATTCAGCTTGACCTGGAAGCGGCGGAGGTTGTTGAAGGTTTCCTCTAGGTCGGAGATATGATCAGAAGCACGGATGCTCTTGGTTAGCATGTCATCCACGTAGACTTCCATGTTCTGGCCTAGCTGATCCTGAAACACCCTGTTCATCAATCTTTGATAGGTCGCCCCCGCATTCTTGAGACCGAAGGGCATAACTTTGTAGCAATAAATCCCATTTTCTGTTACAAAGGATGTGTGCTCTTCGTCGCTGGGGTCCATCCTTATTTGGTTATATCCAGAGAAGGCGTCCATGAAGCTGAGAAGCTCGTGGCCAGAGGTGAAATTTACCAGCTGGTTTATCCTTGGCAGGGGAAAACTATCTTTCGGGCATGCCTTGTTGAGGTTGGTGAAGTCGATGCAAATTCTCTAGCTCCCCTTTGCCTTTCGCACCATGACCACATTAGCCAGCCAGTTAGGATAATGCACCTCTCGGATGTGGCCAGCGCTGAGCAGCTTGTTAACCTCCTCATCGATGGCTTTTTGCCGCTCGGGATCAAAGTTTCTCTTCCTTTGGCGGATTGGACGGTGCTTCGGATCGATATTGAGCTTGTGGGTGATTACTTCTGGAGGGATGCCGGGCATATCAGATGCTGACCAAGCAAAACGTCTGAGTTAGCCCACAGGAAGGTTAGGAGGCGATCACGATCCTCCAAAGGGAGGAGTCCGCCGATGTGCACGGTCTTCGCTGGATCATCCCCGAGGGGAAAGGTTAGGAGGTGCTCGGTCGGCTCTCCTCTCCTATCGGACTCCCTGGGTTCAGGTGCTTCTAGAATCGACTTGGCTTCCAAGGGGCTTGACGCTGTGTGATAGTAGGGCAGGACTGAGCCGACCTCGCCCCTCATCTTCTCGTCACCTTCGCTAGTAGGGAACTGCACCAGCAGGTGCCGGGTGGAGATAATCGCATCCAATAGATTCAAACCTGGGCGCTCGAGGATGCGTTGTATGCCAAGGGAACCCGCACGACCAGGAACTTCATGATCACTATGCTTTGGCATGGCAGTGTTTCGGCTGTCATAGGCAAAGATATCTCGCCCTCAACCCTTACTAAATCCCCCATGAATCCAACTAGAGGGGCTGCCACAGGCTGGAGAGAATTAAGGGACAATCCTATCCGAACAAAAGCGTCATAGGTAAGGATGTCAGCTGAGCTGCCACTATCAACCAATATCCTCTTTACAGCGTACTTGGCAATCATTATAAAGACGGCGATGCCTTCATTATTTACATTCTCAAAATTTACCGGTCCCCCCCCAAGAACTATATTACCCGGCGCTTCCTCCCCTCTTGGCCGCTTGGATGAGGAAGTCGCTCCCAAGACACCATCCCAACCGTCCGCTCCATGGGGGTGTTGTCGAAGCGGCCTAAGCAAGCGGGGGTCCCATGAGTGCTGACAGCGGTTGCGGCGCCTTCTGAACATATTTGCTGAGGTAGCCCCACTGGATGAGCTCCTCAATGGCATGCTTCAAGCTGAAGCAGATGTCGGTGTCGTGGCCGTAATCCTGATGGAATCGGCAATAACGGCTCTTGTCGTGAGGAAGACCTTTATTCATAGGAGGAGGCGCTAGAGATCAGGATGTGAGATCGAGGGGCGAGGAGAGGCGTGAGCTTGCTCTCATCAGGGACAGGACTTCGACGCCTGTTGTTGGATCGGCGAGGCGGATCAGGCCGCCGGTGGCGAGGGGGTCCGCTCGGCTCGGGGCGAGCGGGCTTGCGGCTGGAGCTCCTTGAGGACTCGCGGTGGGTGAGGTCGGCCTCATCCGCGCGGATGTACTTCTGAGCTCGGAGGAGAAGGTCGAATAAGAACTCGGGGGCTTCTTGTCCAGAGAGAAGGTGAAGCGGGACGGAAGGAGCCCCCGCTTCAGCGCTAGCATTGCTACTGCATCATCGAGAGGGTAGACTTCGAGGGCGGCAGTCTTGAACCGAGACATAAAGTCCCGCAGTGACTCCCCCTCCTTCTGACGCACAGAGAAGAGGCTGTCCGCGACCTTCGGGATCCATCGGCAGGCATCAAAATGTGCCAGAAAGGCCCTTTCTAGCTCTCGAAAAGAGTCGATGCTGTGGGGGGACAGGCGCGAGTGCCAAGCACGAGCAGCCTTCCACAAAGTAGCAGGGAAAGCCTTGCAGAGAAGGGCATTCGAGGCACCCTGGACTTGCATCATAGCCTTGTAACTCTCGAGGTGGTTGAGAGGATTTGTCGTACCATCGTACAAATCTATCTGGGGGAATCAGAATCTAGAGGGGACGGGCTCCTCCAGTATCTGGCAAGTATAAGGAGGATGGGTGTCATATTCCTCCTCCAGCTGGTTGTTGATCTCCGGCAAGTATAAGGAGGATGGGTGTCATATTCCCCCTCCAGCTGGTTGTTGATCTTCCTGGCGAGCTCGTCTAGCCGCTGGTTGTACTTGTCCAGGCGCTCCTCCGCCTGGCGGCTGATTGTCGGGGCCCTCCGAGACGGCTCGGAGGATGAAGAAGAGGAAGAAGAAGGAGAAGGAGAAGAACGCGGAAGGTGGGATTTTCGCTTTGGTTCCTCCTGGCGGTTCGGCTCTGGAGGAAACTTGCTTGGGCCACAATCAGGGGATCGCGGCTGCTTGGGGGGCTCACGGTGAGGCTTCCTTGGAGAAGCTCGGCGACGACCGGCCTCTCGCTGAGGAGAGCCTCCCCTTGCAGACTGTTGACTAGCAGGAGGAGCGGTCTGATGCTGGGTGGCCACGGACTGCTGCTATTGAAGTCCATGGACCATGGCGGTGAGAGTCTGAACTTGCCGAGTGAGAGTTGCCAGCTGCTCCGCAGCCGGAGCAGCCATCTCTGGTTGCGGGGAGGTAACGGGAGGATCAGCGGCAGGGAGGTTGGTCTCCTGCTGCCTAGCCGGGGGAAGATGCCCCCCAGGGTGACTAACTGAGGCATCGTGAGCTCGTGTCATCACCATTATTGGAGAGGAAGAGGAAAAAGGGGGGCATACTGTAGGGTTCGGATCTTCTTTGCTTTCACTGCGATCCCCCTTCCTGGCGCGCCAATCTGATGACGCCCGATCATCGATCTTGAACGTCGGGAGAAGAGAGCTGCTTAATCCATGAATCCACGCCTGATCGGATGGCCTGCAAAAAAGTCCCAAGATCGAGAGGTGCTCCGGTGGGGACCCTCCGATGCTCAAGTCAGCAACTGGGGTCACAGCTGAGGGTGAGCTCGGATGAGCTCTTCTTGGAGAAAAATGAGTCCTCAAAAAAGGGGAATCCCTCTCTGGGTATCAGGATAGCGAGCATATGAGTTTGCATACCTTGTTTCTAAGTGGACTTACCCTTTTATAGGGGGTTGACATCTGCACAATCACGCGGAGTTTCGTGAGGAGGGCATGTCTGCGGGGTTCGTGGGGGTTGCGTGAATCTAGGCCGGTTGGTGGGTCCTGTCCCATCAGAGAGGAGGAAAAACGACGGTTGGTGAGCCACATCCCATCAGTCAGTGGAGCTGGCGGGTAGTTAGGTCTGGTCCCATCAATGGAGCGGCCAATGGGTGGTTGGACCTGGTTGTGTCAGACGGCGCGGGTCAGAAGGATGGTGGCTTGAACAGCCAGGACCGTCCTAGGGCCAACTTGGAAAAGTCGGGACTGCCTTGACTCTCCTGAGGGCGCCGAGGCCGAGTAGGGCCGACTCGGCCGACCTGGAGATGCCGGGGCGGGGCCAACCAGGGATGGTCGGGGTCGACTTGGCTGACTGGGAGGTGCTGGGGTCGAGCGGGGCCGACTCGACCGACTTGGAGAAGTCGGGGCCGGCTCGGCCGACTGGGAGGTGCCAGGGCCGAGCGGGGCCGGCTTGAAGAAGTCGGGGCCGACTCGGCCGACTAGGAGGTGCCAGGGCCGAGCGGGACTGACTTGGAGAAGTCGGGGCCGACTCGGCCGACTTGAAGATGCCAAGGCCGAGCGGGGCCAACTTGGAGAAGTCGGGGCCAGCTCGGTCGACTTGGAGGTGCCGGGGCCGAGCGTGGCCGATTTGGAGAAGTCGGGGCCGACTCGGCCGACTTGGAGATGCCAGGGTCAAGCGGGGCCGACTTGGAGAAGTCGGGGCCAGCTCGGCCGACTTGGAGATGCCGGAGCCGAGCGGGGCCGACTTGGAGAAGTCGGGGCCGGTTCGGCCAACTTGGAGGTGCCGGGGCCAAGCGGGGCCAACTTGGAGAAGTCGGGATCGGCTCGGCCGACTGGGAGGTGCCGGGGCCAAGCGGGGCCGATTTAGAAAAGTCGGGGCCGACTCGGCTGACTTGGAGATGCCGACGCGGGGCCGCCTTAAGCTTTTGATTTTACCATAATTGCCCTTATGGCTACGTCAGCCACATCAACCAATGACATGATTAGTTCGCTTAGAGATTGTTTCGATCAAATAGATGGAATTCACATTAAATATATTACAAATACAAGTGACATTAAAAATAAATTTTTGTTTTGTGTTGCCACCAAATTTAACCTTGTGCAATGGAGAGCATGGAAAGAGGGATCAAATCTCCTCTATACACAGAATATAACTCAATTATGCCGTTGCATGAGAGAGCTTGATTAGAAAATATTACAAAGATAATTTGAGGGTGAAAATTTGGTCAATATGTTACGGTTATTAACTCTTACAGAGTTATACTTTTTTTTTAAAAGACAAATAGATAATAGATTCCATGTCAATGATTTAAGTTATTAAATATGATTTACCGCTTTTAAATTACTTACACATAAAAAACTATGTAATTTAGAAATCCTAACAACATATCAAATAGTCAAAAAAATATTATTTTATATTATTTAAAATATTTAATTTTTGACCACTTGATAATAGCTAAGGAATACTAAATGATATAACGTTCAGTCTCTAAGTGTATTTAAATATAAGCAATCATATTTAGCAACTCAAATCATCGATGTGATACTCTCTATCATCTAACTATATATATGTGTGTGTAAATAGGCTTGGCTATATTCGAATATAGCCAGGTTTAGATCTAGTTACCTTCTTCGCCCTTGAATCCATATAGTTTACGGATCTCAAAAATGAAAAAAAGATGATTTTAAATTCCATGTAGATCAAAAGATGAGAAAATTATCGAATCATAAATTTTGCTATATTCAAATGTAATCAAACCTACCCTTCTCTCTTTTTTTTTTCTCTTTATCTATATATAATTGTTATCCAAGTGTAATTTGAACATAGGCATATATATATATATATATATCGCTGCGTGTATGTACCTCTCATTTTATTTCATAAGTAAATAAAATAAATAACATGCATCATAAAATTAGACTATACTTTTAAAATGATTCTATTAAATTATCCCTTCCTTTGAAAGGGAGTGAAGAAGCTACTACTTATCCTTTCTTTTGTTTTCTTTGTCCTATTGTTTAAAAACTAACCTATATTTTTAAAAAATTTGAGAACTAGAGTTACTTTTATTGTATAGCTTATTTCTATCTTTGGTTGAATGTCCTAGTCCCCTTGCCTAAATACTAATGCATGGTTGCTCTTTCTTTAGTAATTTCTTGGGATTTTTGATAACAGAGTAAGTTGCCAATTAATTTAGATAGCCTCTGATTCTATTTAATTATCTTTTTATCTTTAATTTTATTTATTTTCATGTAGTTCGGAAAAGGCTTAGATGAGTTGAGCATCTTTAATTTTATTTATTTATTTATTTACTTCTAATTTAGTTAACTTTTGCTTGGATTAATTTACTTTTCTATTTAAGATTATGATTCTTTAAAACATTAAGACTAATTTTAAATATTAGTGCGGATATTGTTTTTACTATAATTTAAATAACTTAATTTTAAAGATTTAAATGTTAAAGCTATCAAAGTAATTAAATTTTCTAATAAAATTATGTTTATTTATCATGATAGATTATGTTTTTAATTTTAATTATGTTTTAATTATTTATGCAGTTCAATCAAGCTATAGAATGGAGTAACCCAATCTGATCAAACTAGGTTGACAATCAACCTAGTTTTGATGGCCATACTCCTCATCCAATTGTTGAACATCTGTTAACGGCTTGTGGTTTAAATGAGCCCTTTTACAAGGACATTTCCAAACAAAGCCTTCGGGGGTAAAGAAGTTTTTCAACTTGTAGTAAGTAGCATCAAATATTAACCATGGTGGAGATGGTAAAAGAGAACAATCTCAAACTTACTGCTCTGATTTCAACTTTATTAGGACGCTATCATGTGGATGCTGCTATATATATGACTGAAAGCAGTCATCTTACAACTCCTGAGGGACTTCGTTTTGAATTAATAATTGCTGAACTTATTTAGACTTCTATAGTGCCATTTTCTTTCGCATCCGAAGAGACTTTTCTACCAACATCATCTAAAGAGGCTTTTCTATCAACGTCTTTTGATGTATTATTATTTATTTGTTCTTTTCTTTGTCCCCAAAGAACGCTGTAGAGGCCTCCAGCCATGAGAACTCCTCCCAAAATACTGCATCCAACGACATTGAAAAAAGAAAGCAAAATTAGATTTTAAGCACGTTACAAGTTGAGAGAGAGAAGATCACAATTAGATAATGAAATGACACCTTTCCAAATTAACTATTTCTCCTAAGAGAAAAGATGAGCACACGACTGTGATGATTAAAGTTAAAGGAGTGGACATGGCTAAAAAAACAGGGCCTTTCCTCTCAATGACCCAAGACTGCAAGTAAAATGAAACTCCCGTGACGATGATTCCCTGCATGGATCATTTAAAATCTAGATTTAGTTTTTGCAACATTTAAAAGAATTTTGGAATTTTTATGTGTTGAAATGTTGAAGATATTTTAAACAACTAAATTATTTCCATTGGCAATAAATAATATTTAAAGATATAGTTCCACAGAATCTATGTGTGATGTAACTAAATCATTGTTCCCAATCTAGGATCCATACCTTGTCCATGGGTCTGAACTTCCAGTATGGGTACGTATAGCATGAACCTCCATTCTCACAGATCCTATATGTAACTCATGACTTGAAAATTTTTCCATACATATATATATAGCTCTTGAATTAACTCAGAACTTTCTCATAGATTCTATATAAATCATGAAACTTCCCAGTTTTCTCAGACACAGGAAAAAAAAAAAAAAAACTTGGAACCTTTCCTGGGCATCTTTACAGCATTATCCAGGGCTATTGTGCTTGAGCAAAGATTACTTTACCAATCCTAAGGCTCTAAGCCCAGTCCAGTGTAGCCTTTGATTACAAGTAGCAATGCTATATGACATTATGACATGGACAAATAGGCAAACAATCCCCCATATAAGTCTCTGCCCCTCCAGCAGGAGGTCTGATCGCATCTCTGCTTAAAATGAATCAATTTATTACTAAATGACTCTAGATTTATGAACGCCATCATTTTGAGTGCAAACACAAAACCTCTCTCTAATAAATAAATAGTCTAATCTTGAAGCAGATTATACGTAGGATGTAAAAGCCAAAACAGTGCCCCTGAGAAGGAGCACGAGGGTTATTCATTTGTACCATATCGTATCAAAATTCTAAAGTTTTTTACCTTCTAAATTGGAAACAAAGAGGAGGAAAAAATTTATTTGTAATTCTTGTACTCTATCTTTACATATTACTTTTTTAAGGCTCTTAAAGTACGTACATATGCTATTTGTGAATATAACTTTCTCTTTTTTTCTCTTTCTTTATCTAAATAAAGATGTAAATTATTTTCTTCCTCTTTTCCTTCTTTCTGAACAAGAACAAGAAGAGGGTAATTACCCTTTCTTACCTTTCCTTTCATTAACCTTTTTTTTCTTCTTCTTCTTCTTCTTCTTTCACCCTTCTCTTCCCCTCCGAAAATCCAAACAAACCTTAAAAGAAAGTATCAAGGCATGCCTTTTTAACAAAATAATTGGCCAAACCTAATTGAGTTAAATCTTTCAAGCCGGCTTGAATCCAAGGGCTCCAGTGAATTAAGCCGATTCTTAGCTTGGTTGGATTTTTGACTTGAGTCAAATTTGACTCTAATTTGTTGTCCCAACCTGACTGATCTTATTTAGGTCAAGATCTGACTCTAATTGATTGGGTTGTTCTAATCTGATTAGCCGGATCAAATTGGACCCATCGGGATTAAGTCTAACTTAGCAATATTTGTCTTATTAAAAGAGTATATAATTTAATTGGTTAATTGATAACTAATAATTTGTAACAGTAATAACAATAATCACCATTAGGTGACTTTGATCTTGGCTTGAGGCCAAAGCCCAATGCATCCACCCTATCCTTATTTAATTAATTAAAATAAATAAAGAATAGTAAATAATTTTATAATTGCAATTAGATTAAGGATCTATTAAATAACAATTGTTGTTAAGATTGATTCAAATTTCATTGGAGATCATTCCTTGTTGGATGAGCAAGAGTGTTAGTCAGAATCTTGCGCCTTGATATTCATGCTAAGGTAAACTCTACACTTCAATTAGACTAGAATTAGCAATTATTAAGAATAAGGATTTAGGATAATAAATAGGGACTAAATTATCTTTTGATGGTGGTTAGTTTTTTAATTGCTAATATCAAGATTATTGATTGTATTAGAAGTTTCTAGTGGATAGCTACACAATGAACCGTATTGATTAGCGAATTGAGGTAAGGATCCTTGCATATACTTATGTGTAATGTGTAAGAATCCTGGCAGATACATTTATGTGATATGTAAGAATTCTTAGCTTATACCTTTATAAGATATTTAAGAATCCTAGGTAGATGTATTTATGTGACGTGTAAGAATCCTTGACAGATACATTGATGTCGTGTAAGGATCCTTGCACATGCTTTTGTACAATATGGGAGTATGCATCATATTATCATAATTATCATTCTATTAGCATGACTTTAGTTATGTATATATATGAATTATTTTAAAACTATGATAGTATATTTTCGCTATATATGGATATGAGTTATGTTATATTATGATGGCATAAATTTAGTTTTGTTAGTGATGTGGACTGAAACATATTTAAAAAGATGAGCATGTGGACTAATTATGAGGATATTGGTGTATTGATAGCATGTCTTGGCATATGGTAATGGCCAAACTTAGCTTATAATACGTGGCACTAGTAATAGCCTATCTCAGGTTATGATGATAACCGGACTTAACTTATGATGCGGAGAATGAGTGAAGCCTATCTTAGCTTATGGTGATGGTTAGACTTAATGACGTACACTAGTATAAGAACTAGTCGCAATATAAGGTAATGGCTAAACTAGGTTTATAATATGTGGTACTGATGTGAGAATTAATCTTAGTCTAAGATGTTGGCCAAAATAGTTGTATAATGCATGGCATTGATGTAAGAATTAATCTTGACATAAGGTGATGGCCATATTACACTTATAATATGTGGCACTTATGTGAGGGCAAGTTTCGGCCCAAGGTAATGACTCGATTTGCTTTATAACATGTACTACTGAAAATGTGACGGTAGCATATGACATTGTTGTGCATTGATATTGTGATCTATTGTGTGGCATTAATGTGGTTAATCTAATTAATATCATAAATAACAGAAATGAAGTTATTTTAAAAATCTTCCTTATATCTGGCATATTAGTTTTGCAGCATGGTGTTTGGAGAATGATGTCCAAGTTATTTTAATATATGCTTTACCTGATTATTATTTAGATGTTTACTCCGTGTCTATATATGCATGTATAGGAGAAGGGAGAGAGAGAGAGAGAGAGAGAGAGAGAGTTCTACTCACACAATAAGCGACGGAGGCAAGGCTGACGTCGAAACCCAGCTTCCACCGAGAAAAGTCTCTTTCCATGGCTAGAGCAACGAAGAATGACTGAATGGCGCTAAACATGCTCTGGAGAGTGGTGAATAGAAGCTTGGAAGGGTACTCCTTCAACAAAGGTTCCTATCAATTAGGAAGTAATGCATGAATATAAAAGAAGAAGGATACCTTAATTTATTTAACCTCATGAGGGAAGAAATGCCCTCCAGTAGAATCAAATTTCAAGGAAGGCATACCTGCAGCACCATCCACAAAGACCATGTTGTGTTGGAAATGGTCATGAGGAAGGTTCCTAAGACCCATGTCTTTCTCGAATGAGCGTGGGGATGATTGGTTGCACTGTTTCCACCACCAAGGAGGTGGTGATGACTCAAAGGTTGCAAGTGAGGTCCTCTGTAAAAGGCCATCGTCAAAATACCGGCCAGGCAAAGCAATACCCCAGAAACTTTCATATTCCCAGAGAGCCCCTTTAGCTTCACTGTTTCCACCCTGTTGTCAATGCATACTGAACGATTGAGATGCATAACCATGCACATCTCTTCCATGGTGGAATGACAAGCTAAAATATCTAATACTGCATCTGAATGCATGAATATATATATATATATATATATATATATATATATATATCCCCTGGATATGTTAATCTAGACTCATGGAGTGGTTTCCTTATTTAAGTTGTGCTCAGTTGGTGCAAATTGGGAGCAATTTAGTGCATCGCAGCTGATGATGAAACACATGGTCGAATGGAGATTAGTGGGGAGGTGATATGATCCGATGCCCCATGTAATGATAGACAGGGCCTACTGAATCATATCCATAGCACACAATTCCCATCCAACTGAGAGTCGGTCATCAGTGGAGACAACTTTTATACTTTCCAGACTATGGAAACATGATACTGATGAAACTTGCTTGACTTGATATCAGAACCAGTTTTCTTTGGCATAGTTAAGTGATCATTGTAGCTTACAGTGGCAATTACTTTGAATGTTTTAATGCTGGCCAAACTCGATCAGAAACTATGAATGAGAGATCATGCTCAACAGAAACAAACTATATGTAGTCTTTCTTATCCAATGAGATCATGATTTTTGAGTCATTAGAGCCATGCAATGGAGTCATACCTCAATGATACAGCAACAATAAAGGTAGTCACTGGTATGGAATTCATAATTGCAGATGACAGGGTTGCTGAAGTGTAATCAAGACCTACGGAATATACAATCAGGGTGGCAGAGACCCTAATCAAAAAAGGGAGAATGATTGGATGAGTTTAAAATATATGTTGCAATATAATAAATTTACAGTTTGCCTGATGAGCAGAAATAGTGTAGAACAATGCGATATAATCAAAATCAAACTTACAGAGGATATTTTTATATGATGAGGGCTAAGACCTTTTCTTTTTATTTTTTTGTGTTTGTGCCTTTCACAAAAAGGCAGAATGTTAAATGAATTCTGCTAGGGATTTTTTTGTTGCTGCTCTTTCAAAAATTATGGAAGGAAACAGATGTATGTAAAATAAAGTCATCTTTTAATTAATTAACCTTTCTACAAAGATAGACAACAAGCACTTTCTGAAGGATATGTGAATAGCCTATTTACATGTAGATGACCTTCACATAAATGAGCCCATAAATCTAGCACCTCTCATGATGCAAACACTACGTCCTGATATCTCTTCAGTTCCACTTTCTTATTAAAATGGAGCTGACCTTATAGCAAAAACCCCAGTTTGGGATGACATAACAAATAACACAAGAAGAAGTTGAATGGAATTTCGGTAGGCCATCCCTGAACAAAGAACTTGTTTTTTGGAATATATATATACATATACAACATAGAAGCATTAACTGTTTTGGAGATCTGAACTAAATGTTTGGACGCATGTAACAATGGTGGAGAAGGTTCAGACATTAGAGTAAGCTAATAAAAGAGAAACCATATAATTAATAAAATTTATGATCAAAGTTCTCTTGGAGAAGAAGGATGAATCTTACCCATATAAAGCAAGCAGGAATATCTTGCAGAAGAGCCTAAATGGCAGTGGTGGAGCTCTTTGCCTAGAAGATATTTATGGAACTTAATTTCAGCAGTCACATAAGAAATTAAGTGGAGGGGAGGGGTCCATAAAAATGGAGATGATGTACCTTTCAAGTACGAATGCAATAGGTGCCATGAAGAGGGTGGCAAGCACCTGCCGATAGAACACAAACACATATGTGCTCATGCCTCCATTGAAAGCAGCCTTGGAAGTAATATGTAAGCCCGCATATATCGCTCTGACGAGAAAGACGGCCAAGTAGACCTTGGTATTGTTCATGACTGGAGTTTGGCCTACAGGTTGAGGCAGAGGCAGAGATTGAAGGCCCTGTTATATATGCACTTGTGCTTGCAAGAAACAGAGAGAGAGAGAGAGGAAATTAACTCCGCTCATTTGATGGTTCATCAGGAAGGGAAAAGGTTTGCATAAGTAATTGCTGAAATGGATCCGATTCCAACTCAGCACCAGCACTTTATGCCACTAACATATTAATTGAGGCATCGCATTATGACTTTGAATCTTATAAATTAGTACAAAAATCTTGTTTTTTTTGTGTGTGTCTGTGCGTACGTTGGGTGGCGGCCGCACTAGCCGTGGTGATGTAGGTGCATGCATGCATGTGTTGGTGAGAATGAGAAAACAGGAGGCCTCTTTTGGAAGTAATTGATTATATATATTTAATAGTTTGAACCCTCGATGCAGCACTGTAATCATTTAGTTTTAGACCTGATCAAATTTAAGTGAAGAGTTCTTCGAATGCCATTAAGATTAAGTGCTTTATATATATATATATATATATGTATATATACGTGCAAATGTTTTTATACAAGAAGACAGACCTGTGTAACTATTAAATTTAAAAGTTGTAAGTTTTTATAAAACAAAAAATCATCCGTTAGGAGACAATTTCTCAACAAAAAAAATTTCAACGGATGATTTCTGCCACGCCAGCAGCTCTGACTAATGTGGCTACACCGTTGGCACAAATCCGAATCACCCTAGTTAATTTCATAAATAAGTTAAAAAGCATATCTTATTTTGAGAAATATATACTTTCTAAAAATATATTATCAATAAAATAAAATAAAACAAGCCACTAGAATCAAACCATCCTTGAATTGAGATCTCATGATTCAGATCTTGCATCCATTTATATATATCCATGATTTATTTATGCGCATGTCCATCGTCCTTCAATCAGATATTATTAATTCATTAATCGGCCATGTACATCTCCATGCATGCAACATGTTATCCTGTCCTGCAGACTCTTGGCCTAATAAGCTTAAACAAACATCCAAGATTTTTCCAGGATTGCAGGGATGCATCTTAGCCGGGATGATGTCAAACGTAATCCAACACCTGACGATTATATCACACGCAACGAATTGAGGAATGGAGACCAACAAAATTCGATTCCTGGAATTGAGGATTATTCTCACGAGGCTCAGTCGCAGAAAGAAAGAAAGAAACTTAAATGGCGACATCATTCATCAATCAATAACATGACATAAACGCACGCTGAAAAGAACCTGCAACGTCAGAGGAATGGATGATGGAATAGATCCAGTAGCAGTTCATGACGTAGACTGCACCGGACGACCGAAAAAGAACCGCACTCATCGGCAAGTGGAACGATTGAAGCCGACATCAACCTCCACCGTCGTTACGGGCCAACAATTTTAAAAGTTCCCAAGGATATTATTATCAATCTTCTTTATGGCAAGCTGCCACCCAAATATGCGATGCCTTCGGTGCAAAGTTAATGGAATTAATTGTATGCTAGATTGCAATCTCGTGGTGGCATCTCCCCTTATTTATTTATACGAGCATTAACTTTAATATATAGATGTTTGTTTAGGCTGATATCTGCCATGTTCTTTTCTTAGTGGACTAGACTCTCTTACTTCATGCACAAGAGAAGAGAAAGAGAGACTTGTCGTAAAATAGTTTTTATTAGGACAACGACATGGAGGAGTTCTACCAACATGAAAGAATTTTTTTAGTGATGAGATGATAGGTGCTCTAATGATTATTGTTTGCCATCAACTAAGGTGCCTTCTAAAGGGGCTTGATCAATATGAAAGCATCGCCTACTAGTGTTGGGGTTTAATACTTGAAGAACACTAGTGAAATTAATTTTGCTGAAGAAATGTCCTGAGCTTTCACCTTTTATTTCCAAAAGATTACTTCTTAAACCCTTAAATAACAACGTCTGCTTCTTAAACCCTTCGATCTTGGGTTCAAATCTTCAAGCCCCTTTATTCTTTTAGGATTTTATTTTAATCCTCCTTAACCTGCTGGAATTCTCCTTCCCTCCGCCTTGAGTTGACCACCTTTCTCCTGTTGACCACCTTTTCCTTTCTCCCTTCACGTGCAGTCTTCCAGGGAGAAGTGGTGGGTTTTCCACCAAAATCCTCACGCAACGCTTCTTGTCCGGTGGATCTTCGTTCCCACGAAGCTTTCTTTCCGTGAAGACTCTTCACTCGATCTCACCAAGCTCCACGCTGGATCACGGAACTGGATCATAGAACCCGAGCGTTTGGCTTCTCCTCATGAAGCCGCTCCACGCTCTCTCCTTGTGTCCGATCGCATGAAGCCCCAGCGGAAGAAGCCCTGTGGGAGGAGGTGAGGCCGTTCTCCTCTGCTGGACTCCTTCGTGAGTTCCACGAAGCCCCGGCTTCGTTCCTGGAAGGAATCCGGAGAGGAAGAGGAGGGAGAAGAGATAAAAAAAAAGATCAGAAGAAAAGAATCTATGTTCTATTCCATCCAAACTCTAGAGACTATAGTTTAAGAAAAACACTTTGTACACCGCCCTCGGTGCAGCAAGGCCTACGTGGGCTGCACCGCCTCTTCTGATTGGTCCACATGGCTCCTACGTTGATGACCTGCCGGGCGGTATGGCTCTGCTTTGATGTTACGTTCTGAACGTGATGGCCATTTAAAGTAGTTCGTTTTTTTTTAAATTAGCGTGCGGACGAAAATGCCATTTCCCTCCATCCTAGCGCCATTTTACGTTGTATTTCATCTGTGCAAGAAGAACTCTCTTTCTTCCCCGGTCGAAAGAAAATATTTCAGCTTGGAGGCTGAAAACCTGGCTACTGGAATCTGTGAACAAAAACTTCTGGAAGAAATGTCATACGCAGCACAAAGCAAAAAGTCTTTCTTCCCACTTCTTTCTAAAGCTCCTTTATTACACCAACCGTTTTTTCTAGTTAGAGTTAGTTAATGCGTGACCAAACCGTTTAATGCGCGGGTAACTTAGAACAAAATAGTTATGACATTCTAGGAGTCATAACTGTTTAGAGTTTACTGTTTTGTAAGCACGAATGTCATACTCTTTTAACTAGGATGTTATACCTCATGAACTGGGGTGTCGTCAGAGTGGTTCGGCCTATATTCCCCATTATTTCCTGTCCATATAGCTCTAGTGTCGTCGTTAAAGCTATGACACCCCTGATATACTGTTAAGACACTGTAGTTACAAGCCTAGGACACCCGTGCTCCAAACGAAAGCTGAAGAAAAGCCTCGCGACACCGTAGTTACAACGCTATGACACCCATGCTTATAACCTTTGCGATCTTCGTATGTTGCTTTCCGGGGTGTCGTAGCTTGTTCTATGGGGTGTCTTTAAATGCTATAAAGGGTGTGTCGTGCTTATAAACGACGCTGGAGAGCAGGCCCGTGACACCCCGTATGAAGAACAATCCCCGCGACACCCCGCTTTAACAGTCATGTCATCGGTGTCGTCGTCTAAAAGCTAGGGTGTCGTAAGATGAGAACTGGGGTGTCGTTAACAGCCTGAGTCGGTGCTGTCATCGTTCGCGACACCCCAGTTGAAAATTGACGACACCCTAGCTCTCATCTGACGACACCCGTGCTTAGAACTGACCACGGCGAGAAGGCCCGCAACACCCAAGTTACTAAAATTTATTTTTATTCATAAAAAAAAAAGAAAAAAAGTACATGAACCCCTCACTGGGGCTTGTCTCCTTCGGTCGCTGCGTCGGCGATCTGGCGCTGGAGGGACGCTACTTGCCCCTCCAGCTGGCTGTTGGCCCAATGCAGGACCTCGATCTCTCTCGTTGAAATGGCCAAGTATTGCTCGGCCACCTTGTTGAGTTGCTCGCTGATTGCGAGCGACTCTGCATAGACCTCCGCATCGATGGTGATCGTTGCGCGGTGGCTGCCATGGTTGCAAGTAGATCTCCCCTCGCCTCTGGAAGCCATCTCAGTATCAAAAAGCTAAAAAGGTGATTAACGATGGCATTCCCCCATCCATATTTAAGATACTCCTGGTGGGTGTTTCGATTGCCACGCGCCACCATCTCAGTGGGCGGTTTACAGGAATCGAATCGGTGCGCCCCCCCCTCGTTGAGTTTTGAGGGATGGGGAACAGAAGAGAGTTTCGGGAAGCCAACCATAGTAAGTTTTACGTCGTCCCAAGAGAAAATTCACGACACCCAAGGATGATTTGGATTTCAGCCGAAACTCCTTCGCGACACCCCACTTGAAACCTCACGACACCCTAGCATCAATGCTACGACACCCATTCTTAGAACTGACCATGGAGAGAATCCCCGCGACACCCCAGGGAGAATTGGATTTCGGCCGAAACTCCTTCGAGACACCCCTGTTGAAAGCTCACGACACCCTAGCTTTAAGGCGACGACACCCGTGCTTAGAACTGACCATGGCGAGAAGGCCCGCGACACCCCTTGTTGAATTCGGCCGAAACTCCTTCGTGACACCCCAGTTGAAATCTAATGACACCCTAGCACCAATACTACGACACCCGTGCTTAGAACTGACCGCGTGGAGAATCCCCGCGACACCACAGGGAGAATTAGATTTCGGCCAAAACACCTTCGAGACACCCCTGTTGAAAGCTCACGACACCCTAGCTTTAAGGCGACGACACCCGTGCTTAGAACTGATCACGGTGAGAATACCCGCGATACCCCTTGTCGAATTCAGCCGAAACTCCTTCGCGACACCCCAGTTGAAATCTAATGACACCCTAGTACCAATGCTACGATACCCGTGCTTAGAACTGACCGCGAAGAGAATCCCCGCGACACCCCAGGGAGAATTGGATTTCGGCCGAAACTCCTTTGAGACACCCCTGTTGAAAGCTCACGACACCCTAGCTTTAAGGCAACGACACCCGTGCTTAGAAATGATCACGGTGAGAATACTCGCGACACCCCTTGTTGAATTCAGCTGCAACTCCTTCGCGACACCCCAGTTAAAATCTCACGACACCCTAGCTTTAAGGGGATGACACCCCTGAAAAGGTGATTAACGTGGGTTCACTGTTAATGCACGGGTGTCATCGCCTTAAAGCTAGGGTGTCGTGAGCTGAAATCCAATTCTCCCTGGGGTGTCGCGGGGATTTTCCACGCGGTCAGTTCTAAGCATGGGTGTCGTAGCATTGGTGCTAGTGTCATGAGATTTCAACTGGGGTGTCACGAAGGAGTTTCGACCAAATTCAACAAGGGATGTCGTGGGGGTTCTCTCCATGATCAGTTCTAAGCACGGGTGTCGTCGCCTTAAAGCTAGGGTGTCGTGAGCTTTCAACAGGGGTGTCTCGAAGGAGTTTCGGCCGAAATCCAATTCTCCCTGGGGTGTCGCGGGGATTCTCTCCATGGTCAGTTCTAAGCACGGGTGTCGTAGCATTGATGCTAGGGTGTCGTGAGGTTTCAAGTGGGGTGTCATGAAGGAGTTTCGGCCAAAATCCAAATCATCCTTGGGTGTCATGAATTTTCTCTTGGGACGACGTAAAACTTACTACGGTTGGCTTCCCGAAACTCTCTTCTGTTCCCCATCCCTCGAAACTCAACGAGGGGAGGGGGCGCACCGATTCGATTCCTGTGAATCGCCCACTGAGATGGTGGCGCGTGGCAATCGAAACACCCGCCAGGAGTACCTTAAATATGAATGGGGAATGCCATCGTTAATCACCTTTTCAGCTTTTTTGATACTGAGATGGCTTCCAGAGGCGAGGGAAGATCTACTGGCAACCATGGCAGCCGCCGCGCAACGGTCATCATCGATGCGGAGGTCTATGCGGAGTCGCTCGTAATCAGCGAGCAACTCAACAAGGTGGTTGAGCAATACCTGATCGTTTTAACGAGAGAGATCGAGGTCCTGCGTCGGGCCAACAGCCAGCTGGAGGGGCAAGTAGCATCCCTCCAGCGCCAGATCGCCGACACAGCGACCGAAGGAGACAAGCCCCAATGAGGGGTTCATGTACTTTTTTCTTTTCTTTTTTGATAAATAAAAATAAATTTTAGTAACTTGGTTGTCGCGGGCCTTCTCGCCGTGGTCAGTTCTAAGCACGGGTATCGTCGCCTTAAAGCTAGGGTGTCGTGAGCTTTCAACAGGGGTGTCTCTAAGGAGTTTCGGCCGAAATCCAATTCTCCCTGGGGTGTCGCGGGGATTCTCCGCGCAGTCAGTTCTAAGCACGGGTGTCATAGCATTGGTGCTGGGGTGTCATTAGATTTCAACTGGGGTGTCGCGAAGGTGTTTAGGCTGAATTCGACAAGGGGTGTCACGGGTATTCTCACCATGATCAGTTCTAAGCACGGGTGTCGTCGTCTCCCTGGGGTGTCGCGGGGATTCTCCGCACGGTCAGTTCTAAGCACGGGTGTCGTAGCATTGGTGCTAGAGTGTCATTAGATTTCAACTGGGGTATCGCGAAGGAGTTTAGGTTGAATTCGACAAGGGGTGTCGCGGTATTCTCACCGTAATCAGTTCTAAGCACGGGTGTCGTCGCCTTAAAGCTAGGGTGTCGTGAGCTTTCAACAGGGGTGTCTCGTAGGAGTTTCGACCGAAATTCAATTCTCCTGGGGTGTCACGGGGATTGTCCGCAGGTCAGTTCTAAGCACGGGTGTCGTCGCCTTAAAGCTAGGGTGTCGTGAGCTTTCAACAGGGGTGTCTCGAAGGAGTTTCGGCCGAAATCCAATTCTCCTGGGGTGTCGCGAAGGAGTTGCGGCTGAATTCGACAAGGGGTGTCGCGGGTATTCTCATCGTGATCAGTTCAAATGGCCACATTTGCACGATGGGTGAAGGTGCACGGCCTCGCCTTATCACTAGGGTGTCGTGAGATGATAAATGAGTTGTCGTATTGTTTTAACCTTCGTGACCTAAATCCTAATCCTTTGTCAGCATATATTGACAACTAAATCTATGGATATCATTGTTCATGACTACGTGCCTATATTTTCACAGTTGATGCTGAAATTGTAGATTGGAAAGAAATCGATAACACTCCCGGCCGTGCACCTTCACCCGTCGCTCCAAATGCAGTGGATGATATTGTAGTTCCTCAAACTGGGATGTATATACGTTCTACAATGGATACGCGAAACGAGTTGGTTTTGGAATCACAACAGTGTGTAGCAGGGCCAACAACAAAAAACAACTTTGCTTCAAGCACCTGGCGTGTTGGAGGCAAGGAAAATATAGAAAATCAAAGAAGAGTATGAATCATAGGGATATTGGGAAAGTTGATTGTATGGCATCCATAAAAGCAAGACTGAATGCTACAAGTGGTAAGTGGATATTGGATGAGGTTTCTCTAGAACATAACCATGGGATGTCCATAACATCAACTGGTTATCTACGGTCGCATAGGAGGATCAACACACCAGAGAAGGCAGAGATCAGCAATTTACATGCCGTGAATGTTCCGACGACTCAGATATACTCTGCCATAGCAAGGAGAAAAGGGGGCAGAGGACAATTGGATTTCACCGAGAAGGATGCTCGTAACTTCATTTGTCGCGAACGTCAGTCTAAGCTGAAAGAAGGAGATGCTCAGTCGATGGTAATTCATTTCGCCGAAATGCAACTCAGAAATCCCAATTTCTTCTATTCCTTAGACCTCAATGATAATGGTCATCTGATGTCTGTCTTCTGGATTCATCCAAGGTCAAGATTGGCATGCACATACTTCGGTGATGTTCTAAGCTTTGACTCAACGTACTTGACAAACAGATATCAAATGCCTTTTTGTCCATTCGTTGGGGTCAACCATCATGGATAGTCCACCTTGCTTGGATGCGCATTGTTGTCTGATGAGAGTACTGAGACATATAAATGGGTTTTTCAGACTTGGCTGGATGCAAATGGTGGTCAAGCACCTATTGCCATGATTATTGACCAAGATAAGGCAATCGAGGCTGCTGTCAAAGAAGTTTTTCCTAACACACGACATCGATTTTGTCTTTGGCATATATTGAAGAAGATACCGAAAAAAATTGGCTACATTTGCACGACAAATCCCAAGTTTATGGTTGATTTCGATGAGGCGATATATGATTCATTGACCATACAGTCATTCGAGGAAAGGTGGGCACATGTTATGGAGAAATATAAAGAATGCAAGTCTATAGATTGGTTCAATGTCCTTTACGAATGTCGGGATAAATGGGTCCCATTTTACCTAAAAGATACATTCTTCGCAGGTTTATTTGTCATTGTCTTTGGTTCATGTTCGCGTTAAATGTTTTTTTTTTTGACAAAATTTTGAACAGGGATGTCATCTTCACAAAGGAGCAAGGGCATTAATCACTTCTTCGATGGGTTTATAAATTCAAAGACAACACTAACGGAGTTCATAAGTAAGTACGAAGATGCCTTGGAAAAAAGATACGAGGCCGAAAATGAGGAAGATAATAGGACGTTGCAAACGATTGCTTTTCTAAAGACATCATCACCTTTTGAGAGACAAGCTGCAGGAAGGTATACAAGGTACATTTTCAAAAAATTTCAGAATGAGATCCTTGAAATGGCTGCATCAAATACAAAATTGATCAAGGAAGCTGGCAACAGTTGTTTATATTCCGTAAAGTCGTATGAAAGGATTGAAGTCGATGGAATGGGCAAGGAGATGATCAAAGATTATATCGTGTCATACGATAGAAATATTGAGGATGTCCAATGCCAGTACCGATCCTTTCAGTTCAAGGGGTACCTGTGTAGGCATGCCCTGTTGGTTCTTCATCAAAGTGACGTATTTCGTTTACCAGATAAATACTTCTTGAAGAGATGGTGCAAGGACATGAAATACCAATTCGACGAATTCGACTGCAATACTGAGGGTTATGATAAAAGCACACGAAACTCACGGTACGCAGTGACAATTTTTTAATTGAAATGTCTTAATATTTGTTATCATTAATATTATGTTAATGATTGTAGATATAGTTTGCTGAGTCATCGGATGACGAAGCTCGCAGAGATAGCCTCCATGTCTGAAGATGCATTTAATGTAGTGATGGATGGTCTAACACCTATATTCAAAATTGCTGTGGATGCCAACTGCGCAGCTAAACCACGTACAGAGCTTGTAATTCAAGATCCTGAACAAATTAGGACGAAAGGTCGCCCGAGAGAGAACAGATTAAAGAGTGGAGTCGAGAAGAAGTCAAAAAGATCAAGAAAAATCAGGTCAAGGAAAGAGCTGCTTCAAGCATCAGGCAGACTTGTTTGCAGTATATTAATACTGAAGAGGACCTGGAGAGAATTGTTCCGCCTTCCGAAACTTTGATGGACGAATTTGATGCTTATGTATTGAGTCAACTTACACAAGAGCATATATAAAACACGGGTGTTGTAACTTTTGAATTAGGGTGGCTTGGTCGCAAATGAAGTGCTTTCAAAACAAGGTGTATATTTCAGTAAAATGAAGTGCTTTTAGCACGACGACACCCCAGCTCTTGGCTAACGACTCCCTAGCTCTTTCATGGTGACACCCCAGCTCTTGGCTAACGCGAACTGGGCTCTTGCGCGGCGACACCCAAAAGGCGAAAACCTACGACATCCAGTACTCGCGAACCGACACCGAATATTTTAGCGCGATGACACCCCAGCTCAAGGGTAACGACACCCTAGCTCTTGCGCGGTGACACCCGAAAGGCGGAAACCTACGACATCCCAGTACTCGCGATCCGACACCGAAGATTTTAGCGCGACGACACCCCAGCTCAAGGGTAACGACACCCTAGCTCTTGCGCGGCGACACCCGAAAGACGGAAACCTACGACATCCCAGTAGTTGCGAACCGACACCGAAGATTTTAGCGCGACGACACCCCAGCTCAAGGGTAACGACACCCTAGCTCTTGCGCGGCGACACCCGAAAGGCGAAAACATACGAAGGCAAACATATGAATACATCAAGGACACCCCTGCTCGCAACAATTATTCTTGTGCATTTGCATTAAATAATAATCAGTGTTAACATGAATAAATTACATTCAATTTTCATACAAAGAAGAATAAAAAATTAAGAACATTTTTCTACAATGTCGCTAATCTTCTTGTTCAAGCCCTCTCTCAATATCGTCGCAGCTAAGTGTCGCCGGTAATCTCTGACTTCCTCATCCGTGAAATCCATCTTCATATCAGGATTGTCCCATCGAGCAAGACATTCCATGTATCTCAGACAGTATAGGCCGCAATCCAGCGATCCGGTCGGTTGGCTTGGGCAATCCGAACTATCTTCCATCGGCCAAGTCATCGCTTCCTTCTTATCGCAGTAGATATGGAATATGTGGCCTAGAATTGTATGCCATTTCCTTGCATTGGCCTTGTACTTCGGGTTGCGTTTCATTGAATTCAGGTGCATGAACACCTTTCTTTCCATGTCGACAGCAACCAAATGCCAGTGCGAGTTATCAGAGTTTATTATGGTGAACAGAAACCAAAATTTGGCCTTATCTTCATCCGATACATTGTCAAATATCACGGCCCCTGATGTTCCAGCAAGTTCATGAGCAGGTGATGAGGAAGTCAGACACAGAGCGGATACGAAAACTGATGCAAATATGCACTTATGGTATCGGTCAGGATGCTTTGTCCAGTTGCGCATCAGAAACTCCTGGCCGGAATCAATTATCTGCCAATGCAATGTAAACTGATTAATATAATTCTAAAATCAACAACTAGAACAGGTTTCTTGATATACTTACATCATCTATTATCATTTCATTGTTAATGAGATCTTGAAGATTTTTTCTTGTTACAACGCCAGAAAACATATTTGTGTAGACGATCTCGTCGGTTAGTCGCTCGCTCAAAAAATTTTGAATAATCATTTGGTCATCTTCGACCGTTGTGTTGGGCTTTGACGTGCCCACTGTCTTCGCCGACTTTTTAGGACGGGTTGTCTCATAACATTCTCCGACGACCGTGGATGCCTTACGCTTCCTCGGCTCTTTTTTAACCCTCCTAACAAGCGAAGGCACTCCAATTATTTCTAAGTCCATATTATCATCCTTTGGCGCAGGGGTGCCAAGTTTATTATCGGATATGGACTCATCTTTATTTTCATTCCCATGCTCTGTTTTATCAGCCAATGAATCCCCCTCCAATCTCTTCTCCTCTGCTTTTGCATTCCCTGTCTCAATTGGATACTCGGATGAATGGTCCTCCTCCATCTTCTTCTCCTCACTATTTTCATTCCCAGGCTCGCGGAGGACCAACTCCAGGGAATGCACCTTCTCTGTTTTCTCGTCTCCCTTGTCCTCCTCATTTATTGCATTACTTTCCTTTCTGACCAGTGAACTGAGGAGGCTCTCAGCAATGGACAGCCTGTGCCTGACATCGTCGAGTTGATCCTTAACGCACTCCAATTCAATCCTCAACTCGGCACATCCTGCGCAGCTATCCGTTGGTTGAGGGGTGCAGGTATCTGTTGGTTGAGGGGGGATGCTACATTCTGCTGAGGGAGAAGCCAGCGCTCTTCTGGCAATGGTACAGTAGCTCCCTCTATCTGCAATGCAAGATGATAACAAATTAATATTAAGTGAACATATTGCCGCATTAAGTTGAAAAAAATGGTCAGAGCAATGGAGCAATGAACTAGCTTACCAAGTCGTGAGGCTGCAAGTCGGCAACCCGAACCGATTGGATCTTCATTTGGTGGTCATACCACTTCAACAGCCGGGGCCGTTTATCAGGGTATGCTGGTTCTCGCATTGATGTATGCTCGAGGAACCACGCCTGAACATGATATTTTTTTGGATATTAAATAATGTAATATTACAAAAAAAATTTACTCACAACACTAATTATATGTCCCAATAATCCTTACCATCAGTGCTGCCGAGCATCCGAACAGGGTAGGCTGCCTCCTAACTTTTTTTGAATTCTTTGAGTGCACCGGCTCCTCGAACACAAGCAAGCAGCTATTTCTGGGAGAGCCAGAACAATCAACTCCTTCAGTGCCGAAGCCCAGTCGATGCTACCCAGTTGACTTAAGTCATCCAAGTGCTGGATGAGATACTGTGGACATCTCTGATTAGACTTTGGAGCCAAAAACATGGCCAACATGTATGCGATCCAAAGTCGGACGGTGTCCTCAACATCCTCCTATACTTTAGATGATCGGAGTTGAAATATCAACTTCTCCAAACCTTCTTGGCGAAGATCTAAACCCTGGCCAAACCGTCTGAACAACCTTCCGTTGAACATTTGGCTGGACGTGTCGATCTTCTTCCCATGAGCTAGAAGTCCCAGAATGAGTGCGACTTCGTCGGCACTGAATAGAACTGGCTTTCCGCAAAACATGAACTCGTCGCCTCCATTGTGACATCTTATGATGTCTGCTAGCAGTCGCCCATCGACTGTGAACGTCTGCATGTCGACGAAGGCACCAAATGGGGTCCTTCGAATCAGTTTTGTATGCCGTCTAGAGAACCCCATCCTCCAAACCTTCTGAACGTATACGGCCGGCCTGCAGCTATTCTTAAACAGCTGGGAAGCCTTCATTGGGGGGACTGGAACAATTTTATTGTCAACTGAAACAGGGGGTAAGACAGAACACATACTTGTCATGAAATTTTAAGAGAGGATGTCATAATATTTAATATAGTGATAAACATACCTGGAGGAGCCGCATTCTCATTCGAACGAAGAACCATGTCCTTGCATTGTTCCGCCATTTTCTCTGTCTGCTTCTTCTTTGTTCGCGGTCTTCGTTCACATACGAAAGCACTCATCTCCATGAATGAAGTATACGGAAAAATAAACTATGGGACAAATTTAGGAGGGAAAAGGAGACCACTGGCTTCTCGAGCAAGAGGATGGCTTCTCGAGCAACAGACGAATGAGTGCTTTTTCTAGGGTTTATGCCAACCTCAGAGAAATACGAAAGGACAACCGGACCCCACGATCAAATCACAGAGACCCGTAAACCCATAGGAACTGCCCACGTTTTGCAACTTTTCTCGGAAAGATGGCATGGCTGAGTTACTAGGGTATCGTCGAATTAGTACTAGGGTGACGTCAAATTCCCGCCTTGTTCAAGCATGGGTGTCATCGCCTTAAAGCTAGGGTGTCGTGAGATTTCAACTGGGGTGTCGCGAAGGATTTACGGCCGATGTTGAACTAGGGTGTCGCGGGGATTCTCTTCGTGGTCATTTCTAACGACGGGTGTCGTTGCCTTAAAGCTAGGGTGTCGTGATATTTCGACTGGGGTGTCGCGAAGGATTTACTGCCGAATTCGACTAGGGTGTCGCCGGGGACTCTCTATGTGGTCATTTGTCAGCACGGGTGTCGTTGCCTAAAGCTATGGTGTTGTGGGATTTCAACTGGGGTGTTGCGAAGGATTTATGGCCGAATTCGAACTAGGGGTCGCTGGGATTATCTACGTGGTCAGTTTTAAGCACGGGAGTCGTCTCCTTAGAGCTAGGGTGTCGTGAGATTTCAACTGGGGTGTCGCGATTGATTTTCGGCCAAATTAGAACTAGGGTGTCGCGGGGATTCTCTCCGTGGTCAGTTCTAATGACGGGTGTCGTTGCCTTAAATCTAGGGTATCATGATATTTCGACTGGGGTGTCGCAAAGGATTTACGGCCGAATTCGACTAGGGTGTCGCCGGGAACTCTCTATGTGGTCATTTGTAAGCACGGGTGTCGTCGCCCTAAAGCTAGGGTGTCGTGGGATTTCAACTGGGGTGTCGCGAAGGATTTACGGCAGAATTCGAACTAGGGTGTCACTAGGATTATCTCCGTGGTCATTTGTAAGCATGGGTGTCGTCTCCTTAGAGCTAGGGTGTCGTGAGATTTCAACTGGGGTGTCGCGATTGATTTTCGGCCGAATTAGAACTAGGGTGTCGCGGGGATTCTCTCCGTGGTCAGTTCTAACGATGGGTGTCGTTGCCTTAAAGCTAGGGTGTCGTGATATTTTGACTGGGGTGTCGCGAAGGATTTACGGCCGAATTTGACTAGGGTGTCACTGGGAACTCTCTATGTGGTCATTTGTAAGCATGGGTGTCGTCGCCCTAAAGCTAGGGTGTCGTAGGATTTCAACTGGGGTGTCACGAAGGATTTACGGCCGAATTCGAACTAGGGTGTCGCTGGGATTATCTCCGTGGTCTTTTAAGCACGGGTGTTATCTCCTTAGAGCTAGGGTGTCGTGAGATTTCAACTGGGGTGTCGCGATTGATTTTCGGCCGAATTAGAACTAGGGTGTCGCGGGGATTCTCTCCGTGGTCAATTCTAACGACGGGTGTCGTTGCCTTAAAGCTAGGGTGTCGTGATATTTCGACTGGGGTGTCGCGAAGGATTTACGGCCGAATTCGACTAGGGTGTCGCGGGAACTCTCTATGTGGTCATTTGTAAGCACGAGTGTCGTCGCCCTAAAGCTAGGGTGTCATGGGATTTCAACTGGGGTGTCGCAAAGGATTTACGGCCGAATTCGAACTAGGGTGTCGCTGGGATTATCTCCGTGGTCATTTGTAAGCACGGGTGTCGTCTCCTTAGAGCTAGGGTGTCATGAGATTTCAACTGGGGTGTCGCGATTGATTTTCAGCCGAATTAGAACTAGGGTGTCGCAGGGATTCTCTCCGTGGTCAGTTCTAACGACGGGTGTCGTTTCCTTAAAGCTAGGGTGTCGTGATATTTCGACTGGGGTGTTGCGAAGGATTTACGGCCGAATTCGACTAGGGTGTCACTGGGAACTCTCTATGTGGTTATTTGTAAGCACGGGTGTCGTTGCCCTAAAGCTAGGGTGTCGCGAAGGATTTTCGGCCGATTTTGAAGTAGGGTGTCACGGTGATTCTTTAGCATCCGGACTCTCAGAGCGAGGGAGGGGAAGAAAGAGTTCTTCTTGCAGAGATGAAATCCAACATAAATTGGTGCTAGGATGGAGGGAAAGGGCAGCATCCGGACTCTCAGAGCGAGGGGGGGAAGAAAGAGAGTTCTTCTTGCACAGATGAAATTCAGTTGAGAACGAACCTACGCCCTCGCTCTGAAACTCCGGTCGACAGAAAAATTTCAGCTTCGAGGCTGAAAAACCTGGCTACTGGAGTCTACTGGAGTCTTCAAATATAAAAGTTTATCCAATGATTTTTCCCAAAGGTCCCAAAACCTCACGTAGACGTTCACCTCTCTCTCTCAAATATAACCCATCTTACAGACCTGGCCAAATTCAGAGAGAGAAGCGAACGTCTACGTGAGGTTTTGGCATCCGGACTGATTCCTTAGCATCTGGACTCTCAGAGCGAGGGAGGGGAAGAAGGAGAGTTCTTCTTGCACAGATGAAATACAACGTAAAATGGCGCTAGGATGGAGGGAAAGGGCATTTTCGTCTGCACGCTAATTTCAATAAAAAGGCGAACTGCTTTAAATAGCCATCACGTTCAGAACGTAATATCAAAGCAGAGCCATACCGCCCGGCAGGTCATCCACGTAGGAGCCACATGGACCAATCAGAAGAGGCGGTGCAGCCCACGTAGGCCTTGCTGCACCGGGGGCAGTGTACAAAGTATTTTCCTTTAAATATATCCATTAAGTGGGTAAGGCCCAGACTCAACAAAAACTCTCATGGACTAACCCAATAAGATTAAACTAATCCACAAATCCGTATACACCCATGACTTGATTTAATCTCAACCCTTGGATCCATATCCAGTCCAATACAAGTTAATCCCCTTGGGCCTTGATAGCACCATATTAGACCCAACAATCTCTACTTTTGTGCTTTCAATGCCTTAGCACATTCGTCGTGTCCATCAGCTGCATCCCTACGAAAGCTGTCCCATGAAAAAACCTTGGTCAGTGCATTGCTGGGTTCTTCTTGGTATGTACCTTCACTAGCTTCACTTCATCTTCTTCCATCAGCTCTCTATAGTCGAAGCCTTCTTTCCGAGAGTATCATCGGC
The DNA here is from genome assembly GCA_900491605.1 of Calamus simplicifolius. Lineage (NCBI taxonomy): Eukaryota > Viridiplantae > Streptophyta > Magnoliopsida > Arecales > Arecaceae > Calamus > Calamus simplicifolius. The sequence continues at coordinate 1,556,854 of UESW01003830.1, forward strand.
CACTAGTCTTGCCTTGTACCTGATACCCCTTACTCTGAAGGCCCTTCCTTGCGCTGATAAACCCATTTACAACCAATGGGTTTCTTTCCTTGTGGCAGCTGGACCACCTGCCACGTATTATCTGTGAAGAGACTGCATTTCTCTGCCATAGCATGGATCCACCTATCTCTATCCTGACTTTCCATAGCCTCCTCATAGGTGAAAGGGTCTCCATTCGCTGTCACCAGGGCATATGACAACGAATCCTCGAAGCCGTATCGAACTGGTGGTCGCACGTTCCTCCTGGGCCTTTGCTGTGCGATCCCAGTATCAGTCCCCTGTCCAGCATCCTCCTGCATCAGCTACATCCTGCTGAACTCCTGGCTTCTACCCCTCTGTCAGTCCTCTCCACCTGAATCTCAAATCCTCCTGGTCCACTAGCAAATGGCACAACTGTATAGGTTGTCTGACTAGTGTTACCGTGTTCTACCTCCTGTAGTCCCTGCTGTGCATCCATGTACTCTCTGTTCTGGAGGATTGAGCTCTCATCAAAGGTTACATTCCTGCTGATGACAACCTTCTTCTCCAAGGGGTCCCATAGCCGATACCCCTTGACTCCTCGCGGGTAGCCTAGGAACACCATCTTCTTAGACCTGGCATCCAACTTACTCCGCTCCCCAGCTCCAACATGCACATATGCTGTGCATCCAAACACCCTTAGATGGTTTAGGCTTGTCTTCCTTCCAGACCATATCTCCTCTGGAATGTCTCCATCTAACCTGGTGTGCGGTGACCGATTGACCAAGTAGCTAGCTGCATCTACTGCGTCAACCCAGAACATCTTTGGAAGCCCTGCCTGCAGCCTTAAGCATCTTGCCTTTTCCAATAGTGTTCTGTTCATCCTCTCAGCCACCCCATTCTGTTGAGGAGTTCCCATCACCGAGAAGTGCCTTCTGATGCCCCACTCCTCACAAAATCTGGAACTCCCTGCTGGTGTATTCCCGCCATTATCAGACCTCAGACACTTCACACTTTTACCCTGCTCCTTCTCCACCTCAGCCTTCCAGATTTTGAACTTGGTGAAGACCTCTGATTTCTCCTTCATAAAGTAGATCCACAGCTTCCTTGAGAAATCATCTATCAGGGTCATAAAGTATCTGGCCCCATTCCTTGCAGAAACTGGGGCTGGTCCCCAGACATCTGTGTGTACTAACTCCAGGGGTTCAGCACTCCTAGCTGTGCTGACTGAGAACTGTACTCTCCTCTGCTTTCCCATCTGACAAGGCTCACAGATCTCCATATCTCCCTACTCAAGTCTGGAAGCAGACTCTCTCTGCTCAGTTCTTTCATCCCCTTGTCTCCCATGTGGCCCAGGCGGTAATGCCACATCCTGTACACATCCTGGGGATCTTGCTCCACAGCTGCCACCTCAGATTTCACAGTCATCACAGAGCCCTCCATCTTGTATAATTATTTTCAGCCTCCTCCCTCTCATCACCACCATGGCTCCATTGGAGATGTTCAGAACTCCACTCCTGGCACGACTGCTGAAGCTGTATCCAGTCCGCTCCAAGTACCCCAGTGATACCAGATTCTTCTTGAGTTCTGGGACATGCTTCACACTGGTAAGAGTGCGCACCATACCATCAAACATCCTCACCCTCACTGTGCCAATACCTGCCACCTTGCAAGGGTGATTATCTCCAAGAGTCACATTCCCCTCCTCAACCTCTGTGTAAGTACTGAACCACGACCGGTTGGGAGTGTAATGATGAGAACAGGCTGAATCCAAGGTCCACATCTCTGTGCTGTGCCTGTGATCATCTGATACAACCAAGAGATCATCCTCCACCTCCTGATCTGCAACTGTACTCACAGACTCAGATCCTCCTTTTCTTCCTTTTTTCCACTTAGGACAATTCTTCTTAAAATGTCCTACCTCTCCACACTTATAGCCTTAGCCTTCCTGGACTTTGATCATCCCTAAGACTTACTCTGTCCCTGCCTCTGCCTGTCCTTTCCCCAACTGATAGACCCTCCTGGGGAACAGCTTCCTTGGTCATCTTCTCCCTCTGCTCATTCGTCCGAAGCACCGAGACAATATCTTCATAAATTAATGTCTCCTTCCCATAGAGCAGTGTTGTGACCAATGAGTCATAAGACGTGGGCATTGAACACAAAAGCAGAAGTGCTTTATCTTCTTCCTCCATCTTGACCTGACATTCAGAAGTTCATTGCTCATCTGGTCGAATACCTGGATGTGACCCAGCACATCTCCACCTTCTGACATCGAAGGCTGTAGAGGCACTTCTTCAACATCAACTTGTTGCACATATTCTTTTTCCATATAGAGGGTGTGCAACTTCGTCCAGAGTCCCTTCGGGGTCTTCTCCTTCAGCACTGAATAGAGGACTGAATCCGCCAGACAGCCCTGATCATGAACATGCTTTCTTCTCCAATAAAATCCACTGCTTGTCTGTCATCCCATCTGGCCTTTCCTCCAAAGCCAGATCTAAACCCTGCTGCACAAGAAGGTCCTCTACCCGGACTTTCCACATGGAGAAACTTTCTTCCCATCAAATTTTCAAAATCTATTTTTATGCTACTACCCATGGCCAATCTTAACCAAAAATAGTATAAAATTTTTTTAAAAAATAGAGAGTACCCTGATGAGGCCTTGCTGAAATTTTTTAAGCCTTTTGAGGATCTCCAAACAGCTTCTTCTTGAGCCTGGCTCTGATACCAACTGTTGTGGTTTAGTCCTTGATGAATACTAATGGGATCAACTTCACTGAAGAAATACCATAGGCTTTCACTTTTTATTTTCAATAGATTGACACAGCAGTAACACGTATGCTTCTTGAACCCTTCAGTCTTGGGTTTAAATATCCAAGCCCTTTTATTTTCTTTTAGGATTTATTTTAATCATCCTTAACCTACTGGAATTCTCCTCCCCTCCGCCTTAAGTTGACCACCTTTCTCCTCTCGTTGACCACCTTTTCCTTTCTCCCTTCACGTGTAGTCTTCCAGGGAGAAGTGATGGGGTTTCCACTTCCACCAAAATCCTCACACAATGCTTCTTGTCCGATGGATCAAAGCCAGCTTCGTTCCCACAAAGCTTTCTCTCCATGAAGACTCTTCATGCGATCTCACCAAGCTTCACGCTGGAACCCGAGCGTCTGGCTTCTCCTCATGAAGCCGCTCCACACTCTCTCCTTGTGTCCGATTGCATGAAGCCCTAGCGGAAGAAGCCCTGTGGGAGGAGGTGAGGGCGTTCTGGACTCCCTCGTGAGTTCCACGAAGCCCCGGCTTCGCTCCTGGGAGGAATCTGGAGAAGAGGAGAAGGAAAAAGAGATAGCAAAATAATTGAAAGAAAAGAATCTGTATTCTATTTCATCCAAACCCTAAAGACTAGAGTTTAAATACATCCACTAAATGGATCAAGCCTAAGCTCAATAAACACTCTCATGGACTAATTAACCCAATAAGATTAAACTAATTCCCAAGCCCGTATACACTCATGACTTGATTTAATCTTGATACGGCTGATCATCTCCTTTTGGTGGTGTTATAACTTCCTACGCAATTCTGAAGATAATGATGTGACAGCTAATCCCAGAGATGGTGGAATCTTAGCTTTGGCCTTTGGCTCCGACCTTCGGCGACGGCTCCGGCCTCCAGCTACGGCTCCGGCCTTTGGCTCCGGCCTTCAGTGACGGTTTCAAACCCTGCCTTCGGCTCCGGCTCTAACTTGGTGCCTTACTTTCCTGCATACACTATGGCCCACTTCAGGTAACAGATCCCGAGATTCGAGATCTGTTACCGTATATCTCGCTCACCGAAATCACGGGCAATTACTAGCACGCCTAGCAGTTACCGCCACAAGCGGCCCCATCCAGCAACGGCTTACCCACTTGCCGTTCGAAGGAGCTTATCCTAACAAGGAAGATTCGATGGTTCAAAACAGAACGAAAAGAAAGGAACCTCCAAGACATGTATAAAAGGACCCCGAGCTCAACTAAAAAAGGGGATCTCTCTCTAAAAAAAAGATAGACACTACACTCCTGTTCAACAAGTTTACTAACTTGAGCGTCGGAGGGTCCTCGCCGGGAATACCGGTCCGAGGACTTCTTGCAGGTTTTCAGAGGAGGAAGACAACTTTTTCACCCTATTTGGAGGCCCACAATAGATCTCAGCACGCCCGGCGCTCATCACAGGTGACTTGTCCGCATCAGATTGGCGTGCCAGGAAGGGGCTCGCACACGGAAAAGGCGAAAGTTCTCCCTGTGACCCCACCGATTCTGCAAGGAAGATGATGGTGACAACACGAGCACAAGAGGCTTCCACCAGCCAGACCGCGGAGCGCATTCTGCGAGCTGAGCAATCGGAGGCCAACCTCCGTGTTTCACCCCCTGCACAGATGAGCCAGCCTGACCGGCTTGAGATTCTAACTCACCAGGTCAGGACCTAATGATAATGGTATGGGAACTGCAGGAACACTGCTTTGCCGCTGCACCTCAACCCCCTCCGCCTGGTGAAGGGGTACGGGGGACAATTCAATCTCATCAAGGCGGGACCCCACCCGAGGCCTCCCGTCACTCACCTCCTGAACCTCATCGCCGAGAGGCCTCAAAGTGACAGCAGTCCCTTTCCCATCACTCTGGTCGTTCCCACCGACGGCCGAACGAGAAAGAATCCAGACGGGTGCACTCCTTACGCCGGCGGTCTTCTTTGGCCTCCTCTTCTAACTTATCTAAAGACGGCGCTCATAGGAAGACTACCCATCGGGCCGAGCAACGGCTCGATGAGTATCATAGACAGTTGGAGGAGCTTAGCCGCCGGATTGCTAACCCTCATGAGATGGACTACGAGCACCGGCCCCCGCTTTCCCGGTGCATCATGGAGGAACCGGTCCCGCTCTGTTTCCATCTCCCCCAGCTGGACCCGTAAGATGGCACGACAGACCCACTGGACCATCTGGAGAGCTACAAGGTCCTCATGCAGGTCCAGGGAGCGACAGACTCCCTTCTATGTGTCGCCTTTTCGGTCACCCTTCGCAAGGCGGCACGTGCATGGTATTCCCGCCTGCCACCGCGCAGCATCAATTCATTCCGACAGCTCGAACGATCTTTCCTAGCCCACTTTGATGCGTGCCGAAAGATCCCACGAGTAGCTGATAGCTTATTTGCTGTCCAGCAAAGAAGTGGCAAGATCCTGAAGGACTTTGTCGCTCGGTTCAAGGAGGCAGCATTGGAGGTATATAACCTGGATGATTCTGTAGCCACTTTAGCATTAAAGCAAGGACTTCGTCCTTCTAGGTTTGCCTATTCCCTAGACAAGAAGCCTCTGAGTTCTTATGCCGAGCTTCTGAGCCGAGCGCAGAAATACATTCGTGCTGACGAGGCGGATTCTTTTAGGAGGGAAGCTGATAAGAATCCCAGCAAGAAACCAGCGCCCACTGAGCATGCCGAAGCACGACCCCGGAAGCCTGAACCTCCTCACCGCCCAGATCGCTGGCCACAGACGCTTGTTCCTAAGGAGCAATTCACTCCCCTCATGGCTCCGATATCTCACATCCTACTAGAAATCGAGGAGGAACCTTACTTCAAGCGTCCGGCCCCCATGAGGTCTGGGACCCCCCGCAATAAGGAACTTTACTGCCGGTACCACCGAGATTATAGTCATGACACCGAGGACTGCCACCATCTGAAGAAGGCCATTGAAGAGCTTGTCCAGCAGGGTCACTTGGGCAAGTTCATTCGAAGGGGAAACCTTCCTACTCCATGTTCATCAGCGCCTCTGACACTTCAGACCGGCGTGGACAATGCTCCTACGGAGAAGACCATAGCTATGATTTCCTAGGGGGCAGGTGGTGGTTCAAAAAGACAGCGAGAGGGAATAGACTCTATAATTCCTTTCTTTGGAAAGGATTTAGATGGGGTAGTTAATAAGCATGACGATAGCGTCGTTGTGACCATGACCATAGCCAAACATCCTGTAAAAAGGATTTTAGTTGATAGTGGGAGTTCGGTGGATGTTTTGAGCTACGAAGCTTTTGTTCGGATGAACCAGTCAAAGTCTTCACTCCGACCCGTCACCACACCTTTAATGGGCTTTACTAGGGACTCTGTGAGCGTTGAAGGGGAGATTGCCCTCCCTGTCACGGTTGGAACCCCTCCGTGTCAAAGCACGGTGGTCATAAATTTTCTGGTGGTCCGAATCCCGCTGGCTTATAATGCTATCTTGGGGAGACCGGGATTGAATTTGCTAGATGCCGTGATCTCCACTAAGAGATTATTGATAAGATTCCCCACCGAAGAAGGAGTCGGAGAAATGAAAGGAGAGCAAAGCCCGCCACCGCTTTGCTCTCACTTGTCTCCCAGTCCACTGGAGGCGGCGTCGGCGATAACCTCTGAGCCGCTTGACCCCCGAGAGCTAGGAAGGAGGGAAGAACCAGCCGAGCACCTCCTGACCCTCCCCTTGGGGGATGATCTGGCAAAGACCATCCAGGTTGGGGCGTTACTTCCGGAGGAGGCACGCGATCGACTTCTCACTTTCTTGCGTGCCAACACCGACATCTTTGCATGGTCGTCCTCAGACATGTCGGGCGTCTCTGAGGAGGTGATCACCCATCGGCTCAACCTCAGGCCAGAGTGTCAGCCGGTCCGACAGAAGAAAAGAAGCTTCGCTCCGCACAGACAGAAAGCTATCGATGAGGAAGTTCGCAAGTTGACGGCTGCAGGCCATATTCGGGAAGTTCATTACCCGAATGGTTGGCCAACGTGGTGATGGTCCATAAGACTAATGGAAGCTGAAGGATGTGTGTAGACTTCACCAATCTCAACAAAGCATGCCCCAAGGACAGCTTTCCCCTGCCCCAGATCGATCAACTGGTGGACGCTACATCCAGCCATGAGGTCCTTAGCTTCATGGATGCCTTCTCTGGGTACAACCAGATCAGGATGAACCCGATGGATAAGGAAGCTACCTTCTTCATAACTGAGAAAGGGTTGTATTGCTACAAGGTAATGCCATTTGGGCTAAAAAATGCGGGAGCCACCTACCAAAGGTTAATGAATAAAGTCTTCGAGGACCAGATAGGATGCTGTTGGCCCAGATGGCAACCCAAGAGGGGGGGGGGTGAATTGGGTTCTTAAAAAATTTAAGTCTTTTTAACTTTAGTTGATTAGTTAGCAAGATGTGCAAGTGAGAGGCTAACTTAAATCAATACACAAGCAAATAAAGAGAGATAGAGAGAGAGAAAATATAGCACGGCAAACACAAGATAATTTTATAGTGGTTCGGTGCAATCAACACCTACGTCCACTCCCAAGATTCACTTGGGTCCACACTATAATCTCTTCAGATTACAGCCGAGTTGTTTTCTAGGCTCACAACTCAACCTTGTTGTTTTCCCGGGTGCACAACGAACCCAGCCGGTTTTACACGGGCTTACCAGCACAAAACCCTACTCGTTGTTTTTCACGGGCTCACAACTAACCCAAACACAAGCGCTCCGGCTTGCATGAGGTATAATAACCTCCACTGATTCAATCCACTGATTGAATCAGCAAACAACCAATAATAACAGAGTTTAAATATTTAAATGCTCCCCTTGAGCGAATATACAAATAAAATATAAAAGGGTAAGAAAAGCCTGATAAGATTGCAGATGGTTGTGGCTTTGGCTTTCTTCCTTCTCCTCTTTAACTCCTCTTGAAGTATTGAATCATGCCTCAGCAAGATTCTTGACTGTTTGAAAACTTTGGAGTTGAGATGAAGCTTTTTCTCCTTTTGTTGAATGTTGAAAATCCTTCGATTTAATCTTTGAAAAGCTTGTGGATTTTCTTTTGACTCTTGTGGATTGATGAGATGGAGCAGACGGAACTTCCTCTTTGATTTCGCTCCTTTTGAATCACTATATTTCGAACTAAAAGATTTTTCTATGAAAGCTCTGTTTTTCCCTCTTTTTGAAAGATATTCTTTTCTCTCTTTTTGATTTTTTTCTTGATCCTTTGATTTGAAAAGAGCTCCTCTATTTATAGATTCTGCAAAAATATATCCGTTAGAAACACAGAAAAATAGCCGTTATTTGAAAATCTTACCGTTGGGGCTGATGTGTCATCGTGAAAAATCGCGCCCAGAATTCGCGGAGTCGACTCGAGCTTTGTGGGAGTCGGCTCGAAGTCGATTACTAAAAATAGAAACATTTCAAACATTAGAGGGTCGACTCGCGAAAAACCAAAGTGTCGGCTCCTGATAGTCGGGAGTCGACTCGAAGAAAATGGGGAGTCGACTCGAGAAGTGCTCAAAAAACATGGTTTCTGTTGTTTGAGCGGAGTCGACTCGCACAGACAGAAGTTGGCTCGCACAGAGTCAGGGGTCGACTCTTGAAAACCAAGGGTCGACTCGAGAAAATCAGAAATCACAGTTACTTACATGAGTCAACTCTGAAACTCTAGAGTCGGCTCCGGAACGTATCAAAAGTCAGATATGATTCTGATTGACTTTTAAATTGTCCCAGAATAAATTTAAATGATGTTTTGACTTGAATACAGTAAATATGACATTAAGTATGAATTCAAGACATGTTTCAAGAAATCATTGAATGAAATATATCGTGTAAAAATTCCTCTTTGAAATATTAAATATAGAGCTTGAAACTTCTTTTTCAAAAATGATTCATAACTCAGTGAATTTGAACATTGAGAGTCCATTGCTTTCATTTTGAATAAGCTCAAGGTTTTTGATAAATAAACTCATTGTTTCTTTTAAAATACTCGTGGCTTTTGGAAATCATCAAAATCAATAAAGTTGGGGTAAATATAATTTCCCAAATTTCTCAACAGATGCAACATAGAGGTGTACATGGATGACATGCTGACAAAAAGTGTCCACGCCACCGACCATATCGCTGACCTAACGGAGACTTTTGATAACCTTCGTCGATACCAGATGAGGCTAAACCCACGCAAGTGTGCATTTGGGGTGACAACCGAAAAGTTCTTGGGTTTCATGGTGACCCGGCGAGGGATCGAGGCAAACCCGGATAAAGTTCAAGCCATCCTGGACATGAGGTCTCCCACCAACAAGAAGGAAGTACAGTGCGTGACGGGAAGGATGGTGGCCTTAAGCCGTTTTCTATCCAAGTCCGCTGAGAGGTGCCTGCCTTTCTTCAAAGTGCTCCGCAAGGCCAATGGATTCGAATGGATGAAAGAATGTCAGAAGGCGTTCGAGGGGCTAAAGGAATTCCTATCTACCCCGCCACTGCTATCCAAGCCAATGGTGGAGAAGAACTCCTTCTGTACCTCGCAGCTTCTCCCGAGGCCGTTAGTTCTGTGCTGGTCCGTGTGGACACCAATGGCGTGCAAAAGTTGATGTATTACACAAGCAAGGTGCTCCATGATGTGGAGACCAGGTACTCAAAGATTGAGAAGACTATCTTCGCATTAATCGTGTCTGCCCAGCGCCTGCTGCCATACTTCCAAGCCCACCCGATCGCGGTGATCACAGACCAACCTCTAAAGACAATTCTCGCTCGCCCGGATACTTCGGGTCGATTGGCGAAGTGGGCGCTCAAGTTGGGGGAATTTGATCTATCTTTCCACCCACGGTCGGCAATGAAATCCGAAGTCCTGGTGGATTTTTTGGTCGAGTGCACCTGGAGCGAGGAGCAACCCGAAGAGGCCTCTGCAAACCCCTCGCATCTCGGAACCAGAGATGATGAATGGGTCCTTCATGTAGACAGGGCGTCAAATTCTCAAGGGAGCAGAGCAGGCATCACCTGGCCAACTAAGATGGAGTTGTAACTGAGTGTGCACTCCGCTTCCTCTTTCCAGCCACCAATAATCAGGCGGAATATGAAGCTCTGCTGTCTGGGATAAGATTAGCCCGAGAGCTTGGGGTAAAGCGCCTTAGGGCATTCACTGACTCCCAGCTGGTCGCTGGCCAAATCGCAGGGGAGTATGAAGCAAGGGATCCCATCATGTCCCGCTACTTAAGTATGGTGCAGTCGCAAGCTTTTCTCTTAGCTTATTTTAATGTTAGCTATATCCCTCGAGGGAAAAATGCTAGAGCCGATGCTTTGTCCCATCTTGCCACCTCAACTGACGGGATGTTGGGAAGAGCTTATGTAGAGCACCTAGAAGCCCCGAGTATTGACGTAACAAGAGAAACTCTGCCAGTTGAGCAGGAGCCTTCCTGGATGGACGCTTATGTCTGGTACCTTACCAATGGTACCCTCCCAGAAGACCTTGTCGAGGCCAGGAAACTGAAAAGACGGACCCCGAAGTTTTTCATAATGGAGGGAAAACTCTATCGAAGGTCGTTCTCATACCCAGTTCTCAGATGTGTTGGCCCCATAGAAGCAGATTATATCCTGTGAGAGATACATGAAGGTATATGTGGAAGCCATTTGGGGGGCAGAGCTCTCGCATACAAAGCCCTACGGCATGGATATTACTAGCTGACAATGAAGGAGGATGCGTCCGAACTTGTTAAGAGGTGTGACAGTTTCCAGCGCCATGCTAATATTCAACATCAACCGGCGTCCCAGCTGACCCCCCTGGCCGCACCCTGGCCCTTCGCCCAGTGGGGCATGGACATCCTGGGACCATTCCCTCTAGCCTTCGGACAACGCAAGTTCTTAGTAGTAGCAGTTGACCATTTCACCAAGTGGATCGAGGCTGAGGCTCTCGCTAAGATCACCGAGGGAAAAGTAAGATCTTTCTTCTGAAAGTCTGTCGTGTGCCGGTTCGGACTGCCACACACCCTCGTTACTGATAACGGTCGACAGTTTGACAACACGGCCTTCCGGGAATTCTATATCGGCCTGGGCATTCATCAACGATTCACCTCTGTGGGGCACCCCCAGACCAATGGCACAGCTGAGGTGACCAACCGCATTATCCTCCAAGGGCTCAGGGCCCGGCTAGATGGCTGCAAAGGGCGTTGGGTGGAGGAGCTCCCCAGTGTATTATGGGCATACCACACGACGCCACGAGCCCCCATCGGGGAAACTCCTTTCAGCCTGGTCTTTAGGACCAAGGTAGTCATTCCAGTGGAGATAGGTATCCCCAGTCCCCAGACAGAGTTATACCACGAAGAGAGCAACCCAAATCAGTTGCGGGCCGATCTAGATCTAGTGGAAGAATTGCGAGACCAGGCGCAACTTCGCATGGCGGCTTTCCGTCAGCGAGCGGTCATATACTACAATGCTCAAATACGGTCCAAGACGTTTCGCCCTGGAGATCTCGTTCTGCGATGAGCTGAAGTATCAAAGACGACAGAGGGAGGCAAGCTAGCACCGAAATGGGAAGGACCATACCGTGTCAAGGATACTTCATCACGGGGCATACAAAGTTGAAGAGCTAGATGGGAAACCGCTCACTCGCACTTGGAACGCCGACAATTTATGCCGGTATTATCAGTAATGTACTAACTTCATTAATTTGAACCTGCTTGACAGATTGCTGTTCAAAATATTTTCATTGCTTTTTGAGTGATCACGCTTTTCACCAAAGACCAGCCCTGCATCGGCAATTAAGCTCGGCTCCGTGCCAGCACCAAAGACTGGCTCCGCATCGGCAATTAAGCCTGGCTCTGTGTCGACACCAAAGCCCAACTCTGCATCGTCAATTAAGCCCGGCTCCATGTCGACACCAAAGCCGGCTCCGCGCTGGCACCAAAGACCGGCTCCGCATCGGCAATTAAGCCCGGCTCCACATCGGCACCAAAGCCCGGCTCCACGTCGGCACCAAAGACCGGCTCTGCATCGGCACCAAAGCTCAGCTTCGCGCCGGCACCAAAGACTAGCTCTGCATCGGCAATTAAGCCCGGCTCCATGTCGGCACCGAAGCCCGGCTCCACGTCAGCACCAAAGACTGGCTCTACGTCGGCAATTAAGCCTGGCTCCGCGTTGGCACCAAAGACCGGCTCCGCATTGGCAATTAAGCCTGGCTCCGCGTCGGCACCAAAGCCAAGCTCTGCACCGGCACCAAAGACCGGCTCCGCGTTGGCACCAAAGCTCGGCTCCACATCGGCACCAAAGACTGGCTCCGCATCGGCACCAAAGCCCGGCTCCACATCGGCACCAAAGATTGGCTCCGCGTCGGCAATTAAGCCCAGCTCCGCGTCGATACCAAAGACCGGCTCTGCGTCGGTAATTAAACCCGGCTCCGCGTCGGCACCAAAGCCCGACTCCGCATCGGCACCAAAGCCCGGCTCCGCATCGGCACCAAAGCCCGGCTCCGCACCGGCACCAAAGACCGGCTCCGCATCAGAAATTAAGCCCGGCTCCGCGTCGGCACCAAAGCCCGGCTCCGCATCGGCAATTAAGCCCGACTCTGCGTTAGCACCAAAGACCGGCTCCGCGATGGCAATTAAGCCCGGCTCCGTGCTGGCACCAAATCCTGGCTCTGCGTCGGCACCAAAGACCGGCTCCACGTTGGCAATTAAGCTCGGCTCCGCGTCGGCACCAAAGCCTGGCTCTGCGTCGGCACCAAAGATCGGCTCCGCGTTGGCAATTAAGCCCGGCTCCGCGTCGGCACCAAAGACCGGCTCCGCATTGGCAATTAAGCCCGGCTCCGCGTCGGTACCAAAGCCCGGCTCCGCGTCAGCACCAAAGCCCAGCTCTGCACCGGCACTAAAGCTGGCCCTGCGTCGGCACTAAAGCCTGGCCCCGTGTCGGCACTTAAGGACAGCTTCGTGTCAGCGCACACTATCCAATTCTGCGTGGCATATCTAATGAGGCATTAGGCATTCCACGACTTCGCGCCGGTACGAACGGGGTCTTATACTACCTATAGTTCAACTTTCGTCTCTGCAACCAAAATTGATCCCGCATCAGTTCCCTAACTGAAGGAAATCGTGCTCTTCGGCCATTTGTTGTTCATTCGCGACAACTCACACAATATCAAAGCTAATTATGACCAAAGAAAAGTGTTGAGAATCGAAATATTCATTGATGGCTAAAAGTTTACAAAATTGCCAATCTGAGTCGGACTTGAAGCAATACAATAAAAATTAAAAAACTAAGGGTCACTTGGGGCTGGGTCGTCATCTTCAAGGACTTCATCTGGCTCCAACCCTTCAATCCCCTCGAGGTCGTAGAGTGTCTGAATTTTTTCCAGTCCTGGAAGCCGGCTTCGTAAGCGAGTGTCGTCGATTCGGCTAATTCCTTACTAAAGGCTCTAGACTTCCTGAAGTTCTCTACGGCCTCTGCGGCTCTTTTCTCCGCCTCGGAGGTTTTCCGCTCGGCCTCCGCGACCTTCTCCTCGGCCTCCGTGACCTTTTTATCAGCCTCAGTGGCCTCCCTCTTAGCTTCGGTCACCGACGCCTCCAAGTCAGCAATCTTGGCATTGGGCTGACGGGCGACCTCTTTGGCCACATCTATTTCAATGGTGGCGGAATGTAATCGGTTCTTCAAAATACATATTTCCAATTCTGCCACCTCCAATCTCTCCTCGGCCATTCTTTGCTTTTCTTCGGCCGCCTGGGTGTTATCCAGCTTGTTGGCCGCCCTACAATGGGCAACTTCCAGCGCGTACTATGCCTTCTCGGCTCTTAGCCGGATGGCTTCGACTTCGCCCTTTAAAGTGGCTCGAGTATCCTCTAGGGCCATCTCCGCCTTTTCTGCCCTAGCCTGGAGTGATAGCATCTCCTCCCGTGACTGATCAAGGGCAGCGTCACTCAGGGCCCAAAGGTCCCTCATGGCAATCATAGAGTTCAGCGCCTAGACGGAGTGTCAATGTTTAAAAAAAAAATGAAGGTTAAAAGGTTAATAGGGCAAAGCTCACCCAAAGGTGTGCCACGGATGCCTCTCGGAAGAAGGTAGCCCTCCCCTGATGCCAGAGAAACTCCTGCACCTCAACCACAGATGCTTCGTTCAATGCTCGCTCGGCCCAGCGGCTGTGGTTCACCAAAAGTGATTGGAAGGAAGGGTCGACGCCCTTCCCTTCCGTAGACACGGGGGCTGCGTGGGAGGACTCCGCCTCCGACTCTGCTGCCTCTGGCACCTTAGCTGGTGGGGGCGCTTTGGTTGTTGCCCCTTTGGGGGGCATGATAACGGCTGGAGTTGGCTTGGTAGTTGCATGGACCGGCTCTGTCTCGATGGCTTCGGGCGGGGGTGACGGTGCTTTTGCGATCCGCTCTAGAGAAGGATCGAGCAAAATGACAGGAGGGGGAGCCGGTACTGAAGGTGATTCTTTTCCTCTTGCTTGGCTCCGCCCAACTTCCTCGCTGGCCTCGGCCCTTACCGTGTCTTTCCTCGCGGGCTCGTCGGCTTGGGCTCTGGCCGCCTCGCGCCTGCGCAGGGGATCCACAACTTTGGCCCTTCCAGCGTCGGATTCAGCGTCAGTCCTTCCAGCGTCGGCCCCCCCAGCATCAGTCCTTCCAGCATCGACTCTCATCATAATCTTAGCGCGCAGGGGCTCCACGACCCTGGCCCCTCCAGTGTCGGCCCTCCTTGGAATCTTAGCATGCAGGGGCTCCACGACCCTGGCCCCTCCAGTGTCGGCCCTCCTTGGAATCTTGGCGACGACCCTCCTCTCAGCGGAGGGCCCATTCCCCATTGCCTTCCTCTTCTTAGTAACCGCTTGCCTGAGCTCGCGAAGTGATGGTGTCATCCCTATGAAAAAATAGGAGATTAGTAAAAAAAAAAAAGAAAGAGAAGAGGAAAGAAGGAAAAAGGTGAGTAATCAAGTACTCACCACCAGAAGGGATTAGGCCGGCGAGATGAAGGTTTTCGTCGATCAGAAGCTTATTACATCGAGGGACATCGGCAGTCAGAAGCTGCCCAAATGCCATTCGATCCCTTGGGAGGATAGAGGAATCCCTATTGGCGTCAGTGTTGGGTGTCCCCCAGCTTCCACTCACCCCCTTGACATCGGTAAAAAAGAACTTATCCTTCCACCCTTTAACAGAGGTGGGAAGGTACAATTTAAAGATCCTAGTGGGTCTAGGAGTAAAGGACCACCAACCTGACTGCTTGCGAAGGGTATAAAAACTGCGGAATAAGGAGATACTGGCCTCTATGCCTTGTAGGTGACAGAGAACCAGAAAGCTAATGATAGTTTGGATCGAGTTAGGGACTAGTTTGGAAGGTGTTAAAGAATATTGGTCTAGAAGGTTAAGGATGAAAGGGTGGATGGGTAATCGAAGTCCTACCTTAAAGAAGGCTCCGTACAAGGCAACTCTTCCAGGACGGGAAGAAGTTACCCTGTCATCAGGAGCAGGGTAGGACAGACGTAGGTTTGGTGGAAAACTATATTTGGCTCTTAGGTTTACTATATCTTAAGCAGACATAGTGGAAGCAGTCCACTCGGGGAACTCCTTGATAGCGCTGGAAGGACCAGCAGCTGTCAGACAGTGCCGGGTGGAGATCCATCCGATGGTCGGATGACTCTCGGCTGCGGGGTATCTGATCGACCGTTGCTCCGGCGAGGAATGGTCAGAGGATGGGGTGGACCATTGGCTTGGTAAGGAAGCGGAAGGTTGAGAAAGAATGGGGGAATGACCCCCGGAATCGGAAATAGAATAGAAGGGCGAGGAAGCCATGGAAACTAACCTGGAAAGCCTGAACTAAGGTTGAAGGAGCACGAGGAGAGGAATAGACACGGGAGGCAGACGGACGCTTGCAGACTCAGGGGAGGTGGTTGTAACGTAAGAGAAGGAGGGAATGGGAAGATAAGGATGATTTTTCTTTTTATAGCCCCATTTCAAATCATTCCACGGCCGTCCGGTCTGGCCATGTGTCTACCTTCAAATGGAAGCCGCTTCGGCGGCCTACCGGTGCGAAAAACACGAAAAGCATCACCAATAGAAAGATGACAGTGGCCTTACCGCAATGATGACGCTCGCCTTTTTACGACTCATTACTCGAGGAAAATCTTCCCCAATCCCAACATCCTGAACGGACGAAATATTGGCGCGAAAGTTAGCTGCCCAGTGGATATTAACACCCCTTTCGCTGATGATTGTGCGCTCACTCATCTCAGGGACGGGGGGGCATCTGATATGGCTGACCATCTCCTCTGGGTGGTGTTATAACCTTCTGTGCAATTTTCGGAGATAATGATGTGACAGCTAATCCCAAAGATGGTGGAATCTTGGCTCTGGCCTTTGGCTCCGGCCTCTGGCGACGGCTTCGGCCTCCAGCGATGGTTTTGAACCCTGCCTTCGGCCTCGGCTCTAACTTGGTGCCTTACATTCCTGCATACACTATGACCCACTTCAGGTAACAGATCCCGAGATTCGAGATCTATTACCGTATATCTCGCTCACCGAAATCACGGGCAAGTACTAGCACGCCCAGCAGTTACCGCCACAAGCGGCTCCCATCCAGCAATGGCTTACCCACTTGCCGTTCGAAGGAGATTATCCTAACAAGAAGATTCGACGGTTCAAAATAGAACGAAAAGAAAGGAACCTCCAAGACAGGTATAAAAGGACCCCAAGCTCAACTAAAAAAGGGGGATCTCTATCTCTAAAAAAAAAAGATATACACTACACTCTTGTTCAACAAGTTCACTAACTTGAGCGTCGGAGGGTCCTCGCCGGGAATACTGACCCGAGGAATTCTTGCAGGTTTCCAGAGGAGGAAGATGACTTTTTCACCCCATTTGGAGGCCCACAATAGATCTCAGCACACCCGGCGCTCATCACAGGTGACTTGTCTGCATCAAATCTCAATCCTTGGATCCACACCCAACGCAATACAAGTTAGTCCCCTTGAGCCTTGATAGCACCACACCAGGCCCAACAACTAGAATGTTATTGTGCATTGCTTTCTGATGTGGCTGATCAAGCCATGTTAGGATTAACGAACATAATTGACTGACGGAGCTGAAAACAAACAACGATAGCCATTTGTCTGATGCCGACATGTCACCTTCAGAAATGACGCTGACCCTAGCGTCAGCCCCGGCACCGACTCCAGCGTCGGCCCTAGCACCGACTCCAACGTTGGCCTCGGCACCGACTCCAGTGTCAATGGTCACCACGTAGCCAACCTACTGTCTGTAGCCACCACGTGACCACCTGTGGCTACCACATGGCTCACCTATCGCCTGTGGCCACCATGTCGCTCATCTACCGATTGCGACATCATGTTCAACAATATCTGGCCTACCAACTGTCTGTGGCACCGCATCTGACAAGACATGGCCCATCAACCAATTATAGCCGCTTGCATCCATCCATATCGGACAAAGAGGTGACCTACCAGTCTTGATAGGCCTCGAGATGGGCACGTCCTGTTGCTGCTAGCCTCACCGCTCATCCCATACCAGACAGTGACGTCATGGGATCAATAATTGTTCAAAAAGGGATAAGAGGGACATCCGATCAGGTATAAAAATCTTCACTCATGATGAGAGTGGAGACTTTTCTCAACTTCCTCAAAAGTTCTCTATTGTTTCTTAGATCATTTACTTGAGCGTCGGATGGTTCTCATCAGAACCATCAGTCTCGGAGACTTTTTTTGTAGGATCCTAGCATAAGAGGAAGGCGTTGGAAGACTCTCTGACCTGTTTTTAAAGGTAATCGGATACCGACTTTTCCTGACATTTCCGAAGAGTGATCTAGACAACACTTTCCTTTTCTTTTCTTTAACTATGGACAGGGAACCTAGCCTTATTAATAAAAATTTTCCATTTATGGAAAGAAATTTTCTTTTCAAATAGTAAAAGTTGATTGCATTATTTGTAAAAAGAAAGAGCCAAACTTGTTTGGGTAACTTTCGATCGCAAAAATATCTTACCAAGATAAGAAAGTGATAAGTTATCCTTCTTATGGTTCAAGATAATAGCAAACTTCTCTTCCTCTTTCAAAAAAAAAAAAAAAAAGGCTTTTCTAAAGTTCACCCTAACCCTACTGCCCCTCAAAATCCAATAGAATAGCTTTGAAAGCCACTAAGGAAGTATCTTTGGTGGCAGTATAGAAGATAAAAGTATCATTAGAAAAATAAAGGCTTAAAATACATTTGAAGCATGGCCGGTGCTCAATTTCTTGAATAAAATCGTAAGCTTTAACTCTTATCAATAATCTTGCAAGGATATCAATAACCAAGACAAAAAGGAAATGCAATAAAAAATCATTCTGCCTCTTATTTCTTATCATTTTATCAAGTTTTTCGCTAATCAAAAAGCAATAAAAAATGAAGATAAGTATAATCTTATGGCTCAAAAACTTGAGTAAAAATTAATTCATAGTAGATGAACTCGAGTTGTAAATATATGATACTTTCTTTTTTATTCAATATGGACTATTTTAGTGGATTGTAATCTTCTCCTCTAAAGATGCCTATATATTTTGGATATTACAATCCTTCCTCCTTGTTACATATTACAAGCTAGCCAAAATCTACTAATAATTTATCATCTTCCCATGAATAGCTTTTTCTTATGCCCTTAATTTTCATATCCTCAGGTCAACTTGAATACCATTTATAATGCCCAAGCTCATCTACCGGTCCAATAATTTATTAGCGGGCCAAAATCATATGGCCCAAAAACTCAAATGAAAGTAAATGAATAACGGATGAAATTGAGTCATAACACTTAAAATATATTTTTTTCACCTAATACTCAACTCAATTCAACTCATCTAAGCCTTTTTTTTTCCTGCCCAATGTGAAATTACTTTTGAAGTATTACAATAAGATAGCTTGACCCCAACTAATTCGTCTAATTTGACGGTTGTTAAAACACCTCACCTAAGGAGGAGAGAATAAAAAGTCTCAACTAATTATGTTAAAAGCCTTCTTAAAGTCAATTTTGTAGGTTATTTCTTTTCTCAGGCTTTCCTAAGAGTGGACAAGAATTTTCCGATGCTCAATAAAAAGTTTTTCATAATCAATCTACTTTTAATAAAAATCGGTTAAGAGTCCTCAATTAATGCAAGAAGAAAGGCAGCGGGTTTAGAAGTTAACACTTTTGAAATGGTTTTATAAAAGCTTTTGAGACTACTTATAGTCCTAACATTCTTGGCAAAAAGTATTCCATTTTTTTAGGTAAAAGAACAATAAAATCACACTACAAGAAAATACTGAAATAGCGACGCAATTTTAGCGACGCAATTTTGCGTCGCTAAATTGCGACCACTTTGCGACGCTTCTATGACAACAAAATATTGCGACGCATTAGCGACTCATTAGCGACTCAAGTAACCAAAAATTAAAAAAAAATTAAATTTTTAATATTGCGACGCAATATTTGAGTCGCAATATTTTTAAATTAATTTTTTTATGAAAAATAAATATCTATAAAAATATTGCGACGCAATATATGCATCGCAATATTTTAACAGAAATAAAAATTTTAAATAGCGACGCATTAGCGACGCAATTAAATAGATAATTAGAAAAATTATTTTTTATTTAGCGACGCACCAATTGCGTCGTAAATAATTTAAATGAAATTAGATTTTAATAAAGTTTAAATATCGGAAAAAATATTGCGACGCAACACAGAGCGTCGCAATGTTTTTAAAAGAATTAAATTTTATAAAATTTAAATATTGAAAAAAAATATTGCGACGCATTAGCGACTCAATTAACCAGAAAATCAAAAAAAATTAATATTTTAATATTGCGATGCCAATTATGCGTCGCAATGTTTTTAAATTATTTTTTTTATGAAATATAAATATCAATAAAAATATTGCGACGCAATATATGCGTCGCAATGTTTTTAACAGAAATAAATTTTTTAAATAGCGACGCATTAGCGACGCAATTAAATAGATAATTAGAAAAATATTTTAATGTAGCGACGCAACAATTGCGTCGCAAATATTTTAAATGAAATTAAATTTTAATAAAATTTAAATATCGGAAAAAATATTGCGACGCAACACAGAGCGTCGCAATGTTTTTAAAAGAATTAATTTTATAAAATTAAATATCGGAAAAAAATATTGCGACGCATTAGCGACTCAATTAACCAGAAAATCAAAAAAAATTAATATTTTAATATTGCGACGCCAATTATGCGTCGCAATGTTTTTAAATTATTTTTTTATGAAATATAAATATCAATAAAAATATTGCGACGCAATATATGCGTCGCAATTTTTTTAACAAAATAAATTTTTAAATAGCGACGCATTAGCGATGCATTTAAATAGATAATTAGAAAAATTACTCTTAATGTAGCGACGCACCAATTGCGTCGCAAATATTTTAAATGAAATTAAATTTTAATAAAATTTAAATATCGGAAAAAATATCGCGACGCAACACAGTGCGTCGCTTATAATTTTAAAAGAATTAAATTTTATAAATTTAAAAATTGGAAAAAATATTGCGACGCATTAGCGACTCAATTAACTAGAAAATCAAAAAAAAATTAATATTTTAATATTGCGACGCCAATAATGCGTCGCAATATTTTTAAATTAAATTTTAATAAAATTTAAATATCGGGAAAAAAATTGCGACGTAACACATTGCGTCGCAATGTTTTTAAAAAAATTTAGAGAAATTATTTTAAATTAGCGATGCAACGAGTGCGTCGCAAATAATTTAAATGAAATTAAATTTTATAAAATTTAAATATCGGAAAAAAAATATTGCGACGCATTAGCGACTCAATTAACCAGAAATAAAAAAAAAAGGTCGTGGGAGATCGGGATCAGGGCTTGGATCGATCGCAACCGTCGGATCGTCGCCGATCTCAGACGGATCGCCACGGTCCGAGATCGATCGTGGCCGATCGGGATCAGGGCTTGGATCGATCGCAACCGTCGGATCGTCGCCGATCTCGGACGGATTGCAACTGTCCGAGATCGGTCGTGGCCGATCGGGATCAGGGCTTGGATCGATCGCAACCGTCGGATCGTCGCCGATCTCGGACGGATTGCCATAGTCCGAGATAGGTCGTGGCCGATCGGGATCAGGGCTTGGATCGATCGCAACCGTCGGATCATCGCCGATCTCGGACGGATTGCCATGGTCCGAGATAGGTCGTGGCCGATCGGGATCAGGGCTTGGATCGATCGCAACCGTCGGATCGTCGCCGATCTCGGACGGATCGCCATGGTCCGAGATCGGTCGTGGCCGATCGGGATCAGGGCTTGGATCGATCGCAACCGTCGGATCGTCGCCGATCTCGGACGGATTGCAACGGTCCGAGATCGGTCGTGGCCGATCGGGATCAGGGCTTGGATCGATCGCAACCGTCGGATCGTCGCCGATCTCGGACGGATCGCCACGGTCCGAGATCGGTCGTGGCCGATCGGGATCAGGGCTTGGATCGATCGCAACCGTCGGATCGTCGCCGATCTCGGACGGATTGCCATGGTCCGAGATAGGTCGTGGCCGATCGGGATCAGGGCTTGGATCGATCGCAACCGTCGGATCGGCCCGATCTCGGACGGATTGCATGGTCCAGATCGGTCGTGGCCGATCGGGATCAGGGCTTGGATCGATCGCAACCGTCGGATCGTCGCCGATCTCGGACGGATTGCAACGGTCCGAGATCGGTCGTGGCCGATCGGGATCAGGGCTTGGATCGATCGCAACCGTCGGATCGTCGCCGATCTCGGACGGATTGCCATGGTCCGAGATAGGTCGTGGCCGATCGGATCAGGGCTTGGATCGATCGCAACCGTCGGATCGTCGCCGATCTCGGACGGATTGCAACGTCCGAGATCGGTCGTGGCCGATCGGGATCAGGGCTTGGATCGATCGCAACCGTCGATCGTCGCCGATCTCGGACGGATCGCCACGGTCCGAGATCGGTCGTGGCCGATCGGGATCAGGGCTTGGATCGATCGCAACCGTCGGATCGTCGCCGATCTCGGACGGATCGCCACGGTCCGAGATCGGTCGTGGCCGATCGGGATCAGGGCTTGGATCGATCGCAACCGTCGGATCGTCGCCGATCTCGGACGGATCGCCACGGTCCGAGATCGGTCGTGGCCGATCGGGATCAGGGCTTGGATCGATCGCAACCGTCGGATCGTCGCCGATCTCGGACGGATTGCAACGGTCCGAGATCGGTCGTGGCCGATCGGGATCAGGGCTTGGATCGATCGCAACCGTCGGATCGTCGCCGATCTCGGACGGATCGCCACGGTCCGAGATCGGTCGTGGCCGATCGGGATCAGGGCTTGGATCGATCGCAACCGTCGGATCGTCGCCGATCTCGGACGGATCGCCACGGTCCGAGATCGGTCGTGGATCGGGATCAGGGCTTGGATCGATCGCAACCGTCGGATCGTCGCCGATCTCGGGATCAACGGTCCGAGATCGGTCGTGGCCGATCGGGATCAGGGCTTGGATCGATCGCAACCGTCGGATCGTCGCCGATCTCGGACGGATCGCCACGGTCCGAGATCGGTCGTGGCCGATCGGGATCAGGGCTTGGATCGATCGCAACCGTCGGATCGCGCCGATCTCGGACGGATTGCCGGTCCGAGATCGGTCGTGCCGATCGGGATCAGGGCTTGGATCGATCGCAACCGTCGGATCGTCGCCATCTCGGACGGATCGGTCCGAGATAGGTCGTGGCCGATCGGGATCAGGGCTTGGATCGATCGCAACCGTCGGATCGCCGATCTCGGACGGATTGCGTCCGAGATCGGTCGTGGCCGATCGGGATCAGGGCTTGGATCGATCGCAACCGTCGGATCGTCGCCGATCTCGGACGGATCGCCACGGTCCGAGATCGGTCGTGGCCGATCGGGATCAGGGCTTGGATCGATCGCAACCGTCGGATCGTCGCCGATCTCGGACGGATCGCCACGGTCCGAGATCGGTCGTGGCCGATCGGGATCAGGGCTTGGATCGATCGCAACCGTCGGATCGTCGCCGATCTCGGACGGATCGCCACGGTCCGAGATCGGTCGTGGCCGATCGGGATCAGGGCTTGGATCGATCGCAACCGTCGGATCGTCGCCGATCTCGGACGGATTGCAACTGTCCGAGATCGGTCGTGGCCGATCGGGATCAGGGCTTGGATCGATCGCAACCGTCGGATCGTCGCCGATCTCGGACGGATCGCCACGGTCCGAGATCGGTCGTGGCCGATCGGGATCAGGGCTTGGATCGATCGCAACCGTCGGATCGTCGCCGATCTCGGACGGATCGCACGGTCCGAGATCGGTCGTGGCCGATCGGGATCAGGGCTTGGATCGATCGCAACCGTCGGATCGTCGCCGATCGGACGGATTGCACGGTCCGAGATCGGTCGTGGCCGATCGGGATCAGGGCTTGGATCGATCGCAACCGTCGGATCGTCGCCGATCTCGGACGGATCGCCACGGTCCGAGATCGGTCGTGGCCGATCGGGATCAGGGCTTGGATCGATCGCAACCGTCGGATCGTCGCCGATCTCGGACGGATCCATGGTCCGAGATCGGTCGTGGCCGATCGGGATCAGGGCTTGGATCGATCGCAACCGTCGGATCGTCGCCGATCTCGGACGGATCGCCACGGTCCGAGATCGGTCGTGGCCGATCGGGATCAGGGCTTGGATCGATCGCAACCGTCGGATCGTCGCCGATCTCGGACGGATTGCCACGGTCCGAGATCGGTCGTGGCCGATCGGGATCAGGGCTTGGATCGATCGCAACCGTCGGATCGTCGCCGATCTCGGACGGATCCACGGTCCGAGATCGGTCGTGGCCGATCGGATCAGGGCTTGGATCGAT
>UESW01003830.1:1595373-1635178 GCA_900491605.1 Calamus simplicifolius
GCTCCCACTCGCTGCTCCGGCTCCCCCCTCTGGTGCTCCGGCTCCCCGGCATTCTCCTCCGACTCCGGCGTCTTCTCTCGACCAAGGTAAGCCCCCACACTCTCTAATTTTTTTTTTTTAATAATTTCCCTCCGGCCACGGCCAAGACCGTGGCCGTCTTCTCCGGCCACGGCCGCTGCCGTGGCCGGCAGTGGCCTGGCCATGGTGGCCAGGCCACTGTAAAATAAAAAAAAACATTGGTAACAGGGGGGGGGGGAATCCCCCCCCCCCCCCCTCCTTTTTTTCTTCTCTGGCCACGGCCGCTGTCGTGGCCGGCAGTGGCCTGGACAACGGTGGCCAGGCCACTGTCACAAAAAAAAAACCATTTCGTAATAGGGGGGGGGGGGAACCCCCTCGGCCCCCCCCCCTTTTTCTTGTCCGGCCACGGCCGTGGCCGCGGCCGGACAAGGCGGCCACGGCCGCTGCCGTGGCCGTCTTCTCCGGCCACGGCCGCTGCCGTGGCCGGCAGTGGCCTAGCCACGGTGGCCAGGCCACTGTCAAAAAAAAAAAAATATTTCGTAACAGGGGGGGAACCCCCCCGCCCCCCCCCCCCTTTTTTCTTGTCCGGCCACGGTGGCCAGGCCACTGTCACAAAAAAAAAAACATTTTGTAATAGGGGGGGAAACCGTGCAGTATCGCTGGATGTATCCTTTTGAGAGGTAAATATATACATCATTAAGATATGTTGACATTTCAAATATTATTTCATTGCTTGAAAAATTGGTTAATTTTTTGTTGCAACTTTACATATAGGTATCTTAAGAAGTTAAAAAATAATGTGCGTAATAAGGCAAGGGTTGAAGGTTCTATATGCAATGCACACTTGGTCGAAGAAGTTTCAGCTTTTGCCTCACATTACTTTGAGGGTCACGTCCACACGAGGAGCCGAAATCATGGTCGTAACAATGACGTATGTGTGGACGAAGGAGAAGCTAATGACGGTAGAATATCAATTTTTAAAGCTATCGGCCGTTCCTTTGGTGGGCAGAAGTCAAGAAATCTTAGCGATATGAAGTATAATGCAGCACATTATTACATCCTAATGAACTGTAGAGAAGTCGATCCATATATTGAGTAAGTGTATACTTCAATGCTAAATTGGAAATTTTAATTTAAATTACAATATACCATAATATTTAATTTCTAACATTAGTTTTTATCCTTTTCATCCCATAAGGATGTTTTGTGATAGACAACGACAGATGAATCCCGACATCAGTCAAGTTGCAATTGGATAGAAATTAGAAACGAAGTTTGCTTACTAGTTTTATGAATTTATGAGTAGTATCACTCAATCAATTTCAATAATGGCTATTTTTTTTGAATTGGATGTCAATAGCTTATTAATTTATAGGTCAACGGTCCATGGTCCACAACCGACAATATTTTCATTAAATGTATTGCAATGGCCATTGAAGACCGTAACAACTCTACTGGCTATTTTGTAAATGGGTACAAATTTTAGATTGAACGATTAGCAGCTTCAAGAGGCCCGCAGAACTGGGGCATGTGTGTGAAAGGAGAAAGTGTTGGAGCAAATATGCAGGATTATTATGGAAAGTTAGTAGAGGTGGTTGAAGTTGAATATCCCGGTTGGCCTATGAAATGAACCGTATTGTTTCGTTGTGATTGGTTCGATCCGATAGTTCCTGTGGGCAAAAGGGTTCATAACGACTACAATTTGGTTGAAGTGAACCATCGACGAAGATTGCAGAAATATGACCCATTCATCCTTGCATCCCAAGCTCAGCAAGTCTTTTACTGCGGATATCCAAGTTTGCGCAACGACAAGCGAGATTGGTGGGCCGTTTCTAAAATCGTCCCACGTTCAACAATCGTATTAGAGGAGAGTTCATCAAGTCAATCAGCCGAGTGCCCTGCATTTAAAGAGGATGAGATGGAAATGCATGCAATTGAGGATATGACACAAGGGCTCCTGAAACATCACTTAGAGATCCAAATGGTGATATCCAAGAAATTGCGGATGCAAATGTTCGGTTTCCTTCCGATGATAATGAAACTGATTCGCAATACGATACGGCATCGATGTTGAACCAACATTTCACGAAACAAATGACACCGATTAAACATAGAAGTTTTTTAAAATTTAACTTTTTTTATAAGTGTTAAATTCTTACATAGTCAATCATTAATCATAATTTAATTGTGTGAATCTTTAGTATTTTCAGTATGACGGGCATAGGTAGATCTACCGACGATAGACGGAGTGAGCAGGGACGTAGCCCTGCTACATCAGATCACATGAGCGTCGGAGATGGAGAGTTTGGATCTCCAGCAGTGGCACAGCCTTCAATTTATCCAGCAGTATTACCATCCAGCCGATCGGCACATACCTCTGAGAGTTCTTCCACCATCGGCCACACTGTACTTCGATTTGATGCTCAGAGGATGTAAGTATATACTAATTAAAAATATATGTTTATGTTTTAAGTCAATTACTTGTAAACATGCATTTTTTTAATAGATTCATTGAGCAGCATCATGTATCCAGCCACATCAGCGCCGTATTTCAGAGGCGTGCAGATCCCAGTGGCTACGATTGGCGCCACATATCTTCAGCCACGAGGGAGTTTTATTTTTCTGAGTTTCAAGTAAACTTATTAAATACAATTTATCAGTGATATAAAATTTCTTAAACTTAATAAATTCAGAAACTAACTGTTTATTTTAATGCAGAAAAAGTTTACGTGGGATCCTGCCAGCCATGATGCCATTAGGGCAGCATGGGAGGCTCTGACGCGACGCCGATACTCCGACATGCTTCATCGTTGGAGGTTATTGGGTCAGCGTCCTGCGCACATGCCAGAGGATATTTGGCAAGAGTGGCAGCAGGCCTGGCAGTCCGATGGCTGGCACAGGAGGTCCGCATCAGCTAGCACGAACCGCCGATCTGAGAAGGGCAGTCCTGGCACGGGTCTCTCCCGCCATACTTTGGGCTCCATTTCGATTCAGGAGCATAGACGGTGTATGGTAAGAAAACATAAATATTTTAATTACTATTTTAGTTATTTACAAATATTTGTATTAATATCTTTTTTTTTGTTATAGTCTGAGCAGGAGGGCGGAGATCCTGGTGAGTTTCGTCTATTCAGGGCGATACACACCAGGAGGGACGGTTCCTAGATCGATACGCGATCACGGGAGGTTGCGATAAGAAATTAGATTTATGTAGTATCTGTTTAATTTCTAAAATTTTATTTCAAGAAATTTATTAACTCATTTATTGTTGATTTCATAATTTCAAGACACGAGTCGAGGAGCTTCGCTCCCAAGCATCGCAGGTCGACTCTACTGATGGGGAGACGCCCATTGAACTCTCAGCAGAGGAGAGTCGGCATGTGTTTTTGGAGGCTGTTGGTGCCCAGCCACGAGACCGTAGGGTCTATGGTCTGGGCACTAGAGCTTCTACATATTTTTCCCATCATGCTCCAGCTCACGAGTTTCTGGTGATCTTCATCCTGAGCGTTTACACGACCTTCGCAGATCTATTGCAGAGGAGGTTCGCCAGAAGGTCGAGCAGGATTTCGAGGATCATATGCGAGGCCGGGATCAGGAGATTGCAGACATGCGAGATGAGATGCATTATTTGTGGGATATGGTTAGCCTCTTGTCGCAGAGTCTTCAGCCTCCACGTGATCGCCCAGATTCTTGATGTATTTTTCTTTTCTTTTTTTATGTTGTAAAAACTTCAAAATTTTAATATATGAATTATTTTTAGAAATTTATTATTGTTTGGATTGAGTAAAAATGTTTCTATTAATATTTAGATTTAACGAAATTATATTAACCGTTTTAATTTTAATCATTTATATTTTTTAAAAATTTAATTGGCGACGCATTAGCGACTAAAATTGTATCGCTAATATTTTTAAATATTATTATTAAATATTACGATGCAATGACCTGGCATCGCAATAATTTAAAAATAAATTTAATAGCGACGCATTAGCGACTAAAATTGCATCGCTATTATATCTAAAATATTTTTAATAAATATTGCGACGCAATGACCTTGCGTCGCAATATTTTAAAAAAAATTTATTTGCGATGCATTAGCGACTCAAATTGCATCGCTATTATACCAAAATTATTATTAAATATTGCGATGCAGCTAGATGCGTCACAATATTACGACGTAATTTAGTGCATCGTAATATTTAATAATAATTTTAAATATTAAAAATTAATTTTAAATTTAGCGATGCATTTGGATGCGTCACAATATTGCGACTCAATGTTGCATCGCAGAGAGTCACAATATTGCGACGCAATTGCGACAAATGGGTATTGCAATGAACATCTGAGCGATGCCGTTATTGCGTCGCTATTGTGTCGCAATAGCATGTTTAGCGACGCAATTGCGACGCATTTGGGCGTCGCAATATTTTATTTTTCTTGTAGTGAAAGTAGAAGAAGGGTAACAAGGATTAGACTAAACTAAATTGCAACTACTTCTATGATAGATTGGACCAGCAAGTAGGCTTGGAGCATTACACAGACATGGATACAAATAAAAATATTTATTTATATCTAAATATTCATTACTACTTCTTTAATCATATATAGCATTCATTGGTGCGGACACCAAAGTTAAAAGAGGCTTCGATCTAATTTAGTATGGCTTTAATTCTTTCATGTATCCCGTAAATAGATTAATAATTTTACTTCTTTGAATTTGAGTCATGTAATTAAAGTTAGTTTATTACAATTTGGATTCTTGAGTCCAAGTAGGGTCAAATTGGTTTGTATTTAGTGAGTTTAGTAGTTGGGTTCAAGAAAGGTATGGAATGGGGTTCAAGATAAGCAAGTGAGCTTGAAGATTGGTTGCATTCAACTACTCCAACAAATCAATCCAAGATGGATACCACTTCAGCAAGCATTGTTGGGTGCCATGTCAATCTCTTGGTGTACACCTCATCAAGCCACATCCCTTTATAAAAAATTTTGTTCTTTTGCATAAAAATGTAGCCTAGATTCACTTTATTTTTCATTTAGTTATTACTATCTCCTCCTAGATTGCATCATTCCACCTCATCCCCCATCAAATTGGTATCAGAGTATAGTTGGTTAGGGCAAAATTTTAAATTTTTGCTTGCTCATTGGATTATCTGAACATTACAGTATATAGTCTGGTTTTTTAATTGTTGCAGCATGTAAAAAATTTAAAATTTTATAATTTTTATTTTGATAGGTTCTTTATAAATCAAAGTATTTTTTACAATTTTCTCAGGCATTATCTCAGACTGTAAATTTTTTTCCAGTCGAAATAAGGCCTGAGAACAGGTTCTGTTCTTTTTTTTTTCTGACATGACTGAATTTCGGGAACTGCCCAACAAAGTAATAAATTTTAAATTTAATTTTCTATCACCTGGAATATCATCATTAGGTTAAGAGTGTTCTGTAAATTTTTCTAAATTTTCCAAATATGTTACGTAGCACTTTCTTGCCTCACTTTGGAGTTGCAACACACAGAAAATTCTGCACATAATTTTAGGATTCATATGAATGTTGCATACATCTCATGATAATTCAAGTTAAAGGCATCAATATGACATGGGGACAGAATTTCATCACCTGTCCTTAGCCCAAAACCACAATCCTACATAACGACCCTAGCCTTTAATTAAAAAAAAGAAAGGATTAGATCCAAATTGCTTTAGTGAGCTAGGGACACCCACTGGTCAGGTTTAGGCTAGTGTCAAGTCATTGTGTCAATTACTCTATGTGTGCTCCATGTTTAGTGTCTAGAACGGTGGTTCAAGGGCTTGTATGCTGGTCCGCCTCTTGACCAATCTAAAATTGGTATATAAGCTGGCAATCAGGGAACTACACTCCCCTTACACCTGCTGGCTAGGTGTTGAGTTACTATAAATTAGTTTGCCACTTTGATTAGGCATCTAGTTTGGGCTCTAGATTTTAGGAGCCATTAGTCGTTGTGGTCGGCTTGTGTGCCTAATTGTATTGCATAAAACTAGATCAGGGATTCCATACCAGCACAATCCAGGTCAACCCAATGTAGCCATGGACTCAAATCTAGAAGCTTTAATGAGGACTATGAATGAGCAGTATAATCAATTGAACACTAGGTTTGACCAAATGCAAGAAAGGTTTGATTCCTTGGAAGAATCCTATATGACTCCTGCTGTGCCTCAATCACCCAGAATGACACCTCTAAATCCTAGAGTCCAATATCCTGAACCTATTGTTGAACCCCACCAAAAAAGACTCATCATGACTACATTGATCAAGATGAAAGAGCCTTTGGGAGTATCCGACTTGATGCACCCACTTTTGATGGGGACCTAGACCCTAAGGTGTACATAGATTGGGAGGAAGATATGGACCAATATTTAAAATGGTATGAAATATCAGAGGATAGAAAGTTTAAATTTGTCAAGCTTAGGCTAATCCGACAAGCTAGGTTATACTGAAAAAATATTGAGCGACTGTGTAGGCAAAGAGAAGACATGCCAATAGGTACTTGGAGAGCTATGAAAATCAAGCTTAGGGAGAAGTACCTACCTATTTCCTATAAGCAAAGGTTACTGGACCAATGGCAATAGTTAAGTCAAGGGAATAGGCCTGTGTCAGAATACATTGCTAAGTTTGATGAATATGTTATGTGATGTAGTATTGTTGAATCAGAAGATATAACCCTATCCAGATTTAGAGCCGGTTTAAGGAAAGAGATTCAGAAAGAATTGTTCCTTAGAGAAGTCCATGACTTAGAACAAGCATACCAGGTAGCTAGGGACTTCGAAATATTTCAAAGAGTACCATTTTTCTATCGATCTAAACCCAATAAGATGAGTGCCCCAAGCCAAAGGCCTAATCCAAGCCAAACTCACTTTAGCCGATCCATACCCAATACTCCTTTAGTCCGAAAGGTCGATAAAGGAAAGAGTTCAGAAATCTAAAGGAGTAATACTCAAAACATACACTGTTTTAAATGTCATAAGGTAGGTCATTATGCGAGTCAATATCCTACTAGAGCCTTGCATATAGGAGAACTAGAGGAGGAAGTTGATGAATCAATCGAAAATTTTGAGAAAGAGATCTATGAAGCAGAAGTGAATCTAGCTAATGAGTATGATGGAGATGAAGAAGTTTTAGACTCGTCTGAGTTTTTAGGAGTTGTTAGATGTATCTTGGCCCAGACCAAAGAGCAGGAAGACTGTCGTAGGACTAACATCCTATAAACTTTTATCAAAATAGGGAAGAAAGCGTGCAAAATCATTATAGATAGTGGGAGTTGTGTCAGTGCAATTTCAACTAATACTGTTAAGAGTTTAGGATTACCCACTGCTTTTCATCGCAATCCTTATAAGGTTTCCTGGATAGATTCCACTTCGACACAGGTCAAGTTTAGATGTCAAGTTCAGGTGCAATTCCAGTCGTACCTACAGAAAGTTTGGTATGATATACTTCCAATGGGGGTTAGTAGCATTATTCTTGGCAGACCTTGGTTATATGATCGTGATGCTACTTTATTCGGTCGATCTAATTCTTATTCCTTTAATTTTAATGGAAAGATATAGTTATAAATCCTTTTTCATCCAAAGACAACATTAAGAGAGGGTCAAGTAACTTGAAGGAAAAGAAACAGGGGTTGCATTTGATGAATGATAAAGACTTAGAAAAAAATTAATGAAGGTTCACCAATTTGGAAACCTATCGACCTCATTCCATTACCCACTCATGAACAAATGTCTGAGTCCGCCGAGTCATATGCACAGCATATTAAGGAATTGTATAAGAGATTAGTAAGAAAATTCAAATGAGCAATGAAGTCTATAAGCATATGGCCAATTCACGTAAACGAATGAAAGAATTCAATATAGGGGACTTTGTCATGGTTAAACTTAGACCTGAAAGGTTCTCACCGGGAACTATGAAGAAACCGCATGCCCAAGGAGCTAGACCTTTCAAAGTATTAAAGAGAATTGGACCTAATGCATATGTGTTAGAGTTACCACCAGATTTCAACATTTAATATTTCTGATCTGAAAAAATACAAAGAGCTGGCATTAATTCCTAGTGAGCCTTTTGGACCTTATCCAGCCTTTGAGAGTGAAACCCTACCAGAGTGTCCACCAGCAATTCAGCCAGAGCGAAGAGATAGGATTGAACGTATCTTGGATGACCAGGCAATTACCACCAGAAATAAGGGCTATCAACATTATCTGGTTCAATGGCAAGGAAGGCCAGAATCTGAGAATTCCTGGATCACCCGAGAGGATCTGCAGTAAATTAATCCAGACCTGCTAGAAAGGTATCAAAGATAGACTAGTCCTTACTCGATAGGATCGAGTTCATTCCATCCCAGAAGAATTGGTACGGACACCAAAGTTCGAAAGAGGCTTCGATCTAATTCAGTATGGCTTTAATTCTTTCATGTGTCTTGTAAATAGAGTAATAATTTTACTTCTTTGAATTTGAGTCATGTAATTAAAGTTGGTTTATTTCAATTTGGGTTCTTGAGTCCAAGTAGGGTCAAACTGGTTTGTATTTAGTGAGTTTAGTAGTTGGATCCAAGAGGGGTATGAAATTGGGTTCAAGTTAAGCAAGTGAGCTTGAAGATTGGATGCATTCAACCACTTTAATAAATCAATCCAAGGTGGATGCCACTTCAGCAAGCATTGTTGGGTGCCATATCAACCTCTTGGTGTACACCTCATCAAACCACATCACCACATGCCACGTCACCAAGGAGAATTCAAATTCAAAGGAGCTGCCCACTTTTCTCTTCTCTTTTTAAGCTTAGTTATAAGTTGTTTCAATCTTCCACCCTTATAACTAGCTTAGGTTACAACTTTTTATGAAAAGTTCTATGTAATTTGAATTTTCAAAAGTCCCTTGAAGGCTTATAAATACTACTCGAAGCTCTCTTGTAAAGATAATTGATGATGAATGAAAGTTGAGTTTATTTTCTTCCATTTGTGTTGGCAAATATTCTCCGAGAGGGAGTGGGTGAGAGGCCCTTAGCTACTATTTATTTTCTTTCATTTGTGTTGGCAAATGTCCTTCGAGAGGGAGTGGATGAAAGGCCCTTAGCTACTTCAAGAAAGTCATCTCCATGCTAAGATCCATTAGCCATTCTTCATTCCATTCTACCATCACATCCCTTCTTTCATGGTGCAAGAGGACTCCACAAAGAAGGCCTGCTAAGCTACCTCAAATCCGCTAAGCTTCATCTTAATTTCAACCTTCCCTTCCTCTTCCTTCATTTTATTAATACTCCACCAAAATTTTATGCTCTTAACTCTAATATTGGTTTGTGTAGGATCCCCGGGATCTTCAGGTTCCAAAGAAGAAGGTCTTCCATGATAAGAAACAGATACAAGAAGTCCTGCAACTAGAGGAATCTCCTTGTCATCCAAGAACTTCATCCTTGAGTGTAATCCTTTCAATCTCTGATATATTAATGGCCGGATACCCCTCTTTTAAAATTTTTTAATATGAAATATTAGAGTAACTAAGCACTAGCCTATGTGGTTTCTTAGCCACAAAGATCCTTTCTCTTTACTATTTTGAAAGATTCTCCTCCAAGTCTAGTTTAACATGCAAATCCTTTCATAAAAATTTCTGCTCTTTTACATAAAAATGTAGCCTAGCTTCACTTCATTTTTCATTTAGTTATTACTATCTCCTCATATATTGCATCATTCCACCTCATCCCCCATCATTCATGATTACATTAAAAAAATCATATATTAATATAATTTTAACTTAATTAGCTTTTCACTTAATGATATTGATAGGCTATATGTCTATTTATATCTATACATTTAATATATAAGTATATCTATATCTATTTAGAAAAGTTTAAATATGAATCTTAATATTGGGATAATATCCATACTATCTTTGCAGTTGTATTTGCTAAAGAAAATTGGATATGTAGTGAATACTATCATAAATCAATTTTTGACACCCCTTAACTAGAAAAAAAATAATTAGGAGAATGTTGCCTCTTTGCTTACCTCTTTCTTTCTCTTTGGAGGCATGCGATGATTTAATGAGCTAAGGCTACTCTTCTACTAGCAGACTGGCCTATGATGGATAGGTTTTATCATGCGGGCACATCACTAGTATATTGATGGACCAAAAATTAAGATAAATAAATAAATTGGGTTTTTGTTATCCTGATTGTAAAGGATTTTCACTACTACAATACAATAAAGTAGAAAAAGGGTAACAAGGATTAGACTAAACTAAATTGCAACTACTCCCATGATAGATTAAGTTGGATAAAATAAAATATAAACATAAAGAAGATTGATTCATATGTTTAAGGCCATTTTATAAGTAGCTCTTGAATAGTAATTATATAATCCAATTGCAGCTACTATCTTGATCATGTGCACGACTCCACATCAGCCATATCTTCTTTCTTTAGCCACTTCCATGATGTGACTTTCACTTCTCCATGTTCTAGTGGAATATTCTTTGATAATCCCATGCATAGCTCTTTGATAGATCTCGCCACTTAGGTTATCTCAGAGTAGCATTTCTTGACCTTTAGGTAGTGTTTGAAATAGGGAATAAGAGGGAATATCCCCTGGATATCCCCTCTTATCCCCAAAAGCCATAACTACAAGGGATAGCTGGGAATAAAGTTAACCAAAGGGATAATCTATGGTTAACCATGGTTAACCAAGGGATATCCCCTCAATTTATTCCCTAGAGAATGCAGGAATAGCTGGTTATCCCTCCAAATAAGAGTAAAAAAAAGTTATCCTATGGATTTACCTTTTTGCATTTGATATGATCAATGAGATAGCCAAGGGATATCCCTAAGGATAGTTAGGGGACAAACTCTATCCCGTACACTTATCCATGGATAATATTTTTTCTATCAAACACTACCATAGGGTCTGTATAGGCTATATGCCTTATGATTGATTGGCTCACTCGACCTATTGTGGCAGTGCCTTATGATTGATTGAATGGCCATAACTATTTTTCAAGGAGATGAAGTTGGCAAGTTGGTCCTAGATCTAGTCTCTGTATGGTATAACTATTGCCAATAAGAACCTTTTTGTTAGTCTTAAAAGGCATGACTTCTACTTTACTTCATACATAGTGCCAATTTAATTCTATCAAAATCCGATGATATTTTTGAGCATTAAATAGAAAATTGATGATAGTAGTAGAATTAGGAGACAGGGAACCTACAAGAACAATGGTGAAGTCTATAAGATAAAGAAAGAGTGAGCAAAACAAGATAAAGATTTATCTTGATGGAGATCTTTCTATGCTCAAATTAGCAAAGAATATTTGGTAGCAACTTGGAAGGATACTCCGATGCCCCATGGTTTCTCAAAGATATGAAAAAGGTGGAAGAAGAGATTTTCTTAGATCGAATCAAAGCTGACCTTTCTATATATCGCTATTAGATATCTTGGTTGGTCAAGCAATCTAAGGCACCTATGATTCTTTTCTACCTAAGACTTTTTAGAGTCCATTACATTTAAAGTTGAGTGTACACTAATTTATTTAGTGTGCTAACCAATTCAGTCAAGGTGAACTTAGTGGCCACAAATTCTCCTATTAAAGGTGGATAAAAATCCACATGATCAGGTGTAATGGAAGGAAAATAGGACTTTTGGAAATGTGTTTTATTCTGTTTGATATAAATTCAAATGTATGCTGCAATTTATATAGAATCGAAAGGGGGAGAGGAAAGCAAAGGGAAGAAAAGCATTTGGCAGCAATAGTAAGAGGATCATCAGCTAAAGTTTATATATCATTAGATGCATTAAGGATTATTACATATCTTTTTTAATATAATTTCTAGAGAGACAATAATAATATATTTTTTCAAAGAAATAAAATCCTTTGCGATATAAACTTCATATCTTAGAATGTTATGCATATCTGATATATTTTATTTCATATATGAATCATTCATTTATGATTAAATGGACTTTATAATTCATATTTATACAAATTTTAATTTTTTTTAAATATAAATATAACTGTTTAAATCTTCGCGATAATTTGACATTTGGTTGCAACGCAACCACGCAAGGCAAAATATCAGTGGCGTTCAAAGTCTTCTTAGTTAACAAATCGACAAGTCAGCCTTTATCTTGGTTCCGAGTGAGGAAGGGAAACACCTATACCAGCAGAAAACAAAGAGCCATGAAAGATCTCTGGAAGGTGCTTCCAGTGTATCCTCTCTATTTTACAATATTCTTTATGTTCCTCTATTCCCAATTTCGTGCATCCGATTCCAAAAACCTCGGCTGCAACTCCAATGATCTAAGAGCACTGCAGGGTTTCTCCAACGGTCTTGATTCGAGAATTAACGGGTGGGAGTTTCATGATGCTCCTTCTATAAACTGCTGCAGCTGGCCTGGGGTGCGCTGTGCTTTGTTCTCTGATTTCTCCTCCTCGTCCCCCACAAATTCTTCTGGTCCAAGCTTAAGGGTCGTCGGTTTGGATCTCGCTGGGAGGGGTGTCAAAGGGCTTCTCTTGAATTCGCTGGCTGGTTTGGATCAGCTAACCTTCCTCAACCTCTCCAACAACACCCTGCGAGGCACTGTTCCTCCAGAGTTGTTTCATTTGCGGCGGCTGGAGGTGCTCGATTTGAACCGCAACAACTTCTCAGGTGAGCTGGGCCAGGGCATCGGCAATCTTACGAGTTTGTCCCATCTCGATGTATCCTTCAATGGATTCACCGGATCCATTCCAGATTCATTTCATGGCCTTCGGAAGCTGGAGAATTTCTCTACTGAATCTAATTCTTTGGTAGGTCGAATACCCAGTTCACTCTCATCTTGCTCGATGCTTAGATTGCTTAATCTGAGGAACAATTCACTAGATGGTAATATCGACCTTGATTTCACAAAATTGGTTCATCTAGTTACCCTCAATCTCGGATCTAATCGGTTTTATGGTCGTATTCCAAAGAGTTTGTCTTCATGCAGAGCTTTGGAGGTTCTAAACCTTGCTAGAAATAGTCTCGATGGCCCAATTCCTACAGGTTTTAGGAACCTTCAGAATCTCCTGTTTCTGTCAGTGTCAAATAATAGTCTTTCTAATATTTCGATGGGATTGAAAACACTGCAAGAGTGTCAAAATTTAACGAGCCTTATCCTTACAATGAATTTCTATGGAGAGGAGATGCCTGATAATGGAATTCAAGGATTTCAAAGCTTGCAAGTTCTAATCATACCAGACTGTAATCTGAGTGGTTCTATTCCCTCGTGGTTAGCGAATATCAAAGGATTGAGTGTGTTAGATTTGTCTTGGAATCGCTTGACTGGAGGCATTCCATGGTGGATTGAGAGTCTGGATTATCTCTTTTTCCTGGATCTGTCAAAAAATTCGATCACTGGGGAGATTTCTATGAGCTTAACAAAACTAAAGAGCCTCACTTCTGATTCTATTTCACTTGCTAATGGATCTGCTTCGTATGGCATCCCCTTATATTATTGGAGAAATCTAAAAGGTAACCTGGGGTATAAAAAATATACAAACCTCCCTCCACTGTTGGATTTGAGCAATAACCTGATGGATGGAACGATAAAAAAGGAGCTTGGCAACTTGAGTGTTCTGTTGGTTCTCGACTTGAGCAACAACAACTTCACAGGATCTATTCCTGGTGAATTGTCAGGCATGCGCAACTTAGAGACATTGAACTTGTCTTTCAACGATTTATCTGGGACCATACCTTCCTCCCTTGTCAATCTTACGTTTTTATCTTTGTTCAGTGTCGCTCACAACCGCTTATGGGGCCAAATTCCCACGGGAGGTCAGTTTTCGACCTTTCCAAATTCGAGCTTTGAAGGGAATCCTGGTCTTTGTGGTGAATTCTTTTCTGTTTGCAACTCCACTCTCAAGCCACCGGAGCAGGGAGAAACTGAGCCAGAGGAAAGTAAAACTGTTATCAAATATCTGCCGCCGGCGACGGGATTCATAGCTGGCTATCTCCTAGCAGTAATCCTCTTCGGCAAATTCGTCGGTTTCTGAACAGAAGACGGCAGCGAATCTCAGAGCTGTGTAACGTTCTTGGATGTCTGGATAAATTATATATCTGTAGCATAAATCATCTTTTCCGTCAACTTATGGTCTTTCATGTATTATTTTATTTGGAGCCTTAATCCATGTGCTTAGTTGTAAGTTATACAAGAATGAAATCAGGATATGTAAAAATTTTACTACTGTAAATGTAAAATTTAGAACATCAATAATAATCAAAATATATTATCATATCTATTTGTGTCATCTTTATTTTATTCAAGATATGCAAAGAAGAATCCTTCAATCATTCAAATAAATGCTTGAACTTAGATTTCCCTCTTTTTACTCCTTTGATAGGTGATATTCTAAATAGGAAGAAACAAATCACAGATATAAGGAGGGAAAAAAAAATCTAACCTATTTATAAAAAAAAGGCTAAACTATAATATTAACCCTTGAACTTAGGAAATTGTGTCATTTTGCTCTTTGAACTTCAAAAAGTTACAAGAATGATCTTGAATTTTTCTTTTTGTTTCACTTTGATCCCTATCATTAAATAGAATAGATACTGTAATCCCCTAGAATTCTCAACTGCTCGTGAGAGTTATCACGAGGTCAGATGATAGACTCCAGATATTTGAATTCCAGGTATATCTTAATTGCTCGTGAGAGTTATCACGAGATCAGATGATAGACTCTAGATATTTAAATTTCAAGTATATCTAATTACAGAGTCCCTTGATTTAGGGACTCTGCAATGCCTATAAAAGATGGTGTATAACCCTCCTTCCCACCATACGTGGGCGCCCCCTTCTCATCATCTCCTCGTGCGGACTTCTTCCCCAGCGTGCTTGTCTCTGGTAAGTCCTCTAACCATGCATGAGAGAGAAGGATTGAAAGAGAGAGAAAGTTAAAAAAAAAAAACGAAGAGAAGCGAGGAGCCGGGTTACAGAACCCAGCTCTCTCCCCTTCCCTTCTCCGTGACGTTGGTTCAGGCCCGGCGGCGTGCCCACCGCCTCGCCGGGCCTGAGCCCCGGCCGACGACCCCACCGGCACCAGGGGCGGCGTCCGGTGGGGTGCCGGAGAACAAAGAGAGAGAGAGGTGGGCGGAGGAGGGAGAAAGAAACAACCTGTGACGGAGTCACCGGCAGTCCGACTCTTGGTTCGGGCCCGGCGGTGTGCTCGCCGCCTCGCCGGGCCTGGGCCTTGGTCGGAGACCTCCACCGGTGCCGGGCGTGCGTCCGGTGGAGGTCCGGCTGGCCATGGTGGCCGGCCGTGCCGCCGGCGTAATCCGTGAGCCACGGAAACAGTGAGAGAGAAAGAGAGGGATAAGAGAGAAATTAGAGAGAGAGAGGAAGGGAAGGTCGGCTGCGGCAATGGCCGGCTTTGGTCCGGCCAATGGCGGCCGGACCGATGCCAATTTGGCCAGAATTAGCGCCAGCACCGTGGAAGGCATGCGAACGATTAGAGAGAAGAAAGATTCAATTTGATAAATTGATGAGAGAGAGGTTGGGGGAGGCTGGCCGCGGCGGCGGCCGGACCGCCTCGAATTTGGCCGGTGGCGGCCCTGGCCGCCGGCACGGCATCTGGCTCCTCTGTTTCGTTTGAAACAGAGGAGCTGGGTTAAAAAGAGTTAATGGGCCGCTGGGCCATTTGACTGTTGGGCCTTGTTGGGCCGTTTCTGAGCCCAGTTTGAGCAGCGTTTTGGGCCTTGTATCGGGTCGAGAATGATAAAATAAATATATGGCCCGAATCAGGATTTATTCTAGTTTCTGGAAATAATTTTATTTCCCTATTTGGGTGTATACATTGAGAGATATTCAAGCCCAAAGTTGGGCCCGTGAAGTGGTTTGGGTAGAGTTTAAGATTTATTTTATAATTCAGATTTTAGAAATTTAATAATGAAAAATGATCCTGTAGGTTCCCAGGAGTCCAATTAGCTGGGTTATCAAGTGAAATTCGTGTACTGTGGTAAGTAAGTCAAGTATTATAATTTTATTAATTATTTAATTTATGAACTGTGAAATTTCAGTTAAATATAATTATGTTAATTTGGCAAAATCATGTTATTACTATGACAATATGTAATCATGATAATGACAGTAAAACTTTATGTGTCACAGCGGTTCTCACATGACAGATTATCACATTATCACATGACAGATTCACACATGACAGATTATCACATGACAGATGACAGATGACAGACACTGGTACCAGGACCCTTCCTCTTAGGGGATGTTTAAGAGGGTTGCACATTATCACATGACAGATTCACACATGACAGATTATCACATGATAGATGACAGACACTGGTACCAGGACCCTTCCTCTTAGGGGATGTTTAAGAGGGCTACACATGATGTGTATTGTAGGGCCGTGAGACACATAAAGAAAAATAATGACAGTATAAACAATGTAATTGTTATTGAATTAAGCTAATTGATCTGATGACATGAACCTAATGATAGCCTGATAAATGAAATTTTGAAATTATATTAGGCTTACTTATTGAGTGTGAGCTCATAAAATTCTCATAATGTTTTTCAGAGCCTCAGGAATGAAGATGGATAATTGAGATAGAAGGAGTTTTCTATTAAGAAGACTTAGTTTTATTATTTTGATTTAGTTCAGATTTATTTGTAGGGCAGATAGCCCAAGACTGATAATTCTGGTTTGTAACAAATCATGGATATGGAATTTGCTTTATATTGATTTATGTGATAAGTTCAAGATGCCTTGCATGCCCGGCATGCGGGGGTTGTCACCCTAGCTCAAATTTTTGGGTCTGGGGCATGACAGCTTTAGTGGTATCAGAGCCAGGTTATGACAGTAGAAACATATACATAATGACACTTTAGGCAAAACACTAGAGTGACATAGAGACAATTATAAATTTAAAGGAATCTCAGAAATTATGCTTTGAAAGCCTAACAATTAATGCTTACAGTGATATTAATTATAACTAATTTATCAGGAAATAAGAATGGCACATCGCATTAGAAGTCGACAAAATGATGAGAGTTCCCAGGTTGGTAATGCTTGCCAACCGGGAGGTCTAGAAGCCACTGGAGCTGCTGCCCCTGCCAATTCAGTTGGGACTGATCAGCAGCAACTCCAGACCGAGATGCTTTAGGTTCTTTCGGGTATAGCACAGTCGATGCGGGACTTGCAGCACTAGATTCTGCAGGCTTAGTCCGCTCAGCCTGAGTTCAGTTTTATTGGTGGTCAGAAACACCTAGCCTCAATGTTCATATCAGTAATGCAAGCTGAAAAGTATTTGATAAGTGGTAGTCAAGGATTTCTTGCTGTAGTCAAGGACCTTCAGCAAGAAGAGACCAAGTTGGAGGATATTCCCATAGCTCGAGAATTCCCAGATGTCTTTCCTCAGGATTTGATTAATTTACCTCCTGATCAGGAAGTCGAGTTCTCTATTGATCTAGTTCCTGGAACTGGGCCTATATCAAAGGCCTCTTATCGTATGGCCCCGGCTGAGCTAAAAGAACTGAAGGATCAACTGCAAGAGCTCCTAGACCGAGGATTTATTAGACCCAGTGCTTCTCCTTGGGGTGCTCTAGTTCTATTTGTTAAGAAGAAGGATGGCAGTCTCCGACTCTGCATTGATTATCGGGGAATCAATAAAGTAACAGTGCGAAATAAGTATCCTCTGCCAAGGATTGACGATTTGTTTGATCAACTTCAAGGAGCCCGGATATTCTTAAAGATTGATCTTAGATCCGGGTACCATCAGCTTAAAGTCAAAGAAGGGGATGTACCAAAGACAGCATTTAGAACCAGATATGGCCACTATGAGTTCTTGGTGATGCCGTTTGGGTTAACTAATGCCCCAGCAGCATTCATGGACTTAATGAACAGAATTTTTAAACCATATCTGGATCAGTTTGTGGTGGTTTTCATTGATGATATTCTGATATATTCCAAGAGCCATAAGGAGCATGAGGACCACCTGAGAATTGTGCTACAGATTCTGCAAGAGAAGAAGCTTTATGCCAAGCTGAAGAAGTGTGAATTTTGGTTGGATCAAGTAGCTTTCTTGGGTCATATAATCTCTAAAGATGGTGTATCTGTGGACCCGAAAAAGATTGAAGCTATCACTAACTGGAGCCAACCTACCAATGTGGCAGAAGTCAGAAGCTTCTTGGGATTAGCCGGATATTACCGAAAATTTGTGGAGAATTTTTCTCGCATTGCTCTACCCCTAACTCG
The DNA here is from genome assembly GCA_900491605.1 of Calamus simplicifolius. Taxonomy (NCBI): domain Eukaryota; kingdom Viridiplantae; phylum Streptophyta; class Magnoliopsida; order Arecales; family Arecaceae; genus Calamus; species Calamus simplicifolius. The sequence goes on from UESW01003830.1 coordinate 1,613,632, forward strand.
CTTGACCCAAAAGCGAGTGAAGTTTGACTGGATAGTGGAGTGTGAGGAAAGTTTCCAGGAGTTAAAGCAGCGCCTGGTGTCAGCTCCCATTCTTGTTCTTCCAACGGGATCTGAAGGTTTCACTATATACACTGACGCCTCTCGAAAAGGATTGGGATGTGTTTTGATGCAGAATGAAAGAGTGATAGCTTATGCCTCCAGACAACTGAAACCTTATGAGCAAAATTATCCTACTCATGACTTGGAATTGGCTGCTATGGTTTTTGCTCTTAAGATTTGGCGGCATTATCTATATGGAGTGTCGTGTGATGTGTATACAGATCATAAGAGTTTAAAATACATTTTCACACAGAAGGAGCTGAATTTAAGGCAGAGGAGGTGGTTGGAACTATTGAAGGATTATGACCTGAATCTACAGTATCATCCTGGGAAGGCCAATGTAGTAGCTGATGCCTTGAGCAGAAAATCCTCTTCTGAGTTAGCTGCTATGATTACCTCCCAGCCTCACGTATTAAGAGATCTAGAGAAGTGGGAGGTTGGTCTGAGAGTACAGCAGTCTGATGGACTTATTGCAGCACTTGTACTCCAGTCGACCTTAGTTGACAGGATCAAGTCCTCCCAGATGAAAGATCCAGAGCTACAAAGGATTAAAGAAGTGGTACAATCAGGAGTTCAGAATGAATTTTATATAATGGATGATGGATCCCTGAAATTTGAAGGAAGACTTTGTGTGCCAAACAGTGAAGAGCTAAAGGCTGAAATTTTGAAAGAGGCTCACTACTCTCCCTATACTGTGCATCCAGGTGGCACTAAGATGTACAGAGACTTAAAGGAAAATTTTTGGTGGAAAGGCATGAAGAGGAAGATTGCTCAGTATGTGGCCAAGTGCTTGGTGTGTCAGCAAGTGAAAGCCGAGCATCAAAGGCCTGCAGGGCCTCTTCAGTCTCTAATGATTCCACAGTGGAAATGGGAAAAGATTACAATGGACTTTGTGACTGGTCTGCCCAAAACTCCTAAGAGCAACGATGCAGTTTGGGTCATTGTGGACAGACTAACAAAATCAGCTCATTTCCTACCTTTCAGAGTTGGGGTCTCTAGTGAAAGATTGGCTAATTTGTATATTGAACAGATCGTGAGACTCCATGGTGTTCCGGTATCTATTGTATCAGATAGAGATACCAGGTTTGTGTCCCAGTTTTGGAAGAGCCTTCATAAGGCCATGGGAACCAAACTAAACTTTAGTACAGCCTATCATCCCCAGTCAGATGGACAATCAGAGAGGACCATACAGATTCTGGAGGACATGTTGCGAGCCTGTGTGATGGACTTGAGTGGAGCTTGGGATAACCACTTACCTTTGGTGGAGTTTGCATATAATAATAGTTACCAAGCCAGCATCTAGATGGCTCCATTTGAAGCTCTATATGGTAGGAGGTGCAGATCTCCTATATGTTGGGATGACGTGGGGGAAAGGAAGTTGCTAGGCCCTGAGCTGATTCAGCAAACAGTAGATAAGGTGCATTTGATCAGGGAGCGTCTTCGTACAGCTCAGAGCAGGCAAAAGAGCTATGCTGATGTCAAAAGAAGGGAATTGGAATTCCAGGTTGGGGACCATGTTTTCTTAAGGGTATCACCAACCAAAGATGTGATGAGATTTGGGATTAAAGGAAAGCTGAGTCCACGTTATATTGGACCTTTTGAGATCTTGAGCAGAGTTGGAGAGGTTGCTTACAGCCTGGCACTGCCTCCGATTCTATCTGGGGTACACAATGTTTTTCATGTATCTATGCTGAGAAAGTATATCTCTGACCCCAGCCATGTCATAGCATATGAGCCTATACAATTGAAGAAAGATTTATCATATGAAGAGCATCCTTTGCGTATCGTAGACCGCAAAGATCAAGTTCTAAGACGGCGTACCATTCTCTATGTCAAGGTGCAATGGAATAATCATTCTGAAAGAGAGGCTACTTGGGAACTGGAAGAAGAAATGAAAGAAAAGTATCCACGACTATTTGTATCTTAAAAATAGTTAATGATTGAAAACTGTTAGCTTTAGTTGATTGTTAGTCATTGGGACAGAAATTTGGACCTTTATTTTTTTATAATAAAAGTTATCAATTTCGAGGCCGAAATTTTTATAAGGAGGGGAGAATGTAATCCCCTAGAATTCTCAACTGCTCGTGAGAGTTATCACGAGGTCAGATGATAGACTCCAGATATTTGAATTCCAGGTATATCTTAATTGCTCGTGAGAGTTATCACGAGATCAGATGATAGACTCTAGATATTTAAATTTCAAGTATATCTAATTACAGAGTCCCTTGATTTAGGGACTCTGCAATGCCTATAAAAGATGGTGTAGAACCCTCCTTCCCACCATACGTGGGCGCCCCCTTCTCATCATCTCCTCGTGCGGACTTCTTCCCCAGCATGCTTATCTCTGGTAAGTCCTCTAACCATGCATGAGAGAGAAGGATTGAAAGAGAGAGAAAGTTTAAAAAAAAATGAAGAGAAGCGAGGAGCCGGGTTACAGAACCCAGCTCTCTCCCCTTCCCTTCTCCGTGACGTTGGTTCAGGCCCGGCGGTGTGCCCGCCGCCTCGCCGGGCCTGAGCCCCGGCCGACGACCCCACCGGCACCAGGGGCGGCGTCCGGTGGGGTGCCGGAGAACAAAGAGAGAGAGAGGTGGGTGGAGGAGGGAGAAAGAAACAACCTGTGATGGAGTCACCGGCGGTCCGACTCTTGGTTCGGGCCCGGCGGTGTGCTCGCCGCCTCGCCGGGCCTGGGCCTTGGTCGGAGACCTCCACCGGCGCCGGGCGTGCGTCCGGTGGAGGTCCGGCCGGCCATGGTGGCCGGCCGTGCCGCCGGCGTAATCCGTGAGCCACGGAAACAGTGAGAGAGAAAGAGAGGGATAAGAGAGAAATTAGAGAGAGAGAGGAAGGGAAGGTCGGCTGCGGCAATGGCCGGCTTTGGTCCGGCCAATGGCGGCCGGACCGATGCCAATTTGGCCAGAATTGGCGCCGGCACCGTGGAAGGCATGCGAACGATTAGAGAGAAGAAAGATTCAATTTGATAAATTGATGAGAGAGAGAGGTTGGGGGAGGCTGGCCGCGGCGACGGCCGGACCGCCTCGAATTTGGCTGGCGGCGGCCCTGGCCGCCGGCACGGCATCCGGCTCCTCTGTTTCGTTTGAAACAGAGGAGCTGGGTTAAAAAGAGTTAATGGGCCGCTGGGCCGTTTGACTGTTGGCCTTGTTGGGCCGTTTCTGAGCCCAGTTTGAGCAGCGTTTTGGGCCTTGTATCGGGTCGAGAATGATAAAATAAATATATGGCCCGAATCAGGATTTATTCTAGTTTCTGGAAATAATTTTATTTCCCTATTTGGGTGTATACATTGAGAGATATTCAAGCCCAAAGTTGGGCCCGTGAAGTGGTTTGGGTAGAGTTTAAGAATTATTTTATAATTCAGATTTTAGAAATTTAATAATGAAAAATGATCCTGTAGGTTCCCAGGAGTCCAATTAGCTGGGTTATCAAGTGAAATTCATGTACTGTGGTAAGTAAGTCAAGTATTATAATTTTATTAATTATTTAATTTATGAACTGTGAAATTTCAGTTAAATATAATTATGTTAATTTGGCAAAATTATGTTATTACTATGACAATATGTAATCATGATAATGACAGTAAAACTTTATGTGTCACAGCGGTTCTCACATGACAGATTATCATATTATCACATGACAGATTCACACATGACAGATTATCACATGACAGATGACAGATGACAGACACTGGTACCAGGACCCTTCCTCTTAGGGGATGTTTAAGAGGGTTGCACATTATCACATGACAGATTCACACAAGACAGATTATCACATGACAGATGACAGACACTGGTACCAGGACCCTTCCTCTTAGGGGATGTTTAAAAGGGCTACACATGATGTGTATTGTAGGGCCGTGAGACACATAAAGAAAAATAATGACAGTATAAACAATGTAATTGTTATTGAATTAAGCTAATTGATCTGATGACATGAACCTAATGATAGACTGATAAATGAAATTTTGAAATTATATTAGGCTTACTTATTGAGTGTGAGCTCATAAAATTCTCATAATATTTTTCAGAGCCTCAGGAATGAAGATGGATAATTGAGATAGAAGGAGTTTTCTATTAAGAAGACTTAGTTTTATTATTTTGATTTAGTTCAGATTTATTTGTAGGGCAGATAGCCCAAGACTGATAATTCTGGTTTGTAACAAATCATGGATATGGAATTTGCTTTATATTGATTTATGTGATAAGTTCAAGACGCCTTGCATGCCCGGCATGCGGCAGGTTGTCACCCTAGCTCAAATTTTTGGATCTGGGACGTGACAGATACCTTTAGTTTTTATCCCACATGACAGCATACGTGGCATTTAGATAGTAAAACTATTAATCTAATATCTAATATTTAATAAAAAATTAAAAACAACACCCCTCCATGCCTCCCTTCTCCTCCACATTGTAGCCTCCTTCGTCCCCCCCCCTCCCCCGGCAAACTCCCCCCGCCCTCCCCCCGCAAACTCCTCCCTCACCTAACTCACCCTAGTCAACTCAAAGGAACCAGGTCCAATCCAGCACGTTAACTGCCGCAAACACCGCCATCGGGGTTGGTGGTGGTGGTGTCCGCACGAGTCGACGTTCCGAATGTGGCGCACCACCACGGGCTGGGAATCGCACCCATCCTCAAAGGCCAATGAAAGCCCCCCCACATGGCGGTGGTCCTCTCGTGTAGGCCACCACCGATCGACCCTCTCATCGAACTGGTGCATCCTAGTCGCCTTTTAGCCATGGCCTCCTCGTAGTCATTCACCATCGCCACCCAGACATCCTCCTCACTGAGGTTTTGCCACTGTTGTCACCCTCTTCGCCGACCTCCCGGATGTCGGCGAGGAGGATGTCTAGGTGCCATGGTGAATGACTATGAGGAGGCCATGGCCAAGATGCGGCCTAGGGTGGACCAATCCAATGAGAGGGCCAATCGGTGGTGGCCCGCATGAGAGGACCACCGCCACATGAGGGGGCTCTCGCTGGCCTTTGAGGATGGGTACAAGCCCTAGCCTATGGTGGTGCACTAGTATCGGAATGTTGACTTGCATGGGCACCACCACCACAACCACCAAACCCCGGTGGTGGCGTTGGCGTCAATTAACGTGCTAGACTAGCTCCAATTCCTCCAAGTCGACTGGGGTGAGTCCATGCATGGGGCAGTGGCAGACTGGGACGATAGCAGAGAGGGAGGAGGTTGCAGGGGAGGAGGGGAATAGAGGAGGCTGCAGCGCAGGGGAGGAGGGCAGTGGGGAGGGGCATTGTTTTTATTTTTTTATTAATTATTAGATATTAGATTAACGGATTAATGGTTAGTATAGATTTTAAATTATTTTTGCCACCTGAATGCCACGTGTGCTGCCACATAAGATAAAAACTAATGATATCTCTTTTATTTAACGGTAGGGTTTAAAGTGAAATAAAAAGGAAAGTTCAAAATTACCTTTTATAATTTTTTGAAGTTTAGGGAATAAAGTGACACAGCCCCCTAAATTCAAGGGTTAATATTATAGTTTAGCCCCAAAAAATTATTATAGACCCTTCCATCTTATGTCACTTTTGCATTTTAAACCCATATGAACCTACAAAACCCACATTACCCAATAGGAGGTATGAAGAAGCCCAAATAGTATAAGGCCATATATTAACAATGGGCTTATCATATATGAATCCTTGGACCAAATTTGTTCTGACTATTTTCACAAATCTAAAAATTACATGCAATTAATGATAGCTCATACACTATCATTATTTTGATAATAAAGTGCTTCGTAAATAGGGAAGGGTGAAGGGTGAGGAGGGATAATACATTACAAGAAGAGAGGATAATAAAAATGATATAAATTTAGGAGAAAGATAAAATTACAAAGACAAAGAGAAATAACTTGAAAACCAGAATGCTAGCTATAACTTTTAGTTGAGAGAAGAGTCAACCAACTTTTGAAGACATAATATTCAACCATAACAAAAGATCATTGCAAGTTTTGAGAAGGAAAGTTTCAATGTTCCCTTTCCTCCATTTTTCTAAGAAATAGTTGCAACTAGCTTGCCTCATGCTTTCATAAAGCATCTAAATCTTGCCTTATTTCTTATGATAGTTACATGTTCTTTAAGGAAACTAATCTGAGATACTGGATGAAGCTATGTTGAAGTATCAAGTTGTCAATATTCTCTATAGAGTTAGGATAAACGAAGAGATTTTTACCTCCTCTATGGTGTGGCTTTCCATTAGATGAGGAAAAACCAAAACTCTTCATACAATAAATCTTTAAAATGATTTGATGGAGAACTCCTTGGATGAATCCCAATACTATTGAGATTTGTCAAATGAGTTAAGAGGAAAAGATGAGTTCAATGATATCAGCAACTCTATCCTATGCAAGTGAGCAAGCAAGTGAGAGAGAGAGAGGATTCCTAATGTGAGAATAGAGCAAGATGTGGAAATGATAGAGGGACCCTATGCCTAACATTAAGAACATTTTTTAAGAAAATCAATAGCCTTCCTATACATTCAAGAGCGCAAACTTAAAATAATGGTTGAAAAGATTAAAACAAAAAATTTGTACATGGTGAAACCCGATCTTAGGCAAACATAACAAAGTTTCGACTCCAAGGCCAAAGTTGAACTAGATTTCGAAGAAGAAGAAGATAGAGAACATGTAAAAACAATTTAATGAATTATAAATTCTCAATTATAGGAGAATAGAGGGGAATGAAGACATGCCTTGATTGACAAAACCTTTGGGAAAAGATTTGGATTGGAGTTTTTAATGAGATTATTAAAGGAGAAATGAGATTGGCTAGGCAATTTAAAGTTTCTCCCATCAAAGCTGACCATTTTATCTATTACTTTCAATCCAAACATGATGTGGTCGGTGTTACCATTGAAGGACCCTTGGTGTTGGAGGATTCATCCTATCAATAAAACTATGCAGACCTAATTTTAAACCATAACAATGCTCTATAAATAAAGCAGCCAAATGGATAAGGATTGAAAAACAAACTATGAAATTATGAACAAAAGAAAAGAGTCTGAAGTGGTGGGTAAACCCTTATAGTTGGATAATTGGATGAAAAGTTAAAAACTTTAAAACTTTGTCAAAGTTCGCATCTTAATTCACTACAAGAAAAGATTGAAATAGCGACGCAAATTTAGCGACGCATCATTGCGTCGCTAAATTACGACCACTTTGCGACGCCTCCGTGACAACAAAACATTGCGATGCAATTAGCGACTCAATAAACCAGAAAATTAAAAAAAAATTATTAGCGATGCAAATAATGCATCACAATATTTTAAATTAATTTTTTATAAATATAAATATGGAAAAAAAATATTGCAACGTAACTCAGTGCGTCGCAATATTTTAAAATAATTAAATATGTTAAATAGCGAAGCATTAGCGACGCAATAAATCAAAAAATTAAAAAATTTATTTTTAATTTAGCGATGCACCAATTGCGTCGCAAATAATTTAAATAAAATTAATTTTTATAAAATATAAATATGAGAAAAAATATTGCGATGCAACTCAGTGTGTCACAATGTTTTTAAAAAAATTAAATATATTAAATAGTGACGCATTAGCGATGCAATAAACCAAAAAATAAAAAAAATTATTTTTTAATTTAGCGATGCAATAACTGCGTCACAATTATTTTAAATAAAATTAATTTTTATAAAGTATAAATATGAGAAAAAATAATTACGACGCAACATAGTGTGTCGCAATGTTTTAAAAAAATTAATTATATTAAATAGCGACGCAATAAACCAAAAAATTAAAAAATTTATTTTTAATTTAGTGACATAATAATTGCATCGTAATTATTTTAAATAAAATAAATTTTTAAAATATGTTGCCGCCGGGATCCGTCCTCCGACTCGGGCGCAGTCGATCTCCAAAGGGGGACGGACCTGCACAAAAAAGTCCTCACGCGAGAGGCGTTGAGGGTGGCCCTCCGTGGAAGACCCTCCGACGCTCAAGTCAGTGGAGAAGAAATCGATGATCAACCAGACAACGGGGAGGTGGATCTCTCCGGGAGGCCTCTCCGGGGGTGGCCAATTGGGAGCTCTGGAAGGTAAGAGCACCAACGAGCTGCCGGCGTGAGGGCAGGAGAGTGAGAGCGCACATATGAGTGTGCATCCAAGAGCATGCGTACCTGAGAATCTGCCAGTGTGGTAGTTATAGGCTGTCACCTGTGTCTTGAGCGCCTTCTGGAAGGTTCAGAGGTTGTTAGGATACGGAGGTGGATAGAATCAGGTCGTTGTGGGGCCGTTGGAATCCATATCCTGTTTGTTAGGGGATCGATGGCCAGGAGAGCTTCTTGATGATGAGATCTGGCTGAGAAGGCCTGGGATAGTTATGATAGGTTCTAGGCCATGTATCGACATGATTCCTTGTCTAGGATGTCGTTATGGTAAGCCTGGGCTCTCCCGCGTCAGGTTCCGCGGAGGTGGGTATTGAATTGTGGATCATTTAACGTAGCCGGGCCATGGTGACTTGGGGAGAAACGAGCTATGGAAGCCCGGGAAGGCCGAGCCATGAAGGCCTGCGAAGGCCGAGCTATGGAAGCCCAGAAGGGCCGAGCTATGGAAGCCCGGAAGGGCCGAGCTACGGAAGCTCGGAAGGGCCGAGCTACGGGAGCCCGGAAGGGCGAAGGGAGGAGGTCGGCCTTAGCCACCTCGCACGGATATTGATGCAATGACGATTTTACCCCCCAACACATGCCCTCCACTCCCTAGTTCGAAGCGTAGGTTCGGGCATAGGGAGTATAAGCCCGAGCAGCGCGTTCCGGATGGGACGTTTTGGTTTGGACAGTCCGTGCAATGATGCCCTAATTAATGCGTCAGGGTCATTGTGCCTTCGGGGTAAGGCTCCCTCAAAAATGACGGTTGGGAATGCGCCACATCGCGAATCCCGAACGATCGGGCATTTGTCGAGGCGGTTCTGAACGCCTCGGGTGGGATGCCCCTGTCTTCTCAAGGTGGCTTCCTTAGTGGGGAAGCAAGGCGATAGATGCACTATATATATACATGCATGTTCGCAGCATCCTCTCGTCTTGTTTTTCGAAGAGTTTGGCCTTTCATCCTTCTCGACGCTCGTCATTTTGCCTGGTGTTCTTCTCAATCGAGATGGCGATGATCCCCGACGATGTGGTTTCAGAGATTGTAGCTGAGGATTTGGGGAGGATTCACCAATGGTATGGCATGCCCTCAGATGTCATTCTGCGGGTGTCGGAGTCTAAGGATAGGGTCTCGCGAGATCTGGAGTCGGGGTCTTATTTTGAAGACAGTTTGAAGGAGGCTTTCGTTTCCTCTCCATCCTTTGGTGAAGGAGATAATGACCCACTACAACATCTGCCCGCGATGGTGGCCCCAAACAGTTGGCGGAGCATCATCGGATTCATTTCGATGTGCCACCAAATTCAGATTGTCGCCACTCTTCCCCTTTTTCGCGCCTGCTACCATCTGATACCTGGGAGGAAATCAGAGTGGCCATACATCGGACCCCGGAGGTCCTTCAACGTTATTGTGGATAAGCCGTCCTCCATCAAGGGGTGGAAGAGCCGGTTCGTTATAGCAGAGGGGAACATTGGTTCCGACTTCCCTCGGAATGGGGAACTTTGTTAGGGATGCAGAGACGCATCCGGTATTGTCAGCAGGAGGAGAGGGATTTGGACGTCCTTCGCAATGGCCAAGTGTTTTCGGCTAACGACCTGCTATCGGAGGGGGCCCTCTTCGCAGCGGGCTCAGCCCCCTGGACCCGCAAGGTGAGTCCCTTCTTTTATCCCTTTCTCGCTGCATGTTTTCCGATGAATGTGTTTGGATCTGATCACGCGTGTTTCATTCTTTCAGCCAAGAGGTCGGCGTTGTCGAGCCTCTCCAAGAGGAAGAGAGGAAAGCGCCCAGGGGAGCAGCGGTGCGGATAGCGGGAGGCCCGAGAAAAGGGCTCATACCTCCGCAAGAAGCCCGCCGGACACCGGAGCGGTTATGACAGGAGCGCCAGGGGCGAAGGAGGGTTTGGGGAGAGAATCCATGATCCCTTGTCCTCCCGTGTTAGAGATATCGGATAGCTCAGACGAGGCTCCGTTGGTTCGTCGACCGCATCCCCTATGAAAGAGGAACCAGCAACGGATATGGCAAAGGCGGTCGTTTCTGTGGGGCCTTCCGTCCCCGCGGGATCAGCATCGGCTCCAGCGGGAGAGGGGAAGGGACAGCTGCAGCCAAGGAGGTTCAGGGGGAGCTCCCTCTTGGTCTCTCCGCAGGGGAGTCCGGTAGTAGTGAAGCTGGGTCGCTCGCGGTAGTTCAGGAGGCGGACTAGATAGAGGCTTCAGTGGAGCCTGCAGAGGAGGCGCAAGTGGTAGACGGGCCGAGACCCCGGGGGGCCCTATGGCGGAGACACAGATGGTGGTAACCGAAAGGTGTCGGAGGAGGGGACGCAGCAAGGTGGGAGTCCCGCATTGGGAGCTCCCTCGAAAAAGATTTTGGGGAGGCTGGCGCTTGGGCTAGCCGAATTATCCGAAGAAGTCCAAGCCAGGGCCTTGATAGAGGAGGCTGGGAAGTTGGGGGCCTCTCAGACGGAGGTCGCCCGGGTTGGTCCCTCAGGCGGGGACGGTCAGCCCAGCAGTTCGAGCGCTGGTGTTGAGGAGGCATTTTCCGCCTTAATGAGGTCGGCCTTGCATCCGGGTGCAGATCCTTCGGCGGACAAGTTTGCAGACTTGGAGCTGGTTGATGCCGCGTTCGGTCAGCAAGGCATGGCTGAAAGTGTCCATCTCCTTCCCGATAACAATACGACCCTGATGAGGATGACTCGGGCCTATGCCTCGCGGGTGAGTTATTTCTTGTGCGGTGGATGTTTCCCGATTGACCCCATCGTGGGTTTTTATTCATCTTTTGTCTCGCAGAGCATTTTGCTTTCTCGGGCGATGTGCTGGCGTTTGAGTTTGGCGACGGGGGCCAGCATTCAGGCCAGGAGAGACAATGCCGAGCTCCAATCGCGATTGAAGGTGTCTGAGAAGTTCGAAGAGCTTATGGATATGAGTGATAGAAGCTTGAAGGGATAAGGGCGCACATCAGGTCGCCCTGGCCGAGGTGTCCAAGCAAAAGCGTAGGGTGGAGGAGTTGCAGGAACTCCTGGCGAAGAACGACAACGCGTGCTTGGAGCTGGCAGAATCGAATCGAAACATTCTGCGGAGGTGGCGGCGATGCGGCGGAACATAGTGAAAGCTTGGGTCGGCTGGGAAGGGAAGCTGCCGACGAAAGGAAGCGCCTGGCCAGAATGCTTGGCGAAGTGGAGGAGAAGCTGAAGCGGCGCGATGGCGAAATCACTCACTTGAGGGAGGCGCTAAATGGCACCAAGGGACAATAGCTCGGGTGAGCAACGAGTTATCCCAAGCCCGGGAGGAAATCAGAGCCAAACAGTTGAGGATCAACAATCTGCAGGAGAGAGTCAAGCTGGTCGGGGCTGACAGAACAAGAGCCAGGGGTGAGGCTGAGGAGTTGGCCAAGAGGTTGGCTAGACGAGAGGAGGAGGTACGATCTCATTTCCCCCCCCCTTTTTAGCTTCTTCTACTGGTTTCTTGTGATGCCGACTAACTTTGGGTTTCTCAGATGGCGAAGTTGGAGTTGGAGATTCGGGCTCTTTAAGGCGAGCTTGTGTCCAACCGCAACAAGAGCTCAGAATTCGAGACGCGGGCCGCGAGTTTGAGGAGCAAAACATCATTTGCGGGCTCAAGTCGTGGAGGCTGAGAAGCAGGCTGCTGAGGCTAATATGCAGCTCGCCATACTCAAGGGGAGGCAGGATGCTATCGGCATTGACGCCTTCCGACTTGGGCTGCAGGAATGCAAAGAGAAGATATCCAGCGAGCATCCAGAATGGGATCTCTCTTTTCTGGATGCTAAAACTCCTGATGACGGTGAGTCCGAAGGAGAAGAAGAGGATGAATATGTCGACGTCTCCGACACTGATCCTGGTGCTGTCCCGGTCCCGGCGAAGCCGCAACTTCTGAGGGACGGTCGCAAACTGCCGCTGAAGGGGCAAAGGTATTAGAGAAGGGCGAGTCTAGTCACACCTCCGCAGATGTAACCGAGAGCTCCTCCAAAATCGACGTGATTCCCAACCCTTAGAGGCCACTCCTGTACTTTGTTTCTTGAAAGTCTGACCGACGCTTCTTGATGAATGAAACTTTCATTTTCATTTAAGTGTTTTTCTTTTATGGCCCTGTTGCCGCCCGGTTTTGCCTCAATCGTGAGCAACTTATGGCTCGCTAATGTTTTTGGTTATTTTTGTTTGGGATTGAGGGAATGCATTGGCTTAACCCAAGGCGGGGCGATTGCCTTGACCAGTGAACCGACAGGTGATCCGGTCTGGCTCATGCCTTAATTAAGACTCAAGAAACAAGGCTGGACGGTTAAGACCGATTGGCAAAGTAGGTCGGCTTGGGCCGACAACCAAGATAGGTCGGCTAGGGCCGATAAGCAAGATAGGTCAGCTAGGGCCGACGAGCAAAGATAGGTCGGCTAGGGCCGATCAGCAAAATAGGTCGGCTAGGACCGACGGGCAAAGATAGGTCGGCTAGGGTCGACGGGCAAAGATAGGTCAGCTAGGGCCGATCAGTAAAATAGGTCGGCTAGGGCCGACGGGCAAAGATAGGTCGGCTAGGGCCGATCAGCAAAATAGGTCGGCTAGGGCCGACAGGCAAAGATAGGTTGGCTAGGGCCGACGGGCAAGGTAGGTCGGCTAGGGCCGACGGGCAAAGATAGGTCGGCTAGGGCCGACAAGCAAAACAAGTCTTCGCGCTTTTTTGATTATTCCGCCAGCGCCCTGCCGTTCTGCCGGCAAATCGGTTTTTATTTCACCAAAACTGATGATACGGCGCTGTGGGGAACATAAAGCTGCTCTGAGGCTTTCCAGAAGATGCTCTTTTCCCATGCAGGTCGTTTCAACGTACTGCGTACGCAGCCGCTTACCATTGGAGGACGTTATTTTCGAAGGACGATCTCCTGAACCTGCCAGTTTTTGAAGTGCTAGTGGATGATCTCCTGCATTTAATGACCGTGATTCGGGATCAGGAGGAGATCTCCGTATACGTCATAATTCAGGCGGTGGGCTTGGCGCGCAGTAGGGCGCTGCTTTCATCCTGGGAGACCACGTAGTGGCATGGGCCAGATGTTTGAATCTCGGGGCTTACAGCTTGGGTAGCTTTTCCCCGGTTCATTTCTGCCTATAAAAAGGGGAAAATGGGGGTCATGTTTGGTCATCCCCAAAGTTTCTTTCCCACTAGAGCTTTCATCATGCTTGTTTCTCTGTTGTTGGGAGTGGGAGGACTGAGCTTTTCTCTTGCAAGCCTTCAGCCTTCGGATAGTTGGGGTGACGAAGGAGCTGCCGAAGGACGGCTCGCCCTTAGGGGATGAGTCCCGAAGATCATATGGAGAGCGCACATAGAGGGCGCAGAGGTCACACGGAGAGCGCACATATACTCTTCCCGTGTGACCTTTGTGGTCTGCTATGGGAGGGCTTACGGTAGGAAGTGTATCGATATCCCCGTAGCACACACGGACTCTCCCTCCTTCGCTGACCTGGATTCTTATCCCTTCTCTGAGGGGAATCCTTGCCACGGGAAGGACAATATGGGAGCAACGGGGTTTGATGGTCCCCAAGCTTCTCGGTCGGGCGGCAGCCTGCGATCCAACACCCCACCCTAGGGGAGCTGGCCGGTTCATCCGAGTCCTCAGAATCAGCATCCACAGGCCATGCCTCCTTTTGGGCCTCTTGGTTTATTCGATGGGGGCCATGGAAGGTCAGCTTCATCAACCGCCCAGTCGAGCTGACCGTTTCGTGGTTTGCTTGATTTATCGGTCCGAACGCCGTAGCATCACAGTCACCTATGTCTGCTTTGGAGCAGTTGCCCGAGTTTTGTACTTGTCTTTATTTTATGCATTTCAATGCCCTTGTAACACCTCTAAGGCATTTGTAACTGATCTTGATCGGCAATAAATAAAGAGAGTTCTGTTTTATTTCTCAATCTTTATCTTTTTGTGCCGAGTTTGCTGTTGTTGCTATTCGTGGGGTACGAAGGTGTCTCGCTCGTCCTTAGACGAGGATCCCGTGCTATCCGAACTAACTGAGGTTCGCAAGCGACGGTCTAGGGACCGTTCGAAGAAATGCACTCCCTACTTCGGTCCGAAGCTTGGAATTTTTGTGCTTCGTTCTCATCGGAGCTTGAATTCTCTCGGGTTGGCCTTGTCGCAGCTCAGAGAATCTGTACCTGTCCTCGTCATGGTTCAAGGCACTTGTAGCTCGGCCCAGCCGAGGTTTGGAGAATTTTCACTTGGCTCTGCCAAGGTTTGGAGAATCTGCACTTGGCCCCGCCAAGGTTCGGAGAATTTTTCTCTCGGCTCGATCGAGGTTCGGAGGATTTTTTACTTGGCCCTGCCAAGGTTCAGAGAATTTGTTGCTCGGCCCAGCCGAGGTTCGGAGAATATTTTACTTGGCCCTGCCAAGGTTCGGAGAATTTGTTGCTCGGCCCCGCCGAGGTTCGGAGAATATTTTACTTGGCCCTGCCAAGGTTCGGAGAATTTGTTGCTCGGCCCAGCCGAGGTTCGGAGAATATTTTACTTGGCCCTGCCAAGGTTCGGAGAATTTGTTGCTCGGCCCAGCCGAGGTTCGGAGAATGTTTTACTTGGCCCTGCCAAGGTTCGGAGAATTTGTTGCTCGGCCCAGCCGAGGTTCGGAGAATATTTTACTTGGCCCTGCCAAGGTTCGAAGAATTTGTTGCTCGGCCCAGCCGAGGTTCGGAGAATATTTTACTTGGCCCTGCCAAGGTTCGGAGAATTTGTTGCTCGGCCCAGCCGAGGTTCGGAGAATATTTTACTTGGCCCTGCCAAGGTTCGGAGAATTTGTTGCTCGGCCCAGCCGAGGTTCGGAGAATGTTTTACTTGGCCCTGCCAAGGTTCGGAGAATTTGTTGCTCGGCCCAGCCGAGGTTCGGAGAATATTTTACTTGGCCCTGCCAAGGTTCGGAGAATTTGTTGCTCGGCCCAGCCGAGGTCGGAGAATATTTTACTTGGCCCTGCCAAGGTTCGGAGAATTTGTTGCTCGGCCCAGCCGAGGTTCGGAGAATGTTTTTACTTGGCCCTACCAAGGTTCGGAGAATTTGTTGCTCGGTCCAGCCGAGGTTCGGAGAATATTTTACTTGGCCCTGCCAAGGTTCGGAGAATTTGTTGCTCGGCCCAGCCGAGGTTCGGAGAATGTTTTACTTGGCCCTGCCAAGGTTTGGAGAATTTGTTGCTCGGCCCAGCTGAGGTTCGGAGAATGTTTTACTTGGCCCTGCCAAGGTTCGGAGAATTCATGTCCAGACAAGGAGCTCAATCGTGCCGAGGATTGGTAAGCAGCATTTGTTTCTTTTTGCAATTTTTGGTGATGTAGTGCATAATGATTTGCATTGAGAAAAATGTATCAACAGGAAGATATAATGAGGCATATGAAAATAAATTTGGAGAGGACGTACCCTATTGATAATATTTTTGGAGATTGTCCGAATTCCACGTCCGAGGAATGGATTTCCCATCCAGATCTTGTAGCTTGTAGGTTCCCGATCTGATGATCTCCGCTACTTGGTACGGGCCCTCCCAGTTTGGCGCCAGCTTTCCTTGTTCCAGCGGTTTGGAAACAGAGGCCTTTCGGAGGACAAGGTCGCCGGGTAGGAAGGCCTTCCCTTTGACTCTGGAAGTGTGGTAATGGGCCACCCTTTGTTGATAAGCAGCCACTCTGATCCGGGCCTTCTCTCTAATTTCCTCCACCAAGTCGAGGTTGGTGCGGAGTTGTTTGTTGCTAGCTTCCTCTGAGTAGCTTTCCACCCACAATGATGGGAGGCCGACTTCCACAGGGATAACGGCCTCTGTACCGAAAGCCATTCGGAATGGGGTTTCGCCTGTCGGGATTCTTGGGGTTGTGCGGTAGGCCCATAAGACATGGTGCAGCTCCTCTGCCCACTTGCCTTGGGCTCTGGAGAGGCGAGCTTTGATTCCCTGAAGGAGGGTCTTATTGGTTACTTCGGCCGCTCCGTTGGCTTGTGGGTGCCCGACCGAAGTGAGGTGGTGACGGATTTCATGCTCCTCGCAGAACTGGCAAATTTAGAGTTGTCAAACTGCTTACCGTTATCGGTGATTATAGTATGCGGGAGGCCGAATCGGCAGATGATAGACCTCCAAACAAAATCTCTGGCCCGTGCCTCGGTAATTTGTGCAACTGCTTTCGCTTTGACCCATTTGGTGAAGTAGTTGATGGCGACAAATAGGAATTTCTGCTGTCCTGTGGCAAGCAGGAATGGGCCGAGGATGTCCATCCCCCATTTGGCGAAGTGCCAAGCGGAGGATATGGGAATTAGCTCAGCGGAAGGGAGCCTTTGGATGCTTGAATGCATCTGGCAGGGGTCGCAGGCTCGGACTAGGTCGTCTGCATCTTTTTGCATGGTCGGCCAGTAGTAGCCTTGTCATAGCACTTTGTGGCATAGGGACCGGCTTCCCAGATGGTTGCCGCAAATCCCTTCATGTACCTCGCGCAGAGCATAATCTACTTCGGACGGGCGAAGGCATCTGAGCAGCGGCATGGAAAAAGACCGTTTGTAAAGCTGGTTGTCAATCAATACGTAATGAGTGGCCTGCAGCCTCAGCTTTCTAGCCTCTCTCCGGTCGGACGGAAGCAATCCTTCTTTGAGGTATTTGAGGATAGGGTCGAACCAGGATGGTTCAGCCTCAACTTGCATTATTCGGTTGGCTTCTGCGATGCTGGGCCTTTCCAGAGTCTCCAAGTGGAACTTCTGCTCAGCATCCATCGACTCCGCGGTCGCCAATCGGGAGAGTAGGTCGGTGCGAGCATTCTCGGATCTGGGAATCTGAATGATTTCAAACTTGGCAAAATGCGGGAGCAGGTTCCGTACCTCCTAAAGATATCGAACCATGTTCGGTTCCCGGGCCTCAAACTCTCCTCATACATGGCCGGCTACTAGCTGAGAGTCGGTGAATGCATTAAGCTTCTCCACCTTCAGACTGCGGGCGATTCGGAGACCGGCTAACAGGGCTTCGTACTCGGCTTCGTTGTTGGAGGCCGAAGAGAATCGGATGCCATATTCAAAGGAAATTCCCTTCGGACTGGTAAGAACCAGACCCGCACCGGAGCGATGGGCATTAGATGATCCGTCGACATGGAGGAGCCATCGGGCTCCAGCTTTTGGTTCTTCGAGGGAGTCTGGGGTAGAACCGTCCTCCGGGATGGTACACTCGAGGAGGAAGTCGGTAGCACCTGGGCCTTGATGGCTGGGCGAGGCTGAAAATGTATGTCATGCTCACTTAGCTCAACGGCCCATTTGGTCATTCTCCCCGATGTCTCAGGACGGTGGACCACCGCCTTGATGGATTGGTCGGTTAGAACCATCACGGAATGTGCTTGGAAGTACGGCCGCAGCTTTCGAACTGAGGTGATTAAAGCCAACACCATATTTTCAATCTGCTGTACCTCGTCTCTGCATCGCGGAGTAGCCTGCTGACATAGTAGATTGGCTTTTGGACTTTGCCTTCTTCTTTGATCAGCACCGAGCAAACCGCACCTTCCGAAACAGCCAGGTACAAGAACAGGGTCTCCCCTAGGGTCGGACTGTTGAGGAGCGGGGGCGAGCGAGGTACTTCTTGAGATCCTGAAATGATCTTTGGCATTCGGAAGTCCACTGGAAGTTTTTGGCCGATCGAAGAGTTTTGAAGAAGGGGAGGCATCTTTCGGCCGACCGCGCCACGAAGCGGTTTAGGGCCGCTATCCTCCCGGTTAGGCGTTGGACCTCTTTGACAGATGCCGGGGGCGCCATTTGTTGGAGAGCTTGAATCTTTTGGGGGTTGGCTTCGATACCTCGCTGGGAGACCATGAAGCCGAGAAACTTCCCCGAGTTAACACCGAAGGCACATTTGGTCGGGTTGAGTCTCATCCCATACTTGCGCAGCGTGGCGAAGCTCTCTGTGAGGTCGTCGACATGCTGTGACGCCTCCTTGCTTTTAACCAGCATGTCGTCCACGTACACCTCCATATTCTGGCCGATCTGCTCCTTGAACACTTTGTTGACCAGCCTCTGGTAGGTGGCACCTGCATTTTTAAGACCAAAAGGCATAACGCGGTAACAGTAAGTACCTCGGTCGGTTATGAAGGCGGTCTTTTCTTCATCTTCAGGGGCCATTCGGATCTGATTGTAGCCGGAATAGGCGTCCATGAATGACAGCATCTGGTGGCCTGAGGTGGCGTCCACGAGCTGGTCAATCCGAGGGAGGGGGAAGCTGTCCTTCGGGCAGGCTTTGTTGAGGTCGGTGAAGTCGATGCAGATTCTCCACTTGCCGTTCGACTTTTTCACCATGACGATATTTGACAGCCAGCTCGGGTAATTTACCTCTCGACGAAATTGGCCTTGATGAGTTTGTCTACCTCTTCTTCAATGGCCTTTTTCGTTCTGGGGCGAAGCTCCTCTTCTTCTGCTTAACCGGTGTGCATTCGTCCACATTGAGATGATGGACGAGAACCTCGGGGCTGATCCCTGGCATGTCGGAGGCGGACCAGGCGAAGATGTCAGCGTTACTTCGGAGGAACCCGATCAATCTGCGCCGAGGCTCTCTTTGAGCAGCGACCCGATTTTATAGTTCGGTCGGGACGAGCCTCATCCGGTACCTCCTCCAATTCCTCTGCCGGTTCTCCCCTTTGTTTGGCGAAGTCCTCGCGAGCATCTAGCCCATCAACCTTTGGCATTCTAGACTGAAGGCTTGTAACAAAGCACTGCCGAGCCATGGCCTGACTTCCTCGAACAACTCCAACTCCTCGCTCGGTGGGAAACTTCATGGATAGGTGCGGGATGGAGACAACTGCCTTGAGGGACATCAGACCGGGCCTGCCGAATATTGCATTGTAGGAGGATCTGAGGTCGGTTACTAGGAAATCTGTCTGGACAATGGTCACGAGGGGCCAGGTTCCCGCGCGGACCGTCAGGGTGACGACCCCTTCGGGACGACGACGTCGCCTGTGAATCCCATCAAGGTGGAATCCATGGCTCGAAGATTTTCTATGAGTAATTTCATCCTGGCAAACACACCGAGGTACAAAACATTTACCGAACTTCCACTATCAACTAGGATTCGGCTTACATCATAGTTGTTCAAATTAAGGGATACAACTAGTGTCATCATGGGGGAGCTGTATCCCTAGGAGATCATCATCGAGAAGGAGAGTTCGCCCGTTCGTGCCTTCTTTGGCACTGATCCATCACTGTCGCCTCTGGGGCTCGATCCGCGGCCTCTTCAATCATATTAATACGGCCGATCACGGGTGGATTCGGTGGAGGAGGAGGTTGTTGAAGTTCGAGCTGGCGGTCACCTCCTTGTTGTTGTGGCTCGGGCGCCCTCCTGAACTGATTCAGTCGCCCCCGCTGGATCAGTCTCTCGATTTCGTTTTTCAGCTGCCAGCATTCTTCAGTGTCGTGGCCGTGCTTCCGGTGGTAACGGTAGTACTTGGTAGGATCTCTTCGGGTCGGGTTCCCTCGAGAGGTATTAACCGGGGGAGCTGGCGCTCTATCTCCATGAGGATTTGCGCCCGGGGCACGGTCAACGGAGTGTAGTGGTTGAATCGCCTGGGAGGACTCCGGGAGCGATTCCTTGGTGGCAGCGGGGGACTCTCTGGCGGTGAGGCAGACTTGGTAGCCGGGCGGAACGGTGCCTGTCGGGGACTTTGGGCTCCTTCTTCTTTGCCTGCTCAGCGCAGGGACCCTCCGTGATTCTTCGACCCTAGCGTACTTGTCCGCCAGGGCCATCATATCAGAGAGGCCGGAGGGGTAGCTGACCTCCATAGCTAGGTAGAAGTCGCTTTCCTTCGAAACTCCCCCGCCAAAGCAGACATAGCCACCTCATGATTAAGGTGGTCCACTTCCAACATGGCCTTATTGAAATGGCCAAGGTAATTCCTCAAGGACTCCCTCTCTCTGCTTAACTTCGGAGAGGGAGTCGGACCTTCGTCGGTGGCGGCGACTGCTGATGAACTGGCCAATAAAAAGGTGGCTCAGCTCGTCGAATGAATCAATAGAACCTGGCTTCAAAGCATTGAACCAGGTTCGAGCGGATCCTCTGAGGGTGGAGGGGAAGGCGCGACAGAGGACCGCATCAGATGCTTCGTGGAACATCATATCGACCGGAAGCTGCTGAGATGGTTGTCCGGGTCAGAGAGCCGTGATAGGGTTTGACGGCTGGTAACTTGACATGGGAGGGAATCACTTCCTCCATGATCCTCTTAGAGAAAGGGATGCCCTGCTCCGCCTTGGGCTGGGGCGGATGGGCCTGCTTGGCGGCGTCCAGCTCTTGACGCATTTCCTGGATCTGACGATGGATCTCCTCTTCGCCATCCAGAGGGGGAGCTGGGCGAGAGGATCGCAGAGACGGCGTCGAATCATAGTGGGAGGTCACCGGTGAGAGAGACCGGGCTCGCCGAGATCTGGGAGGATCTCCGTTGTGACCGCCTCGCGGGATCGGCTTGTCTCCTCTAGGTCGGTGTGGGGGTCCGCGGATTTGTGTGGACTGGAGGAGGAGGTCGCCGGTGAAGAAGGAACCGCCGCTTCCTTGTGAAAGTGCGGAGCAGGAGGAGCTGTGAGGCGCTCCTGAACCAGATGGGTCAGAGTTGAACTTGCTGGACCAGCGAAGCAAACTGGTCCTGGGTCACCGGGATGGCAGGTGGTGACGGGGTTTCGACTGGTGGTGGTTGCGGCGCTACACCGCTCGTCGGATCAGGCCTCTGGGAAGCGACCTGATCTTGAGCTTCCGAGGTTGCTCTTCTCCGGTTGGCCATTAGAGAGGTTCTACTCCAGATTTAGATCCTTATCTCCTCTTTTCAAGTTTTAATGGGACTTGAGGCCCTTCCTCTAGCGCCAATCTGTTGCCGCCGGGATCCGTCCTCCGACTCGGGCACGGTCGATCTCCAAAGGGGGGCGGACCTGCACAAAAGTCCTCGCGCGAGAGGCGTTGGGGGTGGCCCTCCGCGGAAGACCCTCCGATGCTCAAGTCAGTGGAGAAGAAATCGACGATCAACCAGACAACGGGAGGTGGATCTCTCGGGAGGCCTCTCCGGGGGCGGCCAATCGGGAGCTCTGGAAGGCAAGAGCACCGACGAGCTACCGGCGTGGGGCAGGAGAGTGAGAGCGCACGTATGAGTGTGCGTCCAAGAGCGCACGTACCTGAGGGAATCTGCCAGTGTGGTAGTTATAGGCTGTCACCTGTCTTGAGCGCCTTCTGGAAGGTTCAGAGGTTGTTAGGATACGGAGGTGGATAGAATCAGGCCGTTGTGGGGCCGTTGGAATCCATATCCTGTTTGTTAGGGGATCGATGGCCAGGAGAGCTTCTTGATGACTGAGATCTGGCTGAGTAGGCCTGGG
>UESW01003830.1:1643363-1724507 GCA_900491605.1 Calamus simplicifolius
AGTTTTTTTGACTCAATGGAGCATTTACCGGTTCACTTGCCATACGAAGCGAGCATAGCTGGTCCCGTGCAGTATCGCTGGATGTATCCTTTCGAGAGGTAAATATATACATCATTAAGACATATTGACATTTCAAATATTATTTCATTGCAAGAAAAATTGGTTAATTTTTTGTCTCAACTTTATATATAGGTACCTTAAGAAGTTAAAAATTAATGTGCGTAATAAGGCAAGGGTTGAAGGTTCTATATGCAATACACACTTGGTCGAAGAAGTTTCAGCTTTTGCCTCGCATTACTTTGAGGGTCACGTCACACGAGGAGCCGAAATCTTGGTCGTAACGATTGACGTATGTGTGGATGAAGAGAACCTAATGACGGTAGAATATCAATTTTTAAAGGTATCGGCCGTTTCATTTGGGGGGAAGAAGTCAAGAAATCTTAACGATATCGAGTATAATGCAGCCATTATTATATCCTAATGAACTGTAGAGAAGTCGATCTATATATTGAGTAAGTGTATACTTCAATGCTTAATTGAAACTTCTAATTTAAATTACAATATACCACAATATTTAATGCTAACATCAGTTTAATCCTTATCATCCCATAAGGATGTATTGTGATAGACACGACAGATGAATCCCGACATCAGTCAAGTTACAATTGGACAGAAGTTAGAAACGGAGTTCGCTTACTGGTTTTATGAATTTATGAGTAGTATCACTCAATCAATTTCAGTAACGGCTTTAATTTTTTGAATTGGTTGTGAATAGCTTATTAATTTATAGGTAAATGGTTCATGGTCCCCAATCGATAATATTTTCATTAAATGTCTATCGCAATGGCCATTGATGACCGTAACAACCTCTACTGGCTATTTTGTTAATGGGTACAAATTTTAGATTGAACGATTAGCAGCTTCAAGAGGCACGTAGAACTGGGGCGTGTGTGTTAAAGGAGAAAGTGTTGGAGCAAATATGCAGGATTATTACGGAAATTTAGTAGAGTGGTTGAAATTAAATATCTCGGTTGGCCTATGAAACGAACCGTATTTTTCGTTGCGATTGGTTCGATCTGACAGTTCCTGTGGGCAAAAGGGTTCATAACGACTACAATTTAGTTGAAGTGAACCATCGATGAGATTGCAGAAATATGACCCATTCATCCTTGCATCCCAAGCTTAGCAGTGTTTTACTGCGGATATCCAAGTTTGCGCAACGACAAGCGAGATTGATGGGCTGTTTCTAAAATCGTCCCACGTTCAACAATCTTATTAGAGGAGAGTTCATCAAGTCAATCAGCCGAGTGCCCTGCATTTCAAGAAGATGAGATGGAAATGCATGCAATTGAGGACGACACAAGGGCTCCTGAAACATCACTTAGAGATCCAAATGGTGATGTCCAAGAAATTATGGATGCAAATGTTCGGTTTCCTTCCGATTATAATGAAACTGAATCGCAGTCCGATACGACATCGGATGTTGAACCAACATTTCATGAAACAAATGACACCGATTAAACATAGAGGTTTTTTTAAATTCAACTTTATTTTATAAGTGGTAAATTTTTACATAGTCAATCATTAATCATAATTTAATTGCATGAATCTTTAGTATTTTCAGTATGACGGGCATAGGTAGATCTACCGACGACATACGGAGTGAGCAGGGATATAGCTCTGCTGCATTAGATCACATCAGATCTCCACACATCGCACAACCTTCGATCTCTCCAGTAGTCGGCGGTGATCCTGCATTGGTATTACCATCCAACCGATCGGCACATACCTTCGAGAGTTCTTCCACTATCGGCTGCACCGTAATTCGACTTGATGCTCATGGGCTATAAGTATATACTAATTAAAAATATATGTTTATGTTTTTAAGTCAATTACTTATAAACATGCATTTTTTTAATAGATTTATTGAGCAGCATCATGTATCCAGTCACATCAGCGCCGTATTTCAGAGGCGTGCAGATCCCAGTGGCTACGATTGGCACCACGTATCTCAGCCACGAGGGAGTTTTATTTTTCTAAGTTTCAGGTAAACTTATTAAATACAATTTATCACTGATATAAAATTTCTTAATCTTAATAAATTCTGAAACTAACTATTTATTTTAATGCAGAAAAAGTTTACGTAGGACCCTGCCAGCCATGATGCCATTAGGGCAGCATGGGAGGCTCTTACGGGACACCGATACTCTGCCATGCTTCACATTGGAGGTCATCAGGTCAGCGTCCTGCGCATGTGCCAGAGGGTATTTGGCACAAGTGGCAGCAGGCCTGGCAGTCCGATGGCTACCGCAGGAGGTCCGCATCAGCCAGCACGAACCGCCGTTCCGAGAAGGGCGGTCCTGGCATGGGTCTCTCCCGCCATACTTCGGGCTCCATTTCGATTCAGGAGCACAGACGCCGTATGATAAGAAACATAAGTAATTTAATTACTAATTTAGTTATTTACAAATATTCATATTAATATCAATTTTTTTATTGTTATAGTCTGAGCAGGAGGGCGGAGATCATGGTGAGTTTTGCCTATTCAGGGTGACACACATCAGGAGGGATGGTTCCTGGGTCGACACGCGATCATGGAAGGTTGCGGTAAGAAATTAGCTTTATGTAGTATCTGTTTAATTTTTAAATTTTATTTCAAGAAATTTATTAACTCATTTATTGTTGATTTTATAATTCAAAGACACGAGTCGAGGAGCTTCGCTCCTAGGCATCGCAGGTCGACTCCACTGATGGGGAGACGCCCATCGAACTCTCAGCAGAGGAGAGTCGACGTGTGTTTTTGGAGGCTGTTGGTGCCCAGCCGCGAGACCGCAGGGTCTATGGTCTGGGCACTAAATCTTCTGCATATTTTCCCCATCAGGCCTCCAGCTCGCGATTTTCTGGTGATATTCCTGCCGAGCGTTTAGACGATATTCAGAGATCTATTGCGGAGGAGGTTCGGTAGGATGTTCGTCAGGAAGTTCGGCAGAAGGTTCGGCAGGAAGTCGAGCATGAGTTCGAGCAGCGTATGCGAGGCTGGGATCAGGAGCTTGCAGACGTGCGAGATCAGATGCGTCATTTGCAGGATATGGTTAGCCGCTTGTCGCAGGGTCTCTAGCCTCCACGTGATCGCTCAGATTCTTGATGTATTTTTTTTTATATATGTTGTACATGAAAACTTCAAAATTTTAATATATTAATTATTTTTGAAAATTGAATGATTATTATTTGGATATCAATATTTAAATGTAATGAAATTGTATTAACCGTTTTAATTTTTAATATTTTATATTTTTTAAAAATTTAATTAGCGATGCATTAGCGACTGAAATTGCATCGCTAATATTTTAAAATTTTATTATTAAATATTGCGACGCAATGACCTAGCGTCGCAATAATTAAAAAAAAAATTTAATAACGACGCATTAGCGACTCAAATTGCATCGCTATTATATCTAAAATATTATTATTAAATATTGCGATGCAATGACCTTGCGTCGTAATATTTTTAAAAAAAAATTCTTGGCGACGCATTAGCGACTCAAATTGCATCGCTATTATATCAAAAATATTATTATTAAATATTGCGATGCAACTAAATGCATCGCAATATTGCAACGCAATTGAATGCGTCACAATATTTAATAATAATTTTAAATATTAAAAATTAGATTTAAATTTAGTGACGCATTTGGATGCATCGCAATATTGCGACGCATTGTTGCATCGCAGAGAGTCGCAATATTGCGACGCAATTGCGACAAATAGAGATTGTGACGGACATCTGAGCGACGCCGTCATTGCATCGCTATTGCATCGCAATAGCATGTTTAGCGACGCAATTACGACGCATTTGATCGTCGCAATATTTTTTTTCCCTATAGTGATTAACCTAAAGATGCCTGTGTCCCTAGTGTGGATCTACTAAGTAAAGATTGCAAAAGGCTAATTTGAAAGCATTTATACATGAAGGCTTGTTATACTATTTGACTTGCAGTTAGATTAGGCATGGAGTTACTAATTGCTACTTCAAAAGAAAGTAGGGAAGATTACTTTAGCTGATTAGGGCAAATCTAATTTATGCCAGATGCACATTAAAAGGAAGAAGGAAATTAGATGTATGACCCATGAATGATTGCTTGCAGGTAGAGGGGAGCAATGCATAGGAGGTCTAGTAATGGTGAATGGGTTTCCACCAAATCATCTTACTTGAATATTGGTGTAACTTGAGGAGGAGGTGACTCATCAAAACTCATTGACCATATTCAAAAAATATTAACAAAAGGAATGATTTCTAAACAAGTGAACATGAGTAGATAGAGATAATGAAAAGCCAAAAATAGGTACCATAAATAACATGGGTGGAAGATTAGCACTAGATTTTTTCCATTAATTAACTTAGTGGAAATTGGTGAAGATTTGGTTGACCAAAATAACAAAATGGAGGAAATTCCTTAGGTCATTACTAAACAACTTAAACTAGAAACCTCTAAAGGCCTCATTATCTTCAAAGTAGTAGCTAGCCCAAATCAAGAGTCTAACTATAAAGCTTGGGAAATAGGGAAAAGAGGCCACAAAATATCATTGGGTTCGAGCTCGAGTGGCTCAAGTCCAAAAATAAAGCTACAAGTTAGTTCAAGATGGAGAAAACTTGCTCCACTAAACTGAAAACCTAAAGCCCATTAGCAAAGGCTAGGGCTTGTTGGCTCAGGCCTCCTTGGTCTCCATATCCCTAAGGCATGGCCCAAAGAAACCATAGAAGTTGATGGAGAAGAGGATGAACTCTTAGGCAGTATTTGATATGGGGGATAAGGAAGGATATCCCTGGATATCCCCCCTTATTCCCAAATGTTATAGCTAGAGGGGATAGGTCTGAAAAATATAACCAGAGGGGATAACCCATGTTTAACCATGGGTTATCCCCTGAACTTATTCCCTAGAGAACCCAGGAACAACTAAAGTTATTCCTTGATGGCAGACTTGTAATTTTAAAAAGGTGCTTATTCCTTCTGCTATCCTCTAGATAAATGCTATCCTATACATTTATCCAGGGATAGCTTTTGGGCTATCAAACACTACCTTAGCGTCATCCATCACCGAAGGCTAACTGTCTGACAAGGTCATTACTAACCTTCAAACAAAAAGGAATCATAACATAATGTCCTGATAATGCTTTCGTCATCACAAGGTCAAATGAGATGGGTGGGGAAATAGTAACACCTTGAAGGGGATGATAAGCAAAGCAAAGATAGGCAAGTTAAAGCCCTAGACAAGTCAGGCCCTCAAACCCTATCACCCCCTGCCCTTAACTACAACCACATAAATCCCAAACCCTCAATGATCTAGTGTTGAAAACAATTATAAAAATAAATGATTAAGGGAAAGATCTTATCAGTGATAAGTATAGGCTCGAGGAGATGGCATCAATACTATTTTGAAGGACGAGAACAATCATAGAGAGAGTTGTGGCACTAAGTTGTCACTACTTGATAACGATTCTACTATCCTCCATCGAATGAGGGAAGTGGATAAGAACCAAGGCATGCCAGCTATTGAAAAGACAACTAAGGGGATGGTCACTGTTAAAGATAAGATAACAATTCGAAATCAAACCTGGTTTGATAAAGTGGATCGTATTTACTCTCTTTCTCCTACGATCTTGCCTGATCCAAGTGTGATTACGAATCGAACCACCCTTTGATTTCACAAATTAAATGCCACCGTGATCTTCTTATTTTCTGGTTTCAAGATCTCTCCTTAATCTCATTTGAGAGGAAGAGTTGTATATTTATTTTGAATTAAAAAATAACTGTCGATCCACCCGTTCTCATAACCGAGCCCCTCGTTCTCATAACTGAGAACCACAACCACCCACTACCCAAATAACCATCGGGTAAGTGGATGATTCCGGGTCGGGTTTGACCTGTTATGGGCGATCCAACCCAATTTGTTTAACATCTCCCACTTGCACGTGACGGGGTCAACTTAGACTCGAATCACCAGAACCTCAATATATCAATCACTTCATACTAAGGCAAGTAACCCGTGTGACCCGCAAGAATACTCGAGCATATCGCTATGTATCGGTTAGGAGTACATAGTCACTCATTAAAAGAAAGAAAGAAAGAGACTCACCATAGTATCTTGCAGTACCCTAGACTCCTCCTTTTTTTTATTTATCGGTTCAAGCATCTCTGATCCCTCTATTAATCAATCAACAAGAACATGCTTAACCACTTTCATTACAATGTAATCACAATTATGATACCCATCTTAAACAGGCAGCATAATTGGCCGGCTAGTGAATACATGTACAGATGTTAATAAGAGTAGTCTTCCTTTTCAACTAGTAACTCTCCAACTTCAACTAGCTGCTTTCCTAGACGTGCCCCCTTTAAACCGAATCATCCATGGCTTATAGGTAGCATGCTAAAGTAGCAACACTAAATTAAAATTTTTGAGTTACTGCCAAAAGTTCATAAGGGTACGAATTTAAGATCCAATGATCTCAAGGGTCTTGCATAGTAGAGAAGCAGGGATCTATTCTCCTACTAACCCTTTGTCCTTTAAGCACATGTGGTATGAATCACATGCTACGATGTTGCTTTCTCCTTAAGAGAGCACATGTCTTATTCATTTAATAACTTCAACATCGTACAGACTTAAGTCCAGACACACATTTGTGTCTAATCTGAGTTCATGTACTTGCTAACCTTTAATGAACCCATGTCTACCTTTCGAACAGGTTAAGTAAATATTCCTTTTAGTATTTACTTTGATCATTAGGTATTCAAAATGATCTCATCTTGACTTTTGTTTCCATGTCAAGGCGACGTTCCATTTTGAGCCATCTCTTTCTGTATAGCCCAGCTATATGCTCAAAACTGTCTAATCTCCACACACACGCAGTGCATAGACTCGATTGTCCATGCGAGAAGACCAATCTTCAACCTATTGACATGCTTTATTATGTACTTATGAACATTCTTAACAAACAATCAACCAATCACATGTATGTGCAATCCTTATCAGTAGATCATGGCTTGTCTAAATGAAATTCCATTATATCAATTGAGTTTATAGCTCAATGGTTCATAGTACATTACAATTTACGTAAGCCCAAAGATCTTACATGATCTGCATAAATAATTCGGGCTAATGGCTTAGTGAAAGGATCAGCAAGCATTCGATGAGTAGAGATATATTTCAATTCAACTTGCTCTTTGGAAATTATATCTCTTACATACTGATATTTAATATCGATATGCTTAGACTTGCTATGATACTTGGGATCTTTTAAACAAGCTAAGGCAGCTTGATTATCACAATGTATAACAACTGGACTCCCACTATCATTAGCAACATTCAGATGTTTTAAAAAACTTTTCAGCCAAACAGCTTCTTGTACTGCTGCTGAACACGCCACAAATTCAGCTTCCATTGTTGATAAGGCCACACAACTTTGTTTCTTACTAAACCAAGTAATGGCGCCACCATTTAGTAAGAAAACATAACCAGAAGTGACTTTCTATCATCTGGATTTTCAGCCCAATCAGCATCTGAATATCCTTGTAAGTTCAAATTTGATCCTTGATAACATATACAATATTCTGCTGTGCCTTTCAAATATCTCAATATTCTTTTAACTGCCTTCCAATGTTTGATTCCAGGGTTCGACTGAAAACGGCTCACTAAACCAACGGCATAGCAGATGTCTGGCCTAGTACACACCATAGTGTACATCAAACTTCCAATGGCTCTGGCATAAGGCTTCTTGCTCATCTCCTCCTTCTCTTGAGGTGTGATGGGGCACATGTTTTGTCTCAAGACTTCTCCTTTAGCTATTGGGGTGTCCCAAGGATTACAATCCTTCATGTTAAATCGTTCCAGAATCTTCTCAATATAAGATTTTTGAGACAAAGCTATAAGTTTTCTTGAACGATCTCTTATTATCTTGACTCCCAAAATATAAGATGCCTCTCCTATATCCTTCATGTCAAATTGAGAGGATAACCATTCTTTGACTTCTATGACAAATTTATTGTCATTTTTGGCCAACAAAATATCATCAACATATAATGACAATATTACAAATTTTCCTTCAATGGCTTTTATGTAGACACAATGGTCTTCACTTATCATTTCAAAATTATATGAAACAACTACATAATGGAATCTCATATTCCATTGCCTTGATGCTTGTTTAAGGCCATAAATTGCCTTTTTTAATTTGCACAGTTTGTGCTCTTGACCTTCTACTATGAAACCATTAGGTTGTTCCATATAGATTTCTTCATCAAGTTCACATTGAGGAAAGCAATTTTAACATCCATCTGGTGCAATTCAAGATCTAATTGTCCCACAATGGCTAGAATCAAACGAATAGAGGCAAATCTCACAACTGGAGAAAAAATGTCCTTGTAGTCTATACCCTCTTGTTGAGTATAACCTTTAGCAACGAGTCAGGCTTTATATCTCTCAATTGACCCATCAACATTATATTTTATCTTGAGAACCCATTTGTTCCCAATGGCCTTACGCCCTTTTGGTAGGTCAACTAAGTTCCAGACATCGTTACTTTTCATTAAGGCTAATTCTTCCTTCATAGCATTCTCCCACTGTTCTCTGGCTTGGCAGTTCAATGCTTCATTCATAGTTCGAGGTTCTTCTTCTTCCATGGGAGAAATCATAAACGCTTCCCCTTCTATCTCAAACCTTCGACGAGGAATGGGGTTTCTATAACTCCTCAGATCAGGTATTTGGGAAGAAGATTTACCAGGTAACACATTATTTTCTTGAGATAGATGAGGTTCATCCACAGTTATCTCGTGGTCCATTTCTTCCATCTCACAAAGAGAAGTAGTTTTATTTACCTCACCTCGACTTGGGAACTCATTTTCAAGAAATACTGCATCCCTTGATTCAATCTCGGATACAGTTCCATCTAATTGTTCACCAATAAACACATATCCCTTTGAAAATTCACAATATCTTATAAAGATACATTTCCGCCCTCTTGGGCCTAACTTTCCATACTTATGAGTAGTGTTATGGACGTATGCAGCTGACCCCCAAGGTCTTAGATTGTCTAAATTAGGTTTTTTGCATATCCATAATTCATAGGGATGATGGAACTGACTTGGAGGGCACACGTTAAGTATATAAGCAGTTGTCAACAATGCATCACCCCAAAAAGAGATCGGCAAACTAGCCTGCGCCATCATCGACCTAACCATCTCGAGAAGAGTCCGATTTCTCCTCTCAGCTACTCCATTTGTTGTGGAGTACTGGGAATCGTTAATTATCTGATTATTCCCTTCTCATTACATATTGCCTTAAACTGATCAGACAAATATTCTCATCCATGGTCTGTTCGTAAGGCTTTAACCTTTCTCTTAAGTTGATTCTCAACTTCATTTAAATATTGTCCAAAGCATTCTAATGCCTCTGACTTTTGAGAAATAAGGTAAACACGACCATAACGTGAGAAGTCATCTATAAAATAATGAAATAAAAAGCTCCATGTCTTGCCCTCACATTCATTGGACCATATATATCCGAATGAATTAACTGCAAAGGAAAATTTGCTCTAACTGCCTTGCCAAATGGTTTCCTGGTTATTTTTCCAGTAAGGCAGTACTCACACATGGACAAATTCACTTTAGCTAAAGGACCCAGCAGTCCTTCTCTTGCTAATCTATTCATTCTATTTTGTCCAATATGCCCTAATCTAGCATGCCAAATCTTGTCATCAACACTATCAGCATTAGAAGAGGCAACCATTGAAAAACAACCATGCACATAATTACCATGATGTTCAATGTCTAACACCATAAAACCATTTAACAAATATCCAAAAACTAAATGAACAGCATCATTAAAGATGTCAACACAATTACCATGGAAATTTAAACTAAATCCAAACTTAAGAAGAACAACAACATATACTAAGTTTCGTCGAATATCAAGAGCGAAGAGAACATCATGCAAGTAGAACGTCCTTCCACCATGCAACTGAAGCTTGCATGTGCCAATTCCCTTGACTTCTATTCTTGCATTATTCCCTACGTATATCCATTTGCTCCTAGCTGGCAATCGAAGAAACTCCACATAGGCAGCTCTTTCTCTAGCTACATGGTATGTGGCTCCTAAGTCTATTGTCCACAAAGGATAAGAGTCAGTAAGCAATATAGTGCTAGAAACATATATTTCACTAAGAGCATTAGGACAATATATTACCTTATTTTGCTCAGAGCATTCACGAGCAAAATGACCCTTTTTGCCACACTTGTAGCATTTCAACTTTGACTTGTCCTTTTTCTTCTTTCCGAAGAACTTGCCTTTGCCTTTGTTCTTCTTGAACTGTCTAGCAGTACGATTCTTACCATTACCTTTACCATCTTTCTTCCAAAGCGCTTACGCTTTTTATCAGGAGCACCCCTGGACCCTTCAGCAACATATGCATGTCCAGTAGACCTTAAGGATTCCAGGCGTTTAGCCTCCAGCTCAACATGTTGAGCTACATCAGCAAAGGTCTTGATATTCTCATTGTGGGTAATATTTTGCTTCGTAGTATCCCAATTATCTGGAAGAGAATGGATCACTCCTTGTACCTGCTGCTCATCAGTCAGAATGTGCCCAGCATTTTTTAGCTCCCTTATCATACTCGACATCTCCCGGAGATGTTGTGCCATTGAATGATCAGGACGCTTCTTATAACTATCGAGCTTAATAGTCAGCTGTCTCAGCTTACTTGTACTAACTCTAGCAAATCTCTCTCTTAAGGCAACCCAGACCTCATGAGCCGAAGGATATTGCTCATATTCACAAACAAGGTCATCTTCCATAGCACTTATTAATATGCCCTTAGCTATGGAGTCTTTCTTTTTCCAAGCTCGATAGATCTCCTGGTCTCGCCTTTGTTGGACACTATTACCTTGACCAGGATCTTCCATGGTATGGTTAACAGCTTCTAAAGCCTCTTGTTCTTCTAGAACATACTGTATCTTAAGATGCCAAACATGATAACTCTCGCCATTGAGTTTTTTATCACCTTTGTTCAGGTCAGCAATTATATTTTTCAAAGCCATGATCTGGTTTGATAAAACGATTTCATTTAGTTTCAGCACAACACATGTCTAGTTATTGTCCCAAGTGTTAATCAATGAGCGAAAGACTTAACTCATGTTATAAAATCAGATGGTCACTATGCTTTCCACCCATTATTCATAATCACAAGTCTTATCTTTATCTCTTGATTCACTTCAATTTACAGTTAATATATATATCATATTCACATATAAGATCATGTAATTGCATATGACATCATATAAGCGAGCAAATGATATCGTAAGCATTATGTTCAAATAAGACAAGCAACTATACAAGCTTTAACTATGGATACAACATAATCAATATAAATAATATGCCAAAAAACTCCAACAATGACAACACTGAGTCCAAATATTAAGTATTCATATTTGGGTTTCTTAGTCAATTCTAAGACTTCTTCTACTTGAAGCTCGACAAGAGGTGGTGGTTCCTCATTTTGATAATGTTAGCTTCTTCATCAGAGTCACGCCTACTCAGCATATCAACATGGTGCAACAGATGAGAAACCAAATCCCTATAAGAGATATGCTCTTCAAAGTGATCCCAAATGCTGCGCAGCACTCCGAAAAAATACGATGGGAGTGAGCGATCCAGTGCCCATATCTTATAATTATCTAATACGGGAAATGCTTGTTCCTCTAAGTGTTTCACAAGGCAATCCAACTTTCTAATATGTTTTCACAAGCTATCTCCTGGATGATATTTCAGTTCTTGGATCCTCCCTCGTAGCTCATTTCACCTTATGTCACGGCGTGTCATCATTGTAATCATTTTTGCCATTTGGAATAGAGATCTTGTTTAACAAAAAAAAACAAACATATGGTCAGTACAAAACTAACATACCAGTACGTAACCAGTACAATCTATTCCAAAATAAATGATACAACAACAATCGAGCATAAAATAAAAAATGATCTATATATCCTTTCTAGGGGGTACATCCCATCCACTGAAGGGCCAACTGCAGTTGGATGGCAAAAAAAATTCTATCCATGGAGTGACTTCTACGGATCCCAATAACATTGGTATATTAAAAAATGTCTCATAGATATGAGGAGAGATTTATACATGTTTAAATCTCAAACTCCCATAAACCTTAGATTTGATGACAGGCCACTCAGCCCATTCCTTTTCTTTTAAGTTTTATTATTAACTTTCAGATTGGTACGCTATCTATGGAAATAAACTCATGCAACAAAAGAGTGTCACCTCTAATTGTTTACTAACATGCTAGGAATATAAATTACTAAGAAAAATGGTCACTTTTGAAAAGCAATGCGGATGGCCATGCTAAGCACAGTAACTCATGCTACATTGATACAGAAAGAAACCGAAAGTTTCATAAGACAGCCATCCGCGCGTGTTCCTTCCCTTGTCACCAAAAAAAATATCCGGCCATCTGATATCTATGGGCCCTTATCCTCTTCCTGACATTCTCTAAAATCAGGATATGAAATCAGGATGGCCGAGTGGTCTAAAGCGTCAGGCTAAGTTCCCCTTCCGTAAGTGGGTTCAAATTCCACTTCTGACAGATTGACTCAATTTAAAACAACGCTTCCTAAAAATAAAATCGAAGCCTCTATCTCATGAGGGCTTAGAGTAAGGTTTGGTTTTCATACTCGCGACACATGAGTCGCTGCTGCGTGATAGCAGCAGAATGGGATAATTCTCTAAAATCTAGAGAATTTGATTCTACCTTATCTGTTGCAAAAAAAAAATTATCTTTATCAGAAACTTATTTTAAATAAATCAAATTCTAAATTCAAAGAATCTGATTTTATCTAATCATTTGTTTCTCTTTTCCATCATTATCAGAAAGTAAACTAGTCATGCTGGCATACTAATAATACGAGAAAGAGAACCAAAACCAATGCTCTGATACCATTGTTAAAGATAAGATAACAATTCAAAATCAAACCTAGTTTGATAAAGTGGATCGTATTTACTCTCTTTCTCCTACAATCTTGCCTGATCCAAGTGTGATTACGAATCGAACCACCCTTTGATTTCACAGATTAAATGCCACCGTGATCTTCTTATTTTCTATTTTCAAGATCTCTCCTTAATCTCGTTTGAGAGGAAGAGTCGTATATTTATTTGAATTAAAAAAAACTGTCGATCCACCCGTTCTCATAACCGAGCCCCTCATTCTCATAACCGAGAACCACAACCACCCACTACCCAAAAAACCATCGGGTAAGTGGATGATTCCGGGTCAGGTTTGACCTATTATCGACGGATCCAACCCAAGTTGTTTAACAGTCACTTCTTTGACTCTAGTGGTGTTTGTCTTTATCTTCTCACCTAAGGATTAGGTAAAGAAAACAACTGAGGTATCGTAACTTTAGGTACCTTATGCTTTCCAAATTAATATAATGCCTAATTTACATTAGGAGTTAGATGGACATATAGGCCCATCCCTGAATATTTCATCTAATACTGTAGTGAATCAGCAAAGCCATAAAGGACCCTCCTAGTGAGATAAGATCCATTCCTTGTTTCTTGTTAAACGAATATTGTAATATAAAATTGTCATAGAGCTAAGAAACCAACTCTCGTGGCTTTTTGCAAACGTATGCTTGTCTTACACAAAGTCAATATGTGTTTTCTTAGAAACTCGATTATCAAGCAATGCTATCATAAAATTGATAGAGATATAGACTAAAAGATATGCTTTATGTTATGTCTTTACATTTTAATGAGAATTCATTTTGAGCAATGTGTGCCATTTACTATATATGTGCATGTGTCTAGTATTTACAAAGAGTATTTGATCTAGTGTGTAGAGTATGGCTTACACACAGAAGACTAGATCATTGGTTCTTTTGGAATACAAGTTTATTGTTCACAGTTTTAGATAGAATTGGACACACCATCAGTAGAACTGTAGCACAAATTTTTAGTAGGTCTGTCTTGACTACGGGGAATGGTTTATTCTAACTATTTGTGCTAGTACACTTTGTGTGTATTGAACAGGACCCAGTTGAGTTAATTATTTTATACTGACTTTATAAAATAATTTAAAACTCATGAATATTATGATTACTTATGCTCTTAATCCGAATTCTATTTCTAGACACGTGTATGTAGTGATTATTGCTTTGATTACACATAGAGTAAGATTCTATATGAGTCAATAAACTCAGTGGGTTGGACAATAACATTATATATATGGTGAATATTAATAGTTGAAGGAATCCACGTCCTGTTAATTTGGATTGATGATATCCCCTTGAGAAAGCTTATAAGTTTTGATTGTATCAAATCTTGCAAGTGGATTTTGAATCCGATACATCAAATAAGTTAAGTGGATAAGTCTCAAGGATAATAAAAGTCAATTAATTTATATTGTTAGTAATTAAATTTAATTGGTGGATATCTGTAATCTTAACATGGGGAGATAATAAGTATTTAATATTAAAGGCTCGAAAATATAAATTCGAATATGATTAGGAGTACAATTATAATTCTTTAGTGGAATGAATTATAATTTACGTAATTGAATCCTAACCTGGGGTAGGATTGGAGGATTTAATTACGTGGGAAGTCCTTTTCATATTTGCCTATTGGTCCCTGTTGTAGCCCTATAAATACCCTCTCAGTTGGTTGCTAGGGTTAACGTTTTTGAGGAAAAAGAAAAACAAGAAACCCTAGGTCGGCCGAGAGATCCCACCATCTTGTGAGAGAAGGAAGATATTTTCGGGAATACGGCGGAAGGCTAAAAGGTTGAGGTCGAGCAATCGAATCAAAGTGTTCTAAAGTTCAAATCTGAAGGTATGATCTTGCACTCATAGATTAGAATGGTAAAAAGTTTTTTTTTTTGTATTACTCATATACGCTATAGCCGTGATCTTGGGGGTATTCCGCGCTCCCCAACAAAAATATCACAAAAGGTTGAGACCTTTTTAAAGTCTTAAGGCAATTGATTCCCAAGGATTATTTGGAGGCTTAATTACCTTTTGGTATAACGGAGTGGGCCAAAGTGACTGTATGTACATCCAATCAATGCATATATATATATATATATATATATATATAATCCATCTACTTCTAACCTTTCGACTTTAGCAACTATTAATGCTAGTACATATAGAGTCACTAGAAGGTTCTTGTGGATTGAAATGTACCACACCAGTAGATTAAGTCTACCAGTGATAATTGTAAGAGACTCTACTTGCATTCTAGCAAAGAGGAGAAAAGAGATGGCCAACCTTTTTCAAACAATTGGAAGAGTGAGGAATTCAAAACATTCCTCCAATCAACATTACTAGTAGACTTGGGCTATATTTGATCTAGGTTCATTTGATGGAACAATAGATTAGGGGTGCTCGCGTATAGGAATGACTAAATAGAGTGATTGCCTCTGACACTTGGATTAGGCTCTTTTCTAAAGCTACTATTAGGTATTTTCAAGGAATTGTTCGAATCATTGCCTATGGTTAATATCCCTTGAAAGAGAGACATGGGCTCAAACCTTTTTGTTTCAAAAATTTTTTGGTGTGAATATAAAGAATCGTGGGAAGTAATCAAAGAGGCTTGGCACCTTAATATTATTGGTTCCTCTAAGATTAGGATGACTAAAAAGCTAAAAAATGCAAAAATACACTAAAAAATTGGAATATTCCTATGGTGGGGTTTATTTTTAAAAGAATTAACATCTTATTAAAAGAAATTAAGGAGCTCAAAAAAACAGAAGACCAAAAATGATAGTTTATTAGCTCCAGGTTTGCAACTTCTCAGATAAAAACTCACCATATAAAATAGCCTCCTAAGGCAATAAGATATTTTCTAAAGACAATAGTCTAAACTATAGTAGCAAAAAGAAGAGGACTATAATACTAGATATATATATATATATAAGAAAATTATAATGAAGAGAAAAATTTGAATTAATTATATTCTTGCACTAGATAGTTCCATGCTAAAGTTTAATGGTCATATCAGAGATAAATTTGAAAGTTTTTTTTTGTAGCAAATGGTGCCAAGTCTATCAAAGAGAGACTTTTCAATTCCCAATTAACTGCATAGAAGATTTGTGATGAGAAAATTTTAAATGCTTTAAAATCAATGAGATCTAGTAAAATTACTGGTCTTAATGGCTTCACCATTGTCTTCTTCAAATATTATTGAAGAATAATTATTTTGAATGTTTGTGGTGCCATAAGAAGTTTCTTTACTACTGGAAAGATGCCAAAGCCATGGAAGACTATTTTTGTGGCCTCAACCACAAAAAAGATCAATCCTACTTAGCTATATCATTATAAACTCATCAATCTATGTAATACCATATATAAGCTAGTTGCAAAAGACATAAAACTCTAAATCAAATAAAACATTCATAAACTAGTCTATGAAGAATTAATGAACTACTTTTATTATAGGTCATGGGATTATTAATAAAGAACCTACTACCAATCCATGGATGTTAATCTAATTAGACATGGAAAGAGCATATAATAGGGTTGATCGAAATTTTTTTTTTCTAGAGATCCTTCATGTTTTGATTTTTGTCTACTAAAATGATTGAATGGATCAAAGCACATATCTGATCACCATAGTTTTCTATTCCTGCTAATGGGTCCCCCTCAAGTTTCTTTCAATCTAAGATGGGCTTATGGTAGGGCTATTGAAACCACCCCAAGCCAATCTGCTGGTCCAATTAACCACTTAGCGGGCCAAAACCATGTGATCCCAAAGCTTGAGTAGAATTAATTAATTGGTAATAGATAAATTTAAATTATAAGCACATAACACATTTCTTTTCTATCAAATGTAAGACTATTTTTGGAGTATTACAATCTTCTTTCCTTATAATGCAACATTCCAATTGCAACACCACAAGCTAACCAGATCTATCTCGAATTAGGTCGCTGGTACTACAAGATGGCTTTATGCTATGGTGAGACTCTACTACCATTCCATAGGTAGTCCTTTCTTTATGTCCACCAACTTCTATACACTTGGGTCGGCTCTAATTGTTAGAAAATATGTCTTACAGCCAGTCATCTAGCTTATAGACGGTTGTGATTCATTGTATATGATTTATTTGATTAATAAAAGTTATTCTACCAATACAATATATTTTTCATCTTTCAATAGAACTCTTATATGTTGTAGTCTTTAAATTACATTTTTTCAAGAAAGAAGGAATTGTCAAAAAATTCTTAAATGGGATTGCGACCAAATGATACGTTATCACCTAGGACAATAACGTAGTCAAGTATAGGTCATTGTGTGCCATATAGGTTAGTTTATCCTCTTAAACTAAGAAGTGTATGACACTAGCATGCAGGTGACTGTAGGAGTACATTCACTGAACAGTGACTCACCTCTGTTGAGTACTCTGCTATCAAGGATATCTCACAAAAGGGCAATGGATATAAGTATTCCTTTGATCTGAGACTATCATGGTGACTTAGTAAGCAACTCACTGTACTTAGGTGCTAGGCTACTTAGATTTCTAATCCAATGACGAAAGGTTGTTGGGTACAGTCAAGTACTCGTTAAATCAGTAATGAGTCAAGATGAAATTATTCGCTCTAAGTATTAGAGTTAATGCTCGGTTTGTGTTTCAATTTTGCAAAACCTTGGCAAGAATAATCCATGTGAGGAGTCACATGATTGAGCACGTTGAAACACACTTAGATGTTTTTCGAAAGATGGCAATGAACTCTGAATACATCTTGAGTATTTGGACTAAGGGATGAATTATATGGTAACCGTAGCCTAGATTCCTAAATATTACTTTGTATACATTCGGTCTATTCGAATATCGGATACCATTGCTAGATGGTCACATCGATTGGTATAGAAAGTGTTTCCATGCTACCAGCTTAGATTCAAACCTATGGAGTCATGCACATAGTCAGGTGACCTAGAAATAGGCTTGACTCATAATCTAAGTGGGACTTGATCATATGGGTAATACTGAGTTTGTACTGGTGGTGTCTAGCTAGCATTGGGCATTAACGGTAGTACTTATTCTAGGAATAAACTTGAGTTAGTTTTTAACTCAAGAGAATTTTTGGGATTTATTCAGACCTATTATAGGGTACGACTTGAACCATAGACCAATTGTTGGTCTAACGATAGAGTGGTTAAGATTCAGTTTTACAATGGTTTGAATCGGACATCTAATATAGCCTCTGATCATTTATTTATGAATTTTAAAATCATAAATCACTTCAAATTAAAAATTAGATAAGTCCAATACAAGGTATGGTTCGAGATCTTTGCATGAGTTCTTCCAAATTTTAATTTGGACTTTAAATGGATTTAATCTAATTATTTATGTATTTATAGATATTTTTAAATATTTTTAAATTATCACTGTGCCCTTGGAATGCTTGCAGCAATGGGAGTATAAAACTTCATATAAATTATGATTGTACCATTTCATGCAAATTACGATTGTGTCATTTCATACAAATTATAATTTTTCCATTAAGATGGAGTGAATTTAAAATTATGTATAAATTATGATTGTATCATTAAGATGTTTATGAAATTTGTGTTACGCGTTGTCACGCCGTGAATCCATAATTTTGGATAAACTTTCTTTTACGCATTGACAATGCGTTCATGATGTGGTTCATCCATATGGTAACAAAATTTTATTCCGTTTGAACCATCGGATTGCTCTCGGAGTGCTAATATTATCCCATTCGTAAAATAGTTAAAAAGTTATTTTTGGGTTGGTTTTTACACTAGATTTACATCGTATTCCATCATATATTTAAGAAGCCCTTCTCAAACCTTTTCTTTGACAGTAACTTTTACGCTGGGTTTATATCGTATTCCATCATATATTTAAGAAGCCCTTCTCAACCCTTTTCTTTGACGGTAGCAAATAGAAAGTCCTAAACAGAGATATCCAATACGAGAAGAGAGGGTCTCTTCTCTTGAAGAAAAGTTCTCCATGTTATTGCCCCTTCTGTTTTCTACATCCCTTGTCTCAAGGTATCCTGACGTGCATAAGAAATAGAGGAGTGGCACTTGGAGCTCTCATAAGGCATCAAAAGGGGACTGTTCATAGGAGATCAGATCTGCATTCAGCTTTTGCAATAGGTTCACAAACTGAAAGGTATAAAGTTTTAATTTTAATTTTGCATGCTTTCAAATTAAAGATATACATGGCATATTTTATAAATTTAATTAGATTAAATTTAAATAAAATGCATGCATACTTCACTTGGGATCCTGGGATTCCCCAGGAATAATTTTTCCTATAAATGGTATCAAAGCCTCCTAGGTTTAGGAAGGCATAGTAAATCTGTAATGATCAAAGCATGTTCTAAAGTAGATCTAGTGTAGATCTTAATATAATGCATGATTAAAGCATGTTTATTATTGATCAAAGCATGGTTTAAAGTAAAACTAGTGTATATCTAAAACCCTATGTTTTGCTATGATCCTAGATTGGGTGGATTCATCAAGCCGTCCAGTCATAGATAAAACTAAGGTTTCACAATCTCTATTACCCTCACTATGGGGTGCCAATTATGTTATGATCCATGAAATAGATCTAAAAAAGAAAGATTAAAGTTATTTTACATTTTTGATCTGAATTTTATGATATTTTAGATTAGATCTAATATTAAATTATGACTAAAATGTTAATTAGGTTAGCATTAAAATTTTAGATCATAAATAAAATATTATAAATTTATTTTAGCAGATAAATTTTGAAATTGTTTCAAATTAGAAAATTGGATTAACTTAATTGAGAATTAAGTTGATGACTAAAAGATTTTAAATCATAAATCCATAAACCTGGATGAATGGGTTAGCTAGGGTCAGGTTCAGTAATTGGGTTAGACCTGCATTTAGAGTGAATAGACCGAGTAGAGAATTAAGTCTAATCAAATATTGAATTAGGTTTCTTCTCTATACATCTCTTTGATTAGTTAGATTGATCAGTCCATACATCTAAATGGACTTGATTTATGGCTCAACGGTGAGCCTGAGTCTCTAGGCTAGTCTAATTGAGTCTGGTAAACCAATTGGTGCTAAGGTAAGTCTGGCATATTGATCAAGGTTCTTTGGGGCTACCTCTTACCTGGCCAACTCGATTGGTGTCTAAGGCAAGATGGTTAATGGCGCAACCAATCCCTTGATCCCACTTACCTGGACAATGTAGTTAACTAGAATCGATTGGATAGCATATTGATTCGAGTTAAACTATGTCAATTAAGGTTCATCATCTTGACTGATTTCAGGAGCCCAAGGACCGATTATTCATGAATCCCTCTAATAGTTAGTGGGAGGATTCTTGATTAAGGTTCATGTCTTCCCTCATTTGTCATAATTTGATCAAACCCTAAAACTTATTAGGTCCATAAAAGGCAAAGTTATGGTGATAATTAAGACTTAGCCTTTCATTAAGTGAGTGGTAATGTGTCCAATAGTTGGGTGATCATTGGCATACCCAAAGGTTGGGTGATCATCAGGCTATTGGAATTGTCATTCATAATATGATGGCCTAGTTCAACTTTCTTAATGATGTCGACCAAAGTCAGACTTGATTAATTGTTAGTTAGAAGCATTAAATTTTGTTATGTTAATGATTAGACCTAACTAGGACCTTCAATTAGAGGCCCAAAGTCAGATTGATGTATATCCTAGGGCAAAATAGATTACTAGAAATTGCTTATAGAAGCAATTGGTTAAAGAACCTACCTTTAGATGCACATGGGTGGGCCGGCCAAAGTCGGGGCTCATGTGTTGTCTATTGGGTTCTAGTACCCACTAAGAAATTAGGTATAATTTCTTGGATTGAAGGTAAAGACTACCAATCTGAATAATATAGTGGTAAGACCTTTAGACTAAAATCCATGTCTTTAGGATTAATAAATTATGTAAGCTAATAGATTTTGGTTATCCTTTCAGATCATGTCAACCAATTTGTCGCTCCGTTCATTATTGGACAATGACAAACTAATGGGTCCCAATTTCGATAGCTGGCATCGAAGACTCAGAATAGTTTTGGAACATGAGAGG
Source organism: Calamus simplicifolius (assembly GCA_900491605.1). Classification (NCBI taxonomy): domain Eukaryota; kingdom Viridiplantae; phylum Streptophyta; class Magnoliopsida; order Arecales; family Arecaceae; genus Calamus; species Calamus simplicifolius. The sequence goes on from UESW01003830.1 coordinate 1,664,475, forward strand.
ATCCTTTATGTGATAATGAATCCTGAACCTAAGAAGCTAGCCCCGAATGTTTGCACTATGGTCAGATACACTTATCAAAAGTGGGTCAATGATAGCACCACAATACGATGTATTATGCTGGCCTCCATGAATGATGAGTTCAATAGGAAGTTTGAGGAAGCACAACCTAAAAAGATCCTTCAAAAGTTGAAGGAGTCCTTTGGCACACCAGATGATGTTGAAAGGTATAAAGTATCTAGTGCAATTTTTTATGCTCAAATGCATGAAGGGGCATCCGTCACTGATCATGTACTATACATGATTGAGATGATCGAGCGACTAGGCAAGCTCGGCTTTTCCTTGCATGAGCAGCTTAGGAAAAATGCTATATTGAACTCCCTGCCCGGTTTCTACTTGGATTTTTTTAATCATTTTAGAATGACAAAGCCTATAGTAAACTACCATGATTTACTAGGTTTACTACAGACTTTGAGAAAGATCACCAGCTCCAAAAGGGCTCAATAAATTTAGTGGGAGTTTTTGGAGCAGGTCGTTGTTCCTTTAAGAAAGGGATGAAGAAAAGGAATAAGAATAAAAAGGTACAAAATGCTAGGCATAATCAAGCTAAGAAGAAAACTAAGGCTGACAAGAACCAAACAGAATACTTCTTCTGCAAGAAGCTGGGTCACTGAAAGAGGAACTATCCTTAATACATTGCAACCCAAGATCCTAACAGGCCAAGGAAGAAAAAGATAAGGTACTTATATGATAACACTTTGTAGTTTCTCTATTTGTGATACTACTAATTGGGTATTAGATATCGGAAGTCCAATTCATATTTGCAATTCTTTGTAGGGACTTCAAATTAGTAGGAGATTCAAGGATGGAAAAAGATTCCTGAACGTGGGTGATGGAAGTCAAGTTCCAGTCCTAGTGTTAGGAGTACTAGAGCTATTTTTTGAATCCTGTAATGTCTTGCTAAGTGAATGTCACTATTGTCCTAATTTCTTGTTAAATACCATTTCTGTAGGCCAATTGGCCATTGAAGGATTTGATTTTTTAATAAAGAATAACGTTATGAACATTATTAAGAATAATGTTATGAATATCATTGTGAATGATACTTCTATAATGTGTGGACAATTATGCAATGGCATTTTTATGTTATTACGATCTATAAATGTGATGTGTGCTCCAAGCAAATGACCTAGGATAGATAATGTTAGTGATTCATACCTATGGCACTGTAGGCTGGGTCACATAGACAAGAATAGGATTAATAGATTAGTCAGAGAGGGTATCCTCAATGACATTGATTGTGAATCAATTCCAATCTATGAATCTTATCTTTTAGATAAAATGACCAAATCATCCTTTACTGGAAAAGGTGAAAGAGCTAGAGATATTCTAAGTCTCATACATACGTATGCATGTGGACCCTTGAATACCACTATCATAGGTGGGTTTAGCTATTTTATTACATTTACAGATGATCACTCTAGGTTTGGTTATATTTTCTTGATGAAACATAAATCTGAGTCATTTAAAATATTCAAACAATACTGTAATGAAGTAGAGAAACATACTGGAAAGAATATTAAAATCCTTCAATCAGATCGAGGAGGTAAATATCTTTTCAGTGAGTTCCTAATGTATTTTGAGAAGAATCGGATTCTCTCTCAATAGACTCCTTCAGGGACACCCTAGTTAAATGGTGTGTCTGAAAGGAGGAATCAAACCCTGTTAGACATAGCTCGATCAATGATGAGCTTTGTCAATATGCCTATCTCCTTTTGGGGATATGCCCTCAAGATAGCATCTTATATTCTTAATAGGGTTCCAACAAGTATGTTATTAAGGCTCCATATGAGATATGGACTGAACGTAAGCCGATGCTCTCACACCTTAGGGTCTGGGGGTGTCCAGCTTATGTCAAACAATTGTAGACAGATAAACTAGGACCTAGGTCTGACAAATATTTTTTTGGGTATTCCAAAGAGACTAAAGAATATTATTTCTACCATACTGAAGAACGAAAGTTGTTCATCAGTCTTAGAGCTACCTTTTTGGAAAAGGAGTTCCTTGCTAAAAGAACTTAGGTTGCTAATGTTGAACTTGATGAAGTTTAACAGGTAGAAGTACCTGTACGCTTTGAAGCCTCTATAGAACTAGCTTTGATTAAATCAAACCCAGAGCTCATTGAGAAAATATTAATGAGATCTGATAGAGTACCACATCAATTGAATAGATACTTTGATTTCTTGGTCTATGATGGTGATCCTGTTGAGCTCGATGAGAACAACGAGGATCCTATCACCTATATCGATGCAATACAGAGGTCCAATTCTGAGAAATGGCTTGAGGTCATGAAATTCGAAATAGAATTCATGGAGATCAATAGTATTTGGACACTTGTGGATCCACCTAAAGGGATAAAACCCATTGGGTACAAATAGATTTTCAAGAAGAAACAAGGCGCAGACGGAAAGGTGAAGACCTATAAAGCTCGTTTGGTTGCTAACAGGTATCGTCAATGTCATTGTTTAGACTATGACGAGACTTTTTTCTTTGTAGCAATGCTCAAGTCCATTCAGATTATGCTTACTCTGGCTGCATATTTTGACTATAAAATCTGTCAAATTGATGTCTGAATAACTTTTCTGAATGAAAAGTTAAAAGAGAAGGTGTATGTGATGCAACCTAAAGGATTCATATCTGCATATGTATCAAAAGTATACAAACTCTAAAAGTCCTTTTATGGACTAAAGAAAGCATCTCGGAGTTGGAAACATATGTTTTGCTAAGTGTATCAAAACATATGGCTTCATTAAGAATGGAAAAGAACCCTGCATATATAAATGGATTAATGATTATGTAGTTATATTTCTTATATTGTATATAGATGACATTCTCTTAATTTGGAATAACATCCCTGCATTACAGGGAATAAAGGTTTGGTTAATATCAAAGTTCTCCATGAAGGACTTAGGAGAAGCTTCTTACATCCTAGAGATGAAGATCTATATAGATATATCTAAGAAACTACTGGGATTATCATAGTCAACGTACATCAAAACTGTACTGAAAAGGTTCTGCATGAAAAATTTCAAGAAAGGCTATCTTCCGATAGGCCATGGGATTTCACTCTCCAAGAAGAATTGTGCGACAACTCCTGAGGAGAGGAAACATATGAGTAGGATTTCATATGCTTTGGCAGTGAGTTTTATTATGTACGCCATGACATGTACAAGATTGGACGTAGCATATTCACTAGGAGTGGTGAGTAGATACCAGTCTAACCAAGGTGAAGCACTTTGAAAAGTAATGAAAACCATCCTTAAGTATTTACAAAATACTAAAGACCAATGGCTTATTTATGGAGAACCTGACTTAAAACTTATGGGATATATTGACTTCAGTTTTTAGTCAGACAAAGTTGATAGCAAGAGTGTATCAGGGTTTGTCTTTACCCTAAATGGAGGAGCAATCTGCTGAAAAAGTTTCAAGCGGCATACAGTGGTGGATTCTGTATGCGAAGCAGAGTATATCGTGACATCAGATGCAACAAAGAAAGCGGTATGGCTACGAAAATTTTTGAGCAAGCTAGAAGTGGCGCCTATCCTGGGTGGTCCTGTTTCGGTATACTATGATAGCTTTGGAGCAATTGCCTAAGCTAAAGAGCCAAAGTCTCAATCATCGCACTAAGCATATATTGCGCCGCTACTACCTTGTATGAGAAATCATGGAACGAGGTGACGTCAAGCTTCAGAAGATCGATGGAAAGGTGAACCTAGCCGACCCATTTACTAAAGCTCTCGAAATCAAGGAGTTTGATGAACACAAATGAAAGATGGGTATTAGATACTATTTCGATTGGCTCTAGTCCAAGTGGGAGTTGTTAGGAAATATGTCCTACAGCCAATCATCCAGCTTATAGACGGTTGTGATTCATTATATATGATTTATTTGATTAATAAAAGTTATTCTAGTAGTACATCATATTTTTAATCTTTCAATAAAACTCTTATATGTTGTAGTCCTTAAATTACATTTATTCAAGAAAAAGGAATTATCAAAAAATTCTTAAATGGGTTTGCAACCAAATGATATGTTATCACCTAGGACAATAACGTAGTCAAGTATAGGTCGTTGTGTTCCATATAGGTTCGTTTGTCCTCTTAAACCAAGGAGTGTATAACACTAGTATGGCATGCAGGTGACTGTAGGAGTACATTCACTAAATAGTGACTCACCTTTATTGAGTACTCTGCTATTAAGGATATCTCACAAAAGGGCAATGGATATAAGTGTCCCTTTGACCTGAGACTATCATGGTGACTTAGTAAGCAACTCACTATACTTAGGTGCTGGGCTACCTGGATTTCTAATCCAGTGACGAAAGGTTGTGGGGTATAGTCAAGTACTTATTAAATCAGTGATGAGTCAAGATGAAATTATTCGCTCTAAGTATTAGAGTTAATGCTCGGTTTGTGTTTCAATTTTGCAAAACCTTGGCTAGGATAATCCATGTGAGGAGTCACAGAATTGAGCATGTTGAAACACACTTGTATGTTTTTTGGAAGATGGCAATGAACTCTAAATTCATCTTGAGTATTTGGATAAGGAGATGAATTATATGGTAACCGTAGCTTGGATTCCTGAATATTGCTTTGCATACATTCGGTCTATTTGAATGTCGGATACCATTGCTAAATAGTCACATCGATTAGTATAGAAAGTGTTTCCATGCTACCGGCTTAGATTCGAACCTATGGAGTCATGCACATAGTCAGGTGACCTAGAGATAGGCTTGACCCATAATCTAAGTGGGACTTGATCATATGAGCAATACTGAGTTTGTACTGGCGGTGTCTAGCTAGTACTAGGCATTAGCGGTAGTACTTATTCTGAGGATGAACTTGAGTAAGTTTGTAACTCAAGTAGATTTTTAGAATTTATTCAGATCCATTGTGGGGTAGGACTTAAACCACAGACCAATTAACGATTAGTCTGACGATAGAGTGGTTTAGATCCGGTTTTAAAGTGGTTTGAATCGGACATCTAATATAGCCTCTGATCGTTTATTTATAAATTTTAAAATTATAAATCACTTCAAATTGAAAATTAGATAAGTTCATTGCGAAGTATGGTTCGAGATCTTCTAATTGGTTCTCTCGGATTTTACTTTGGACTTCAAACGGATTTAATCAGATTATTTTTGTATTTATATATTTTTAAATATTTTTAAATTATCATTGTGCCCTTCAAATGCTTGCGGGAGTTTAAAATTTTATGTAAATTATGATTGTACCATTTTATGTAAATTATGATTGTGCCATTTCATACAAATTATGATTTTACCATTGCTATAACATGAATTTCAAAGTTCATATAAATTATGATTGTGCCATTGAGATGTTTATGAAATTTGTGTTATGCATTGTCACGCAGTGAATCCATAATTTTGGATAAGCTTTATTTTATGCGTTGACAATGCGTTCATGCCATAGTTCATCCGTATGGTAATAAAATTTTAGCGATAGACATCTCCATCGCTAAATATAGCAACGAAAAATTTTCACCATTATGTTAGCTTTTAGTGATGAAAAATTTTCATCGCTGAATTTATTTATTTATTTTATAAATATAGCGATGAAAAGTTTCCATCGCTAAATCTATATATATGAAATAAATTAATATAGTGACGAAAATTTTTTGTCGCTACATATAGCGATGGATATTTTCGTTGCTAATATATAGTGACGAAAAATGTCCGCCGCTACATAGAAAAAATGTTTGCCGCTAATATGCAGCGATGAAAAATTTTTGTCACTAAATTCAGTTTCATCACCTTCCTTGATACCGAGAACCCTTCGTCTTCTCTCTTCTCCCCAACCTCCGCACTTTCCTTTCCATTGCCAATCCGGTCTAAATCCCCTCCTTTAGACGTCATAGGGCATCGTTTTCTAACCTTCGGTCGGCCAAAGCTAGGGATTTTGCAGCGGAGGTGTATGCTAGTGTTTCTATCCAAAAGCTAGGGATTTGCAGTGGATTCTAGCTCAGTAATGAATCCGACTATTTTTTTTTTTTTTTTGTTCTTCGGCATAAGAATGTTATAATTTTAAGATTTAGGTTTTGATTTTTTTTCTTCTCCATCGAAAGCATTCTTTACTTGACCTTTGCTTGCCGTAAACAGACTAAAACCTTCTCGATTTAATTCGACATAGAAGCCATGGCTGCTGCTTCTGTTTTTAAAAACTGCTTCAACAACTGGAGATCTTGCTTGTTAAGAAACCTGCTCTGCTTTGGCTCTTGTCGTACTCTCTCTCTCTCTCTCTCTTTTCGGAGTGGAATCTTGTGAAGCATCCCACGAAAAAGAGACCTTTGAAGTCCGTATGTCCGTAAGGAATCCTAGTGTAGCGTGGAGACTTCAAGTTTCATGTCCTTGCATGCATATCCTAATGAAGCTGAGAGTTAACAACTCCAATACCTGTGTCTTCTTCGCATCTCAATGCTTCTGGTTCACGCAGAGCACCTCTGTCGCACAATTAGTTGGCCATAAGAGCCGTGCTTTTCCCTAACGGGAAGGAACGCTTGTGTCTAAAAGCCCGAAAATAGGATATTCACTTGAAAAGAAAGATGATTTGTGCGCACTAAAGTTATGTATCCATCAAGCAACCCTTTTATATATTATCTGCTATGGATGACTAATATGGCAATGGTTTTAAGCATAGGTGAAACCTCTTTGAACAAAAGTTATTGTTTAGTGAATGCAATGCACCCCTCAAGGCTCTTCTCAATTCATGAAGGAAAAAAAAAAAAGGAATGTTGAAACCACTGGTTCTGCTTAGGATTGCAAAGGAGATAAGAGAATAAGGTAGTGTTTGATAGCTTTTTGGCTATCTCTGGATAAATGTACAGGATAGCATTTATCCACGGGATAGCTGAGGGGATAAGCACCTTTTTAAAATTACCACTCTGGCATCAAGGGATAACTTTAGTTATTCCTGGGTTCCCTAGGGAATAAGTCCATGGGTTATCCCCTCTGGTTAAACTTTTTCAGAGATAACCCCTGCAACTATAGCTTTTGGGGATAAGAGGGGATATCTGAGGAATATCCCCTCTTATCCCATATATCAAACAGTGCCTAAAGAGAAAACTTTTGGCTTTTTGAGGGAATAATGAGGGTAAAGGACTTTCTTATAAAATATTAATAAAATCAAAAGCATTTACACGGAAGACAAGAAAGGTAAGGAAAGAGAATATTGCAAGAAGTTCTATAAGCTTCCATCTACTTATAATAGAGGTTTTAGGTTGAAGATTGAGATGCATTGTTTTTAAGGAAGACAAGAAAGGTAAGGAAAGAGAATACCTTGCTATCTATAAGTTCATCGTCTTGTTCTTTGATATTGCATTCCTATTATATTCTATAATATTTTTTCTTGATCATATCACTGTTGGGCTGGCATGTGTAGTCTTATTTTGAATAAGAGCCATATGTTGGAAACAAAAATGACAAAAGAAAGATCATGAAAAATTATGTAATTAATTTTAGTACTTATTTAGGATGGATTATCGGTACAAATTGCAAATAGATAATATCTGCTAATATTATTTTTATTTATAATATGATTTTATAGACTATTAAATACCATAATAGTTTCATGATTTTAAAATCTATTTGTACATGGTTAATTATGTTGTGGTCCATTGATTAAATGCTGATGTAATAGCTTATTCACTTGTGTTTGCATTGCTGTGGTCCATTGTTTAATTAAGGCTTGCAAGTGAGATTATATCGAACCTTGGCATTAGAAAAGCAAGATGAGATCGGATTGTTAGTGGATGTATAAATGGTTGAAAGATGGCCTTTTGAATCCATAGTTTATGACTGGTATGAGATAATTCATAAAATTTGCATGCAGTCATCTAGAAATGATGGACAATGATAGGATAAGGTGTCAATGTAATGGTCGCAAGTATCAGAATCACATGTTTCATGAAGTGAATACAGTTAAGTTACATTTGTACCATATTATTATTATTGGACTTTACATGGGGAACAAGAGGTTGGGGTTAACATAAATTACAATGTCAATTATATGGATGAAGGTTTTTCTGCATTTGATTATGCAGAATCATCCAATCGGTACCATTCCATGGTTATGGATGCAGCTGATCATGCATTCAATCCAACATACATGGAAGAAACATCGAATCCAGAGGCTCTGAAGTTTTATGATATGCTTAGGGCTACTGATGAGGACTTATACCCTAGATGTAGAAGTCATTTACAGTTATCGTTTGTTGCTCAATTGATGCACATGAAGTCAGAACACCATATGCTGAACGTAATTTTGATGACATGGTTCGATTAGTGAAAGAGACCACTCCTAAAGGAACTCTAGTGCCTAAAAACTTTTATAGATCAAAGCAGTTAGTACAAGGAATGGGTCTTCCGATTGAAAAGATTCATTGTTGTAGAAATGGATGCATGATATATTGGGGTGAAGAAGTATGTTGACTACTTGTAAGTTTTGTGGTCATGCTCGGTACAAGAGGCAACATCGAGGTAGCAAAATAGTGACTCCTGATAGGAAGATGTACTACTTTCCTCTCACTCCTAGGTTGCAAAGATTGTTTGCATCAAATTCCACAGCATCAGAAATGAGGTGGCATACTGAGCATGAAATTGAAGATGGGGTTATGTGCCACCCTTTCGATTCCCCTGCATGGCAACAATTTAATGATAACCATCCAAGATTTGCATTAAAGACTTGAAATGTTCGATTGGGTCTTTCCATTAATAGTTTTCAACCATTTAGGCAATCTAAACAACAATATTCTTCTTGGCCAGTTATTATGACTCCGTACAATTTGCCACCTTGGTTGTGTATGAAGGATGCTTACATGTTCTTAACTTCCTGGGCCAACTAACCCTAAGGATAAGTTGGATGTTTACTTACAACCCCTAATATCAGAACTTAATCATCTATGGCTTGATGGTGTGCTGACTTATGATATTTCAATGAAACAAATTTTTCAAATGTGTGCTGCTCTTATGTAAATAATTACTGACTTTCCTACATATGTGATGTTGTTTGGGTGAAGTACTGCTAGAAGGTTGGACAACAATCATGGTTTGACAACTACTGTAAGTTCTTACCTTAAGACCATCCATTCCTATGGAACATAACATCATTCATGAAAAATAAGTAGTGACAAAAGAAGCACCCCCTATTAAAGCTGGAAGTGAAATATTATTTGAGATTGATCAGTTGGGTTTGAAGAAGGTAGCAGAACTGGATGCCAAGTTTTCTAATAGCCGTATTTGCAAGCAATGTGGTTAGAGGAAAAGAAGTATCTTTTGGATTTGCCTTATTAGAGTACCCCTCTCATTCGGCATAACTTAGATGTAATGCATATTGAGAAAAATGTATTTGACAATGTGTTTAACACTGTAATGAATGTTGATGGAAAAATAAAAGATACATACAAATCTCGAAAAGAGTTGAATGCATACTGTCATCGGCCAGAATTGAAACAAGATTCTGTAACAACAAAATATCCTAAAGCTTGTTACACACTAGATAATCAATCAAAATCAGTCTTGTGTGAATGGCTAAGAAATTTGAGATTTTTTTATGGTTATATTTCAAATATGGCAAGATGTGTTGATATGAGGAAACTTAAGTTGTTTGGAATGAAAAGCCACGATTGTCATGTATTTATACAGTGTTTAATACCTATTGCATTTCATGAACTACTTCTGAGCAATGTTTGGAAGGCATTAATAGAGTTAACCCTGTTCTTTAAGGATTTAACATCTGTTGTCATAACCAATGATGACATGGCACGGCTTGAAGAAGAGAATATTCCTATTATTCTCTGTAAGCTTGATCATATATTCCCTCAAAGCTTCTTTGATTCCAAGAAACATCTTTCAGTACACTTGCCATATGAAGCAAGAATAATAGGTCCAGTGCAATACCGATGGATGTATCCTTTTGAAAGGTAATACATGAAAACTTATTGAATGCATGCCATTTTTACTGGTGTTAGATTTACTATACTTGTAAATTTTATGTCTTAGTTACCTTCGATGGTTGAAAAACAATGTCCAAAATAAAGCTAGAGTTGAAGGTTTAATATATAATGCTTATTTGGTAGAAGAAGCTTCATTATTTTGTTCTCACTATTTTGAGGATCATGTGAATACAAGGCACCGAAGAATGCCACGAAATGATGACGGTGGTCAATATAGGGGAGAAGAATATGAGGGAAACTTATCCATATTCACCCAACCAGGCCGAGCCTTTGGAAACACTAAATCCCAATTTCTAACAGAGGAAGAATATGATGCTGCACAATCATACATTCTTCTAAATTGCACTGAAGTGGCATCTTTTATTAAGTCATAAACTCTGATTAAATGTTAACATTTTCATTTGAGCATTAGAAAAATTGAAATAATAAATTGATGCTTATCGTTGAACCTTAAAGAGTTTATGTTGAAGAGTTGAAGGAAACTCTACCACACATTACTACTCAAGAGATTGATGCTAAACTTGAAAATGAATTCCCAAGTTGGTTTAATAAATATGTGAGTACTGAATTCCTTTCAATCTTTTTCTTATTGACAATTAACAAGAATTCTCTTTATTGTTAGCATACACAGTTCATGACATTTGTTTTAGGCACACAATCCATTGAACAACATATCCAATTAGTTCATAAAAGTCTTAGCAAAGGGTCCATTACCAAAAATTATATCTTACTCGGGCTATTATTTCAATGGATACAAATTTCATACCGAACTTTATGGATCTAGTAAAGCTACAATGAACAGTTGTGTATGCATAAAAGGCTCAAACTACAGTGCAAGTGAATGTGACTATTATGGTCCATTGATTGAAGTTGTGTAGTTGCAGTACCCTCATTACTAATTAAGAGAATTGTGCTATTCAAGTGCGAGTGGTTTGATCCAACACCAAATCTAGGTACAAAAGTGCATCCACAGTATAAGTTGGTTAAGGTGAGTTGAAAATGTAGATTCAATAGGTATGAGTCATTTATTATGGCGGTTCAAGCATGTCAGGTGAATTTTATTGCATATCAAGTGTCAAACGCGAAAGAAGTGAGTGGTTGGTTGTTTGCAAAATTAAAGCTAGGGCTAAATTTGAAATTCCATAAGCAACATCAAGTAGTCAACTTTCCAATGTATCACTAGCCTTTCAAGAAGATAACATTGATAGTCATTATATAGTATTGAAAATGATGCAAGTGATAATTTGGTTGATGCAACAAGTGCATATATTGACATCAAAGAGGATAATGAAGAAGAAGAAGAGTCTGAGCTTGAATTTGAATCACATGATGATGACGAAGCAACTGACGATGATAACTAATATATTTATAAATTGAATTTGAATTTGTACTATTCATAGTTATTTAATCACTTCAGATATGTTTGTAAATTGTTACATCAGTCTTGCTTTTATTATTGTTATTAATTTTAAGTGGCAATTCATATTTGTGTTCATTATTTTTTAATAGTGTTTATTGTTACCGAATGACTAATATGCAGATGGGTTGCATATCATCCAAAGATATATTACATGGCAGAGGTAGAGGTCTTGCAAACTGAGAGCAATCGCAAGGATGAGCAATTTCTGTTCAGCTCCTGCATCAAAAAATGTCGATTTAGGGGGTTCTACTGTAGCATCGCCTTCATCACATCCTACTGCATTATCTCCTCCAGTTGGTTCAGCCCCACATGTACAATATGAGGCATCAGTGGCAGAGTCAACTAATGGTAGATGACGACTCGATCTTGATCCTAAGAGATAATATTAGTAATATAATATCTTAAAATCTTTCCATTCATTGTTTGGTCTATGTTTCAAGTATTATTTATTTGTGTTTGATGCATAATGGGAGTTTTCTTTAGTCTCATGCGGCTTCTGCGGCTATCACCCGTAGTTTTTGCTCCATTTGTGTGACAAAAGACATGCATGGAAGACTATGCCTAATGACATGAGGGAATTCTATTGGCATGAGTTTCAGGTTGAATCCCAATAATTAAGTCAATGTATTTATTATGCATATGGCTTTTTTAAAAATATATTTATTGTGGTTGATTGGTTGTTAGAGTCCTTGTAAATTAGGTCAAGTTACTTATAATGTAGTCGAAACTCTGTCAAAATTTTATTTTGAATTTAAATATTTAATCTCTCTTATTCTTGATTGGTTGATATAAGTCTTTATAGTTAAGGTAATGTTACTTATATATCACTACAAGAATTTTGGCTTTCAGTAATGAATTTTGAAATTCGTTGTTGAAAGTGGATATTTGCAATGGATACAAAAATTTATGGTTAAAATTCATAAATAATTAGGAAGAACTTTTTGTAACAAATTTTTTTCATGGTTATTAAAAAAATTTGTTGCAGAATATTTTAGCACCACATAATATTCGCTTTTACGAAAAAGTTTTTGGCACCAAAAACTTTCACCAACAAATTACAATTTTTGCAATGAATAAATTTATTGTTAAAACTCTGATTATTAGTAACGAATTTAATTCATTGCAAAAGTTTTTTTAAAAAAAAAAGTAATATATTCAGCAATGAATATTCCATTTTCTGTAATGAATATGTAATATGAATAAAAGTTAATTAGAAGAACAGCCTAACTACCTCTTCTTTTCATCTATGCCTTGCATGAGTGCGAGGAGAAAGAAGAGTTAAACCCTATTTCTAAGCTGCTTGGCAGGGGACTTCGTCACCATCATCGCCATCATCATCGACCTAAGTATGCATCTTCTCTAGAGAGAGAGAGGGAAACTGGGCTCGGGTTATCTCGTTTCCCTTCCCCAATACAGCAACCCAAATCCCTAAACCTAACCCTAACCCTAGTTTTCATCTAAAACTATGGCAAAGCAGACCGACCAAACCCTAACCCTAGTTAATACGGCCTTCTACGATCGAAAGGGATATGATCATAGCCACCGATGGTCATTCCGCGAAGCGGACCAAGAGGCGAGTGATGGTGGATATGCGCGATCCTGATGTTCCCGGACGTCGGCAAGGAGGAGTCTGGCGATCTCGATGGGCCATTCCAAAAGAACATGTGGGAGTTCGTCGCGCATTGCGGCCGAAGAGTCCCACCACCGGCAGGAGGGCTGGCCATGCTGCAGATGATGATGTGGTGTGTGGTGTTCCGCATCACCGATGAAGAGGTCGATGGTGGCTGGTTGTCGGGTGCCATCATGCGTCTACCCTCCCGCTATAAATACCTCACTCCCCCTCCCCTCTTTCTCCGCCGTGCCCCTTCGACTTTGCTCTAGCATCTCCTCTCTCTCCCAAAAAAAAATCCTAACCCTAGCTTTAGAGATCTCTTGAATTCTCGACACAATGGCGGTGTTCGGATCCAATGTTCTGGCCGACTGCCCTCCTCATGGCCGTGGTCATCGTCATCTTGCTTGCCGGTGGAGCCACTGCGGTCGAGGCTCCCACCCCAAACCCCACCTCCGCTGCTGGTGTCGTGGCTCCCTCTGTTATCCTCACCATCATGGCCTCCTCCGTCACGCCATCAAGCTCGACATCGTGGAGGAGGATGTCGGCCGGTCTGTGAATGGCTATGTTTGGATCTGATTAGAAATAGGGAGCTGCACGTCATGGCTCCGTTCTTGCCAATGGGGCCATGGCGGGCACCACCAATCCGTGGCAAGGGCTTAATTTATGGAGCCTAAATTGGACTTCATCCAACTTGAGAAGATATAGGTTAAGATCCACATTTATCCTAGTTTGTTGGAATTTTTTTTCTCATTTGGACTAATAAGTGTAAAGATATTCGAGGTCCAAGTTTGATCCAGGATTAGACTTGGTAGTTTAATAAAATTCAACTTAGCGTTATAATTTTTGAAAATTAAAATTTATTGTATTATGTTGTAGGTGTCAGGAGTCTAAATAATTCATTTGGATGTATGGATTAGCGATAAGAGGGAAGTAAGCCAATTATCATTTATTTAAAAATAATTATTAAATATGATTTTTGAGAACTTATGACTGAAAGTATGTAATATTTGATTTTTCACTCTCTTTTTACATGCTTAGCAATGATATTTTAATGGATTTTATAAAATAATGATGATTATGTGGCATATGTAAGTATATTCTGATCACCCAAATAGTGATTTATAAATATGCAAGTTATTTTAATACATTACTATGTATTACTTGATTGTGATAGGAAATCAAGTGTATTGTTTGAATATGAAATTGTGTCACCTACAGTCTGCTATGTTCTGACATGATATGATATGTTTTGATATGATATGACATAATATGACATAATGTTATAATATGATACGATGACATGGTGACATGATGACAAGTAAATATGAAACTGGTAATTAAATTATTCAGTTGGATTGTTATCCTGCAGAAATGGATTGTAGTTGGATTCACAAAACAAATCGTTTGTCACAACGTTTCAAGGATGGAGTTATCCAATTCTTAGACGTAGCACGTAACAGCTTGAATTCGCAAATGGTGAAACATTATGTCCTTGCCGCAAATGTGCAAATATACTCATGCAAACCTTGCCTGCCATTCGAGATCACATTTGTACTTATGGTTTCCTCTCAACTTATATCGTTTGGAATAAAAATGGTGAGCTTGGACATGTAGCAGTAAAATATTCTGACTCATCCTTGTAGGTTGTATGAAGGGTGCACAAAATTCTCTCTTTGGAGTTTATAATTAAACTCATGCATATAAAAGTCTTAAACAAGTGGTCCGACCACTCATTTAATATGCTTCTGGAACTATTAGTGGATGCATTTTTCACAAATAATCGGTTGCCGAGAAAGTTAGGGGAAGTGAAGCATTTGTTGGTTAATGTAGGCTTGGGTTATCAAACTTATGATGTGTGCAAATATGATTGTTTTGTATTCATAGGTGAAGATGCTGAGAAAGAAGAATGTCCTGTGTGTCATGAACCTCATTATGTATGTAAGAATGAGAAAATGAAGGTGCCTCACAAAAGACTATTTCACTTTCCAATTACTCCTAGATTGAAGAAGTTGTTTGCTTCATGAAAGACTGCAAAAGACATGCGTTGGCATCATGAGTGTTATAATGGTGTTGGAGACTTGTCTCATCCATCCGATGCTGAAGCATGGAAGCATGTTGACAACTTGTATCCTGACTTTGCAGCTGATTGCCGGAATGTACGACTAGCTCTTGCTTCTGATGGTTTTAATCCGTTTAGTCAGATGAGTGGTAAATATAGTATTTGGCCAGTCATTTTGACACCATATAATATACCAACATGGAAGCTTATGAAACAATCTTTCATGTTTCTGAGTTTGCTAATTTCTGGACCTAAATCTCCAGGAAAAGACTTTGATGTTTTTATGTCCTTTGATTAAGGAGTTGAAGGAGTTATGGGATGTTGGAGTAACGACTTATGATGCATACAAAAAAGAGATCTTCGACCTTCGTGCCATGGTTATATGGACTATTAGTGACTTTTCTGCTCTAGCTTATTTGTCAAGGTGGTCAACTAGTGGGTACAAGGCTTGTCTTATTTTGGTGATGACACATCGTCTATTGGTATTACTTGCAAACAATGCTACATTGGTGCTCGTCGTTGGTTGGGACCAAATCATAGGTGGCACAATAGCAAAAGTTTGATATGTTTTCAGAAACTCGTGGTCCACCAGTTGAACTCTCTGAGGAGGAGATTGTTTCTTGATTAAACAACTTACATCCCTATTGCCCAAGGAAACACCCAAATAATCCATATAGGAAGAGAAAGCGAACAGAGGCAGAGTCCAACTGGGTGAAGAAGAGTATATTGTTTGAGCTACCATATTGGTCCAAGCTACTATTACAACACAACTTGGATGTCATGCATATTGAAAAAAACATGTGTGATAACATCCTTGCAACACTTCTTAATGTCCCTAAAAAGACAAAAGACAATGAGAATACTCGTAAAAACTTAAAAATATGGGCATACGCAAGGAGTTATGGTTGGTGCGACGACCTTCAAGACCTAATGCATTGCCACAAGCTTCATTTGTTTTGACTAAGTCTAAGAAAGACAAGTTCTTTGAGTTCATGAGGGATGTCAAACTTTTTGATGGGTATCCTTCAATGTCAAGCATTATTTTACTGAAGATAAGAAGTTATTTGGCATGAAGACGAATGATTGTCATGTTGTCTTGCAAAAGTTGCTACCTGTTGGTTGTTGAATTTTTTTACAAAGGACATTTGATCTGCATTGATTGATTTATGTTTATTCTTTCAAAAAATATTCTAAAAAGTTAGTGAGGACTGAATTAAAGGAGTTGGAAAGAGGGATTGTTATAATTTTGTGCAAGTTTAAGAGAATTTTCCTCCTGCCTTTTTATTGTTATGTTGCATCTTTGCATACATTTGCCTTAACAAGCCTTACTTGATGGATCAGTTGGTGATAGATGGATGTATGGGATGGAGAGATGCTTGGGTACTATAAGCAATATGTAAGGAATAAGGCACGATCTGAAGGTTCTATTGCTCAAGCTTATATGGTCGACAAAGCGTTATCATATTGATCAATGTATATGTCAGAGATAGAAACTAAGTTCAACAGACCTGTACACAATGTTGATGTGTCAAAGGTACCTCAAGAATCAAAGGTTGGGGTTTTCAAACAACCATTCAATGCTTTGGAGGAAAAAAGTATATCGATATTGCTAAAACAAACTTCAGCTTTATTGGTATACTCAACAATGCCAATATTTAAGAATTTTTTGAGTAAGTACAATAAATTTCTTACTACTTCTATCTATTACAGTTGCTCATCTCAACATGTATACTAATATTGTACTTGTTATTGTAGTGAGCATATGTGGATCCTCCGTAATGAAGGTCATGCCAATCCCTCAATGGAACTACAACAAAGAACATTTCCTGATTGGTTTAGATCTAAGGTGGTGATTTAACAATTTTCTCCATTAATCACTTTCTAAATCAAATATATGGTTAATATGATGAAATTGCAGATGGAGATCTTGACATCATCTGGGTCATCTCGAGCAATTGATGAGCTTTACTCATTGGCATTAGGCCCGAAGGATGTTTATAAGTCTTGGAGTAGTTGTGTGGTTAATGGAGTACGATTCCATTGCAAGGATCGTGATGAAAAAAGGATGACACAAAATTGTGGGATCACTACTAAATCTTTTCATAATGGTATAGAAGTTGATTTCTACGGGTGTTTGTTCAAGATTTTGGAACTTGATTATTTATATGGTAATAAAGTCTATCTTTTCAAATGTGCATGGTATAATACTGATACTGCTGGAAGAACAAAAATAGTTGAAAAGGTTCATGGCTTTACTTGCATTCGAATAACCTCGGAGTGGTATAAGAATGACCCTTTCATTTTGGTGACCCAAGCAAAACAAGTGGTCTACCTTCCTGATTTGAAACATGGAAAAGATTGGTGGGTTGTCCAACACTTTCCACACCGACACATATGGGATATGCCTGAAATAACCCAAGTTGATGATGAAGTGGTTGAGGAAGAGGTGTTGCAAGAGGAACATGTTGTCCAATATACCTCTTATGGTTGAGGATAACGAAATCAATAGTCATGAATTGATTCGGAATGACCTACCACTAATTATTGTTGACGATTATGTTGCCAACAAACCTACAAATGAATATGATTATAATAGTTCAAATAATGATGAATTTATTGATGATGATGAAGATGATTTCTCCGAATGAATAAGTAATTATGTAATATGCTATATTTCTTTAAGTTCTTATTATCATAATCATGCATGATTTCTAACATATCATATTTTTCTTCACTTCAACAGAGGATGTCGAGTGGGAGCACTGTTATTCCTTCAGAATCTTCATAAGGTATATAAATATTATTACTTTTTTCTTGAAATAAACAATATCCTAACTATTTATATTCTTTGTAGGTACTACTCCACCGAAGAAAGGTCACAAATGCAGTAGAAATTTAATTTGAAAGTCGTAGCTGCTTGAGAAGTTGTAAAGCAAGCTAAGTTGCCTCTTAGCTTTGAGTTCGGCATTCGCCAAGCGCTTGGTGACAATGCAGTCCAATTCAACAATGGTTGTGGGATTATTGCTCAATAAGAAGTGTCTTTTCAGTATTGTGAGTGGAGCAACTAAGCATAAAAAATAGACACTAGGAAAAGGCAGCAGTATGTTCTTTTATTTTAAAAGTCTTAGTATCTTATAATATCCTAAATAGTTATGAAAATGTGTTATTATTGTTGGAACTATATGTTTGTTGTTGAGATGCATTCTATTGGACTTGGTAATTCTAGAAATTATTAGAAATGAGCTTGGAAATTTTGAAAATGTATGTTAATTGTGAAATGTGTTATTATGGACTTGATATTCTTTGGAATTATTGGAAAATGCTTTGAAAATATTGGACATACAGGTTTATTATTGAAATGGGTTGGAATTGTTGAATATGTTGGAATTATTGATATTTGTCATTATGGACTTAATATTCCTTTGAAGTGATGGAAATGCTTTTTAGTGTTGAAATAGTTAGAATCATGGAATCTCTATGTTTGAATTGTTGAAATTTGTCATTATGGACTTGATATTCCTTCGAATTATTGAAATTGCTTTGGAAATATTGGATATGTAGGTTTATTGTTGAAATGGATTGAAATTGTTAATATGTGTTGGGAGTTTTTGATATGTAATCGCTGATTTAATTTTCTTCTAGGATGATTGGGATATTGATCTGACAGATAAAGGGTAACAGACATTATTGATAAGCAATTAAACGAGGCTTGGAAGCAACAAAAGCACAGGTTTTATGCTTGGTACTTGCAAAAGGAGATGGACAAGCTCTCAGATGCAGATGCTTATGCAAAGCCCCATCCATATTGTAAATATGAAGATTGGAAGTTCTTAGCAAAAAAACTGGAGGTCAAAAGAATGGCATGTATGATTATTTGATTACATTGTTTTATTGAGTCATGAATTTCTTATGTGTTCATTGCTAGATTTTTATGCTTCAAAGTTACTAGTTATTTCTTTTCTTATTATAGAAAGATGAGAGAAGAATATTAAGAACCTCTGCAATAGAAAGGTACAGACTAAGAATAGATCAGTGACAATGACAAATCATCATGTTCATCGTAATAGGGATGTCGATGTTGATCACATCAAAAGTTGGAATGAGCTTTGTCACGACAAGAAGACAGACAAGTGACATCCGACATATGTCGAGACCAATATGTAAGTATTTAATTCTAAACTATGATGTTTTATCCATATTGTTGTTGTGGAAATGATGTCTTTTTTTTTATTTCATATTTTCCTCTAATAAGCCCAGATGATGACATACAAGAATGACTCCGAGAATCAGCTCACTGACCTTCAAATTATGGAGAAGGTTTTGGGGCCTCGATCAGCATATGCTTCAGGATGGTCGCGTATTCAAACTAGCCATCAATTAGGAGAGAGACAGCTTGTTGACTCTTCTGCGATCAACAATATCAGTTGACCCTCTTATGATGAGCTTGTTCAGCAGCTTCAGCAAGTCAACGAAAAGATCTGCACCATGTCCTCAGTGCTAAAGAATGTTATGGCCCGCATGACTACGATTGAACCTTCACAGGTTGCATCATCGAGTAACCCTCTACCTCCATCTCTCACATCTTGGATGAGACAGTTTGATTTGTCTATGAATGTTTCGCTTTTTCATCTTTTTTTAAGCTGATATCAAATACTTTATTTTTGGTTTAAAATATTTCGGTTGTATTTTGGATTTTGAACTTCGTTGTTATATATTATTAATGCTATTTAGTTTCATGAACTTTAATTTAGAGTCATTCAAATTTCCACAATGAATTTAATATTAGGAACAAGTTATATTTGCAATAATTTTAAATAAATTTGCAATAAAAAAATATTATTTAGCAACGATCTCTTTTTCGCAATGAAACTAAATTTATTATAGAAACTCATATTCAATAACGAATTTGACTAAATAAAATATTCATTGCAGAAAACATTTAGCAACACATTTTGTTTCAGCAACGGAAATAAATTCGTTGTGGAAACTCAACTTCAGTAATAAATTATCCCATTTTTTGGAAGTAGCAGCAACAAATTTTTTAGATTCAGTAACAAAATGTTTTTATTGCAAAAGGTAGACTTTTGTGACAAATTTTATTCGTTGATAAAAGCAGTGATTTAGGCTTTAGAAACGAATATTCTGTAACAAATGGCTACGAATTTAAATTCATTGCGACAAGTTTTCTGTAACGATTTTAGCACTTTCAGCAATGAATGACAAAAATTCATTGTTGAAAGCCAAAAATCTTGTAGTTTGTTATAGATAAAAATTTGCCAAATTTTTAATTTAATATTAAATATGTATTATGTCTTGTGCTTGATTAGTTGTTACAGGCTTCATACTTAAGGTCACATTGCTGATGTTATAGACGAAACTCTACCAAAATTTTATTTTGATCTTAAATATTTAATTTCTCTTATACTTGATTGGTTGATACATGTCTCATACTTAAAGTAATGTTACTAATGTTATAGATAAAAATTTACCAAATTTTTAATTTGATATTAAATATGTATTATGTCTTGTACTTAATTCACTACATTAGACATTAGTTTTAGCGATGCCAAAATGCGTCACTAATGCATTGCTAAACTGGCTTTAGCGACGCAATTATGGCATCGCTGCAAGTCTCGTCACAGAATGAATTTTGTCGTAATTGTGTCACTAAATAGCGACGCATTCGATTGCGTCGTAATATTGCGACGCATTGGATTTGCGATGCAATCGAATGCGTAAGATTTTTGGCTTTCACCAATGAATTTTTTTCATTGCTGAAAGTGCTAAAATCGTTATGGAAAACTTTTCGCAATGAATTTATATTCGTTACCATTCGTTACAAAAAGTTGGTTGCTAAAGCTTAAATCACTACTTTTAGCAACGAATACAATTCGTTACAGAAAGTCTACCTTTTGCAATGAAAACATTTCGTTGCGGAATCTAGAAAATTCGTTGCTACTACTTTCAAAAAAAATACAATAATTCATTACTGAAGTCGAGTTTCTGCAACAAATTTATTTTGGTTGCTGAAACAAAATTCGTTGCTAAATGTTTGCTGCAATGAATNCGTGGATCTTCTTCATCGTCTCATATTGATATCATAGACTGATGTTGCTTCTGGACTTCTGCATTTGCTGCTCCTGCCCTTATTATCTCTATCATTTCGGAATTATGTTGTTTTGAAACTACTTTTTGTTTGAATGAATTGTATAACTGCTATTTACTTTTGCAGACCAATTTGTGTATTGGCTTGTAAGTTATAATTCATTGGTTTGTATGGTTTGTAAGATTTGTTTAATTTCATCTGCACTTTACAATATCTGCTTAATATTGAAAATTCTATTAATTACTATACCAATTCATTCCATTGAATAAAAGACATACAGTGATAGATGCAAACTCTTTCACCTTCTTTTTGATTAATGACAAAAAGGGGAGAAATGGAAAGCATACATTCTGACATTATGAAAGCATACATTTTTTTAAAAGCATTTTTGCACTTCATAATCATGAAAAGTAGAAAACGCACATTCTGATTTTCAACGTCATGTTTTTGAAAAATAGAATGAGAAAAATGGAAAGCGTACACTGCACTAGTCAAATTGAACCTTTTTGAAAAACTTCATTGATTCAAAACCTGAGGGGAGTTATGAAATATAATTTTAAAATATCATATTTTAAATGTTCTTGAAATCTAAGATTTTGGCAAGTTACACATACATTTTGGCACGCATTGTCTTATGCTTCAGAGTTTCAAGGAATGCCTTGATTAAATTACTCATTCATTATCAAATTCTTAATGGTTTTGTCATCATTAAAAAGGGAAGATTATTGACCCCATATTGATTTTGATGAAATGCCAAAACAATTAAGTATTATGCTAATAAATTATGTATTGCGCAAATCAATTTAATATTGAGCTAATGTTCTATCTGTCAAATCAATTTTGGGTTATTCATTATGAAACAGTACACCTTGTTTATCCTAGGCACATTGTAATTCATGATATAATGCTATTTATCTGACAAAATGACTTTCAGGATTAATTATATTTGCATTGTCTTGAATTGGATTCAATTATCCTACAAGCTCCTATTTATAACTCTATTATCACTGGATTATATTTATTCTCTATTGCCTTCGGATTGGATGCATATTGCTTGAATCTCGGGTTACCAATCTTTGATTTGGAATACCAGATTCTTTCTCCTTCGGTTTAAATTTGGGTTGCCTTCGGTTGCCTTTTGTTGCCTTCGGTTTAAATTCAGGTTGCATTTGGTTGCCTTCGAACGTCTAGCTTATTCAGTCTGGATGAATCCTTGGCTAGTCCTTTGTATTTGGAGAATGACATTCCCTGGCCTCTTATCTTGGTATTCTAATTTATAAAGTTGGCATGCTAATCCTAAGAAGCCCTCTGCAATTTCTCTAGTTCCCTTTTGTTGGCATGGTAATAGGTTGAGTTGGAATTCTAATTTTATAACTCTCTCGGTTGGAATTCCAGTTTTAAAACTCTTTCGGTGGCTCCTTGGCATCTTTTTCTTGGCATTCCAATTTCAAGTTTTTGGAATACCAATTCTAGCGATGGTTCGGTAGCTCCCTAGCATCTTTTTCTTGGCATTCCAATTTCATGTTTTTGGAATACCGATTCTAGTGATGGTTCGGTAGCTCCTGGCATATTTTCTTGGCATACCAACTTTAAAACTTTGGAATGCCGATTTTATTGTTGGTTCGGTGGCTCGCTGCTAGCTTTCTCTTGGCTTTCTAACTTTAAAACTTTGGAATGCCAATTTTATGGTTGATTCGGCCAGCTCCCTGACGCTCTCTCTTGGCATTCTGATTTTTGGAATTTGGAATACCATTTTTGTTGGGATTTTGGCTAGCTCCCTGTTACGTCTTCCTGGCATACCGGATTTCATGATTTGGAATGTTATTTTTATTGGAGTTACGCTTGGCTTTCTATTGGAATGACTTGGAATACCGATTTTAACTTTCTGGAATGCTACATTTTGAAAATCTCGGATGGTTTCTTGTTTCACACCGTAGGAATTTCTGTGTTTAGTTTGCTTCCTTAAAAACTGTTGGCCAGACCCCTTCTCTCTCACAACAGCTCTATTTTCTGTTATTCTGGTTATAAATAGTGACCTTGAACAGTGTTTTAAAAAGAGAGAAAATCAGAAAAGAAAAAGAGAAAGATAAGAGAAGGAAGAAACAAAAAGAAAAGATAGATTGAAAAATATTGATTGAGAGAAAAATCATTTGAAAAAGAGATTTGCTTCAGGTTTGTTGAAGCTTTGCTTTGATTATTTTTCAACCACTGGAGCTCATTTATTGCTGGTTCTTCAAGTGGTCTTCAAGCTTCATCTACCTTCATTGAAGAGCAATCAAAGTCACCTCGAAAGCTTCCTTGTGCTGCTGCATTCATTAAAGAAATAAGCTACTTCGGGTTTAGCTCTTCAAGTTGATAAGTACATTTATTGTTTTAAATCTGCTCATATTTAGGAGTGTTTGTTGTATTAAACATACTATTACTTGTGCCTTGGTTTGTTTCATGGTTGTGAAACATGATTGGGTAGAGGTCTACCCGGTTTGATTTGTAAGGTCCCCTTGTACCCTTAAATAAGAAGACTAGCTTGGAGGGCTAGTGTGTAAGGCTTGATTTCTTGTGCCCTTAAACAAGTTTGCTAGCCAGTTAGGCTAGTGGTGACTAGTGGAATTCCCAAGGTGTTCTTGGGAAGTGGATGTAGATGCAAGGTTGGCACCGAACCACTATAAACTTTGTGTGTTTGATTGTGTTTCTTTTTCTATGATTGATTGTGTATTAGACACACTTCACAACACGATAATTATTTGTGAAAGAATATAGGTGCACATACTTGATAGTTAGTTATTTTTTTAAGAAACCCAATTCACCCCCCCCTCTTGGGTTGCTAGATCTGGGCAACAGAAAGTTTGTAACTTGCAGCAGGCAAATATGTCCTTTTTTCACCCACTATTGGCTGTAGCTCACTTTGAATTTCCAGATTTACTAGATCTAAACAACTGCTTAGTCCGTCCTTTGACTTTTCAGGAATATCAAGAAGGGTTATTATGATGCTCTCACATACGTTTTTCTTAATATGCATCACATCTAATACATGACGTACATAAAGAAACTCCCAATATTCAAGATCAAAAAATATTGACCTTTTTCTCCACGCAAGTTTAGACTTTGCCTCTAAAACCTTGTCCTTCATTTTTGATTTCTCAACATGCACTGTATTTGCTTACTTTTTTCCATACATATAATTAATATTTCTGGTCTTTGTAAAATTTCTGTTCCAGTTAAAGGATTAGGCTCAACATCAAACTCTTGACAACCATTAAATGCCTTTTTTGCTCTTCTATATGGATGATTTCTGCGCAAAAATCTTCTATGACCTTGGTACACATTTTTTTGACTATGTTTCAAGTATACACTCTGTGTATTTTCAGTATAAATTAGACAAGCCAGATAACCTTTAATACAGTAACCACTCAAATTTTCATACGCAAAAAAATTATTTATCATCCATAGTAATACGGCCTTTAAGGTGAACACCTCTTACAAATATGCATCGTAAATTTCAATACCGATGTCCCATAGCATTTTTAAATCATCAATAAGTGGTTGCAAGAAGATGTCAATATCATTTTTTGGCTGCTTAGGACTTGATATCAACAACGTTAACATCATGAATTTTCTCTTCATACACAATCATGCTGGAAGATTGTAGGTAATAAGTACGACATGCCATGTACAGTGACGACTACTTAAGGAGCTGTGGATTTATCCCATCTGCTACAAGTGCCAATCAAAGATTTTGTGGCTCACATGCGAAATCAAGCCATTTGTGGTCTATTAATTTTCATGATGCTGCATCTACTGGATGTCGAATGTATTGTCAACTTCTCTTTCATTAGAATGCCATATCAAATCTTTCGATATTTGACGAGTACCATACATTCTTCTAAACATGGGTATTGAAAGAAAATACCATATAACTTTTGCCGGTATGCCTACTTTTGGATGATTGGATCCTTTAGGAATCTTTCATCTTGATTCAGAACAATTTGGACATATATAAATATCCTTGTTTGCATTTATATACAAAATGCAATCATTTGGACATGCATGTATCTTTTCATATTGCATTCCTAAGGCGCACAATGTCTTTGTTGCTTCATATATTGATGTTGGCATCAAATTTTTTTTGGAAGCACATCATCCCAAAAGCTTAATAGCTCATTGAAACTTGCATCGCTCCACCCATATTTTGTTTTAAAGTTGTATAAACATACCAAAACAGAAAGCTTAGTGAACACACTACAACCAGTGTATAAAGGATGCTCAGCATCATCCAACAAGTCAACGAATTTCTCTGGATTACATTCAAATAGATCTCTGGCTGCTTCAACCATTTCCACAACATTAATATCATCATTTATTGAATACAATATTCTTCAACATCTAAGGTACACTTATCTTTTTTAATATTACATATGTTTTCGCTATGCCATATCCATACGTCATAACTTGAGTCGATACCATTACAAAAAAGATGATCTTTGACCACTGTGATATCATGAACTTTCATATTCACACATTTTATGCATAGACATTGTATGAAACTAGGGTCACCTAAATTTCTTTTAACATGATTCAAAAAAACTTCGACACCATCCTCGTATCTACGTCTATCAACAGAGTACCATGACTTATCTAGTCTGTTTAAATTCAAAAAATACTAGTAACTAGTTAATTAAATCAACAAATATAATTAAATTTATCTAACAAACTAATTAAATTTATCAAACTACATATAAGTAAAAAAATTTGAAAGATGACAAGTAAATTAAAAAGATAAATAATAACTTACAATGGTTCAACTTCCTTTGCTTTGTCATCAAACTCTTTGGACTTACTTTCGATGCCTGATGAATTCACCATCTATGTTCCTAAAATGGAAAAGATATTATGTTTAAAAACATATAAACTCTCTTCAATCTTTTTTTATTTAAAAAAAATCAACAATCACTTTATTTTTTTTTTAAAAAAAGAACTTTATCAATATAAATTTAAAACATAGGTTTGTGGGGCTTCTTTGATGATCTAGAAATAACAACTCACTATTCTATTATTGTACTATTTTAGAACCAGTTTCTATGGATTAACAGCAATAAGCCACCTTCCTTCCCCACTGCCAAACAAATTAAAAGAATATTTACAGAGCCTCATTAAAGGATTGGTCTTTTTATTAGGTTCAGATTTGAGACCTGCTTTCTTCAAAGATGATGTAACTAACAGCGGTGATTGGAATTATAAGAGGTGAAAGAACAACAGTAAATCAAAAAAAAAAGGTATATAAGAGCAAGGTGAAGAATGGTAGAGGTAGAAGGAAGAATATGACTAGCACCTCTCTACTTTATAAACTTTCCAATTAAGCCTTCAAAAATTAAAACCCCTTATTTTCAAAAAAAAAAAAAAATAAAATAAAGGGGTGAATGAGCCGGATCGAGCCTAGGCCCAGCCCCAATATACCTCCCAGCCTGAAGCCTCCCCTATTTCAACCCCTGGTTCACCTGAACCAAGGGAAGGTGCTAGTGGCCAAGGGTCATCGCAACCTCTCCCAGGGATGCTTGGCCGGCCGTCGATGACCGGCCTAGCGCCGGTCGGTGGTGGCACCCCTTCCTTTTTTTCTTTCTTTCTTTCCCTCTCTTCTTCTTCTTCTTTTTCTTCCGCTCCTCCTCCCTGAGCGGTGGCACGGTCGGCCTCCTTCGGCCATCCGAACCCCATTGGACACCGGTGGGGGCTATCGCCCATGGCTCGAGACCGGCGAGCCGACGGGCACGCCGTCGGGTCCGAGCCAAAAATGGGAGCCGATTTGGCTCCTGTAACATATTCTCCCAGAGCGGCACGGCCGGCCTCCTCCAATTGGCTAAACCTCACTGGACACCGCATGGACATCGATGGGGGCTGCCACCCATGGCCCGGGCCCAGCGAGCCAATGGGCATGCCACTGGGCCCGAGCCAAACGTGAGAGCCAGTTCGGCTCCCGTAACTTCCCTTTTTCCTGAGCGACAGCACGGTCGGCCTCCTTTGGAGGGCCAAACCCCTCAGATGCCGAACGAACGTCGGTGGGGACTGCCACCCATGGCGAGGAATGCCGCCCATGGCTCGGGCCCGGTAAGTCGAGAGGCACACCACCAGGCCCGAGCCAAACGAAAGACGAGAGGGCCATCCAACGGCCCTCTCCCACATTGAATCAGCCGACCTTTAGGTTAAAAAAAGAAAATTATTACCTACAGTTGAATCAGCTTGGTGAAGAGACAACAAACAAAACCCTATTCCCCCATGATGATAGAGTCTGTATAAACAAAACCCTAGTGGTGGAGTCTCCTCAACCTTAATCCTGTGTGGTGGCCAGTGGAGTCTCCGCAAATGAAACTCTAATCTAAAATAAAACTGTGGATGAAAGAAAGAAATTTGACTTTGGGTATCGAGGGTTTCGTTTAGGAAAAGGGAGGAAGCGAATTAGGAGGAGAAAAAAGATAAATTTTTAGTTTTATATTAGACTACGTCTTAATTAAAAACATAATTTTTTTATATTATCAGATAATATATGACTACGTCTTAATTAAATATAGTCTTTTTGACATACTATCATAATATAGGACTACGTCTTAATTAAAAACATAATCTTTTTGCGATATTATCAGATATTATAAGACTACATCTTAATTATAGTCTTTTTATATTATCAGATAATATAAAACTACGTCTTAATTAAAAACATCTTTTTATATTATCAGATAATATAAGACTATGTTTTTAATAAAAGATATAGTCTTTTAATTTATAAAAAAATATGAAAATATAGTCTAAAATATTAGACTATATTTTTTACAAAAAATATAATTTTTTTTCTAAAATCTACTGTAGTTTATTTAACTTTTTGTAGTAGTGCTTAAAAGAATATAATTATTTCTGAAAAGAAACTATCATGACCACACATTTTAACCAAATTAGAATGATACTGCTCAGTCACCAAAACCATTCCATGACATTCTTTGGGCAGATATTGGAGCAGTGAAAGGAAAACATGCATGGTCACCCTCTCGATTGGCAACACTGCCGGCCAATCCAGAGAGCGGACTCACCCACCAGCAGCAGCTCAAGTAACGCCCTGCCTGGTAGTGCCGAGGTATGGCAGGTGTAGGAGGAACCATGCCGTCGATCGCAGAGGCTTCAGCTATGATGGTTGCCAAAAATTTATGCCCAGCGAGAGACATCGAGAGATGTGCCGCTTGTGGTTGCCATAGCTGCTTCCACTGTGAGAAGTACCTCACCCTCACCCGAGTCTCCCTCCCGATTGGCAATGCTACCGGCCAATCCTCTTTTGATGGTTTGGGTAAGGTTTAGGTACTTTCTCTAGTAGTTCAATTGGAGGTTTCCATCTTGATTTTTCATCAATTATAGCAATCTCATTAATTTGCTCCCCATCTTAGTTCATGCAGATTTCTAGGTTAAGCTCTTCATCACTAAGGTCAATTGGATCATAAATAGTATCTTGAACATAATTTGAGTCACTTGTTTGATGTGTAATGGTAAGATTAAAAATATTAAGATTAATTAACATATTTCCAAAGAAAAGTTTTATTAATCCATTTCGATAATTAATTAGGGCATTAGTTGTAGCTAAAAATGGGCTACCTAAAATAATTGGGATGTGGCTCTTTGTGTTTGTCACCGGTTCAGTTTCTAAAATCACAAAGTTCATCGAATAGATAAAGTCATTAACTTTGATCAACACATCATCTGTTTTTTCCCTGGATACTTTCAATGAGCAATCAGCTAGTTGTAGGGTCATTCTCGTAGGCTTTAGTTCTTCCAACTCTAGTTGCTCATATATAGAGTATGGCAATATATTAATACTTGCCCCTAAGTCTAATAGAGCCATGTTTATGAGGATGTTCCTCACAATGCATGAAATAGTAGGTAACCCTGGATCTTTGTATTTCACTGGCATATGGTTTGATGGTAAGAGCTTACACTGGCTGCTAGAAAGGCTTTTTTGGGCACATTGGTGATCTTCTTTTTGGTACATAGATCCCTAAGGAATTTAGCATAGCTTGGAACATGTTGGATCATATCCAGTAAGGGGATGTTTACTTTAAGTTGTTTAAAGACCTCCAAAATTTTGTCAAATTGGGCTAAATTTTGATTGGACTTAAGTCTATTTGGGAATGGAGCTACAATCCTGATTTTTTGTTCATCTCCTTCTAGCATGTGCTCAGTTGATGGGTTGGGCATTACATCAAACTCTGATGCCTCAGGTATTTTTGGCTGACCCAGCTCAATAAGTTGTTCAAGTGGTGGGGCTTCTAATTCTTCTTCTTCATATGTACCCACCTGGTTATCTATTTGTTTTTTAGATCTTAATGTATGAATGACACTTAGTTGGTTAATCTGGGCTCCTTGGTTTGATCCTTGGATGTTTAGGTTCCTAGGGTTAGCTTCGGGTTGACTCAGTAGCTTATCCCATTCTCTTTCACTTATCATTGTGACTAACTAACCTACCTGCATCTCCAAACGAGTTATACCTGAGTATTAATGTATAGCTATTGCCCTGTGTTTTGCATAAAGTTATTCAAGGTGGCGTTGGTGCTATTTATCATGGCATATGTGTCATCTTGGGATTTAACTAGGGTTTCCAAGGCCTTGTCTAGGAAACTATACCTCTTTTCATTCTCATTGATTGATGGGTTATTTCCTATAAAATCGGGCCTTGGGTTAGGTTGGTTGAAGTTGGGACCACCTGCACTAGGACCTTGTGATCAGGCAAAGTTTGGATGGTTTCTCTACCTTCGGTTGTAGGTTGGTGCATAAGGATTGCTGGTTGTTCTTTGATAGGTTGCATTCACCTATGCACAACTGTTTTCAATTTGGGTCACGACGTGGGGGCACTCTTCTACTATATGCCTGACTCATTACATCTAGTGCAAATAGGTGCAGCCACTTGGTTTACATGATTTATCGAAGCATGTCCCTTAAGTTTCAAGGCTTCTATCCTACGAATCAGAGAAGCCATCTTAGCTTCTTCAGCTATAGATGGAGAGCACTGGTGCATACCATCTCTTGATGGTGTGCGTTCAAATTCCTTAGTTTCCTCCATTGTAGGCTCTTTTCTGCTAAATCTTCTAGAAACTGCCAAGCTTCATTGGGTGATTTCTGCATAAAGTTGCCCTGACACATCGATCGAGCATAGTTCTATAGTTTAGGTTTAGACCTTCATAGAAGGTTTGACATAACCTCCAAGTCTCTATCCCATGGTGTGGACATTGGCTAAACATATTCTTAAATCGGTTTAGACACTTTCAGAAAGGCTCTCCCCCTAATTGATGAAATTGGGCAATTTTGTTTCTCAACTTGGCTGTTTAATGATGTTGAAAGAATTTTCTCAAGAATGCATCAACAAAACCTTTTCAGGTTAAGATTGATTAAGTAGGTAAACTATACAACCACTTTTTGGCATTTTTCTTAAGTGCAAAGTTAATTAGCCTATGTTTTATAGCATCTTCTGAAAGTTCATGCATTCTCATAGTATCATATACTTTCTCAAATTATGTAATAAAAATGTAGGCATCCTCAATTTCTATGAATTTAGGGTGCATGTTGATAATCTATTAGAAAAAATAAGTTGTCAAGCACTGGACTCTCTACCCTAGGGTTACCTTATATCTAGACAGCTCCTAACTGCCAAGGTTGCCTTTGAATCTTCAAAGTCATATACTAACTAGCAATTGGCCAAGTAAGGATAAGGTCAGTGGGGGTCCCTCGTTGCTTTCCTTAGATACCAAATTAATTAGCCAGGTCAGACAATGAAACTAATTAAAGAACCACTTTCCTTTAGGGCTGCATCATCCTTGAATCCCTTTCCTAGACACCAATGAATTAGTTAATACTGAGCTAGTCCAACTCTCAAGATCCCTTATCCTAATGAGCTCAAAAGTCCTTAGGAACCATGGTCTAATTAATTTTAAATTATTGGCTTAGGGTTATGCAGTATGCAGGGTGATGATTTATGGGCTAAGAAAGGGTGATGAATTCCCTACCTTATGTTATTAGGAGTTGTACCCTTAAAGTATTTTATAAAAATACAATGCAATTCAAACAAGGTGTCTAAATAAGTTAGAAAGTTTTTAAAGTTTATTATTTATTTCCTTAAACTAATTATGTTTTATGGAAAGTATTTTAGGGTTTTCTTTTAGGTTCTTTAAGGTAAGTTAATTTAAAAAAATTAATTAGGTTAAAAGTGGATTTATGAAAAAAGAAAAGTAATTTTTTTAATGTTAAAAAGAAAATAAGAAAATCTAATAATTAAGGTAACTCATAAAAAGCAATAAGCTAAAGAGGGTAATAACTATTCAACAAAAAAGGATCTTTTTTACTCTTTTCTTTTATATAGAAGCATGAATAATAATAAAATAAGAAAAAATCAAAAATAAGAAAAAAATTAAGAAAAAAATTATGATAATTTTTTTATTATTATTTTTATGAACTAATCGTGCTTTGATCCCTAACAATGGTGCCAAAATTTGATTGCTGTCGTTGGCGGTCAAAAATAAAACCTACTCACTACTATAGCTAGTGGTGAATCAGGATCGTATCCTTAGGAATTAAGAGCAATTATTTCATAAAAAAAATAAAAGAAAATTATGTATAGAGGATTATATTTAGAATAGTGGTTTTAAAAGATAATAACTAATTAATTAATGAAATTAAGAGAAGTAACCCAAGAATCTGAATCCACAATGCACACAGGTTTTATTTTCTTTTCTTTATGTTGCAATAACAATAATTTTTGTAAATTTAGGATTAGGGCATGGGCCGTATTAGGAGATCAGGGCATGGGCCGTATTAGGAGATCATGGCACATCCGTTTAGAATATAAACTATCTAATTATTTATAAAATTAGAGGTCTAAACTACCATACTATGATCTATCTCTCTTAGGCACATACCGTATTTTTAGATCATGGCACGTCGATAAAGGGTATAAGCTGTGTATGCCAGATCAAAACCTCGATCAAAAAAATAACTCAAAATATATATGAAAGAAGAGCATATTTTTATTGCATAAAAATTAAGAACAAAAAGAAAGATAAAACCTAGTTACAAGTTTTATCATCATCATAAGTTGAAGGAATCTAGCTACGCATTGTTGTCGCCAGCATTCTCTCCATAATTTTTCTC
Source organism: Calamus simplicifolius (assembly GCA_900491605.1). NCBI lineage: Eukaryota > Viridiplantae > Streptophyta > Magnoliopsida > Arecales > Arecaceae > Calamus > Calamus simplicifolius. Next base: position 1,696,864 of record UESW01003830.1, read on the forward strand.
TCATAGGCCTATATACAATGATCTAAATAAAAAAAATAAAAAAAAAACTTTAGAAAAAATTTCTCTTCCTTGAGAGCTGTCTAAGGTCCTCTTTTATAGAGCTTATTTAGGGCTTCTTCCTAGTCAAAGTTGGAGTCAATCGGGCTCAAGATTGTTAAGATATCATGAAAAAATTCCTTAGCCATCCGTTCAACATCATCTACCTTAGTTTGCATCAGGAATCATGCGAAATCATCTCTTTCTTCCTTTTTGGGCAAACAGAGACCTGATTTGAGTGCATGTGCATCGTTGGACTCCAAAAATCGAGCACTTTTCATCTATAGGTTTCTTTTCTACAAACATCCATAAAAAGTATTAATTCTTAATATATTTAAAGTATTTAATATTTATTTTAATGGTTAAATTAGGATAATGAATAAAGTTACCACGTTGCTAATTAGCGATGCCTTCCTGCATAACTAATTAGCGACGCATTAAAGTGTCACTAATTAGCAATGCTTGATTAGCGATGCCTCATGGCATCGCTAATCTTGATTAACTGGTGTCTCTAATTCTTGTGCTTTGAGATTGTATTTCACAGTTGTAAAACTTGTAAGGTAGAGATCTACCCGTGTATGATTTTGTAAGGCTTGCTTATACTCGAAAATAAGTGCTAGCCGGAAGGCTAGTGTGTAAGGTCCCCTTATACCCGTAAACAAGAAGACTAGCCCAGAAGGCTAGGTGTAAGGCTCGCTTGTGCCCATAAATAAGTTTATTAGCCAGGTCGACTAGTAGTGTTACTGAAATTTTCAAGAGATTCTTGGGGAGTGAATGTAGGTGCAAGGGTTGACACCGAACTACTATAAATCTCTTATGTTTGATTGATCTCTTTGCTATGTTTCTTGCATATAATCACATCACTTCACTACACGTTATTAATTTATTTATAAAATTTTTAAAGTGCACATGCTTGCTAATTAATTTTTAAAGAATCAAATTCATCCTCCCTCTTGGGTTGCTATATCTGAAAAACATATACCTCTGATTATAATTTGAAAATAAATTGTTTGTTTCATGCTTTTTTAGATTCATTCTAATTCTGCTATATATACAGTACTATGAGGGGTCGTGGATTATTCATAGCCTGGAGGCAGTCTACTGGCACAAGCGATGACTCTTCTGATGCAGCACATGATAGCTCCTCTAGACAGAGGCACCATATCCAAGAGACATCTACTAAGAAAATGCCAGGATCATCTGCTGGGTCATCATCGAGCGACAATTCTTCCTCCACCGAGAGGAGGAGGCTTCTATTGATTGATGGCCACTGAGTGTATTTCTATCATTATTTAAATTTATTCATTCAATTGCTATGTTATTAAATTATATCTTATGTTTTACTATACTTGCATAGATTTGTAGAGAGACATATTGTCTCAAAGCACATCACCGATATATTTAAGAGGCATGCAGACCTGGAGGGCTATTGTTGAGAGCGCCTTAGTGAGGAGGTAAGGGAGTTCTACTGGACAAAGTTTCTGGTATGTATTTTATATTTGCATGATATTACTTATGCATTTATAATATCATGTTATCAACATTTGTTTGTATTATTTATTTATTACAATATGCATATTCACAATTATTCTGCTTAAAAAAAGAATTTGAGTGGGATCTAACCCTCACTCCTTCAGTTAAAATAGCTTGGACTTCACTTGTTTGCCCTAGATACTCTGATAATTTATGCTACTAGAGGAGGGCATCGAAATGCCCCGCTCATATCTTCAATTTTATATGAGATGGCTGGCAGTAGTAGTGGATGGATCCCCAGTGGCGGAGGAGGTCGGCCAAAGCTAGCTCAAATCGTCAATCCGAGAAAGGTGGTCCAAGCACTGATCTTTCCTGCCACACAACGGGATCCATTTTGATTGAGGAGCATCGATATCATCTTGTAAATATATAAATTTATTAGTTCTTCTATATACTTATTAACGATACATTTTTAAAATTAGCATAACTACAAATTTCAAACGTTGTTTTTTAGAGGCTGAAGGAAGGCACCGATCCAGGGCACTGGCAATTATTCAAGGCAACCCATCTGAGAATAGATGGATCTTAAGTCGACAGTCTCTCCTAGTGCATTGGAGTAAGTAAATGATTGAAAACATGATGTGTTTATTGATATATTTCCTCTAATATGAGTTGCATGATATGTATTTCTTGCAAACACGTATGGATGAACTATTATCACAGACTACGTAACCATTAGAGGAGGGAGGGTCCACGCTCGATCCTTTGCCGCAGGAGAATGGCTGCATCTTCTTAAAGGCTATTGGTGCATAGCCAAATGATTGTAAAGTTTACGGTCTAGGTGCCAAAGCTTCTGCATTCTTCCCTCGATGTAGTTCATTTTCTTTCAGTCAGGGTGGCACCGACGATTACGAGCAGATTGAGCATTCCATCGCGGAACGTGTGAGATTAGAGATGATTATGGAGATCACGGATATCTAATGGAAACAGTGAGAAGAGCGCATTCATTATGAATAGTAGTTAGAGAAGATTTGATAATTGGTCATGCATATGTCTTAGTCGACGCAGTTTTTTGATCAACCTCCAACTCCAGATGACCCTCCCTCTAGTTGATCAACATTTATACTTTGACATTATATTGTATTTTATGATGTAATACCTTTTTTTATATTTGTGTGGTACTAGTTTCTATTATTAATATATTAATTTTTGATATTCTATTTCTATTTTCAATGAAATATTATGTTCATGAATGTATTTTTTAAAAAATTGAATATTATTTAAGCAGGTTAATTAAAATTAATAAAATAAAATTTACAAATTTCTATAAAAAAATTAGCGATGCCTTATTGGCATCGCTAATCTTCGATATTGGCGTCGCTAATCTTCATCAAAGATTAGCGACGCCATTGGCATTGCTAATTAGCGATGCCTTTGTGCATCACTAATTAGAGATGCATAATTAGGGATGCCTCATGGCATCGCTAATCTTGATTAATTGGTGTCGCTAATCATGTCCCACTAAGTAGCGATGCCAGTACTGGCATCGCTAAAATAGTCACTAATTAGCGATGAAAATTCTTGGCATCGCTAATTTTCGCTGCGACAATCATTTTAGTGATAAAATTTTTGACGTTACTGTTGTGTTGCTAATTGAATAGATTTAACGATACTATTTTGGCATTGCTAATTTAAAAAATTCTTGTAGTAGATTTTTTTGCACCTTTGTGCGCTAGGACAGAATTTACGAAATTTGGTTACCACCCATTACGATAGTTATCAAAATCATACTTAAAACAAGTGGTATTGAATGCTCGGGCCTTAAAAGTATTTAATTATTTCTGAAAAGAAACTATCATGACCATGCATTTTAACCAATTTGGAATGATATACTGCCCGATCACCAAAACCATTTCATGACATTCTGTGGGTAGATATTGGATCGCATTGAAAGGAAAACATGCATGGTTTGATCCAATGGATTTGGCAAAAGATGTAAGATCCATTAAAGGATTTTCTTTAATAAACATAATGGCCAAGATCTTAGAATAAATGATTTTTACATAAAAACATAAACCAAGGATGCGTACCTTGATCCATTGATATTTGTTGATGAGAAACGAGAGGCTGCGTATGGATTAACGACAGATTGAGTTTCTCCCTCTTTCCTAATTCTCTTTCTTATCTGTTTTGATGGTTAAACAGACTATATATAGGAGAGAGAGGACCAATCTAATAATACGATAAATTTCTCTTTCCATCAAAGAGAGGTTATCAGATAACAACTTCCCAAAATTGAACCAATAGGAAATTAGCTTTATTAAACCATCATTATCGCTTAAATTTAAATATCTGATAAAATCAGATATCATAATATCATTTATAATAAATAAATGATAAATCAATCATATATCCATGTGGGCCACATAAAAGGAAATGCTAACATTCTCCCACTTGGCCCATGTGAGATATTAAACATACTGGTTTAATAATCAATCATAATGCGCATAACAGAAGCTAAAATCCTTCATAATATTGGTCAAACATGAAATCATCATTAAGCAAAAACTAATAAGGATCATGGCGGTTGTATGCTATTATTTTAATGTACTTTCTTCCATGTATCACATTACTAGTTCTATACTTAACATAACCTATAATGGGAATTGCAATAAGGTCTAACAATAATGTCTTTATCAAAGACGAATTCTGTTAACATTCTCATAATTCATTTATGTATATATACCAGCATAAGTAAACATGATCCATAAGTGATTCAGAAACAACAATTAATTGAGCTCAAAGTGTCAAATACATAAGGAACTTAAAGCTTTAAACATAATATCACTAATGGTTTTGAATAATGCCCATTCTTTCGACATGTTCATGAAATGTCTTTGGCAGCAACCCTTTAGTCAGCAGATCTGCAATCATGAGATTGGTTCTAATATGTTCAATTGACACACTTTTTTCTGAACTTCTTCTTTAACGGCAAAGTATTTCAATTCCATATGTTTAGCACCCTTTGAATACTTGTCGTTTTTAGAAAAGAAGACTTCTACGGAGTTATCACAATAAATTTTTAGCGGCTTGGCAATACTGTCGACAACCCCAAGTCCTGAAATAAAATTCCACAGCCATAAACCATGAATTGTAGTCTCAAAGCATGCTACAAACTTAGCTTTCATAGTGGATGCAGCAATGACAGACTGCTTCACACTTTTTCATGAGATCGCTCCTCCAGCTAAAAGGAACAAATGGCCAAATGTGGACTTTCTAGCCAGCAGAATCTAAGTCTTAATATTCCTTTATGCATAAGGAACATAAAGAATTTGTTCCATTTGTTTATGTTTCAATTCATTCTTTAAACATTGCATAAGGCTGAATTTATCTCCCTTCTGAATTGGAACAACACTTGTAGAACATTTGTTTATGTTGAATTTCTCAAGAACTTTGTTAATATATGATTTCTGAGACAATCTTAACAATTCTTGTGATCTATCATGAAATATTTTGATTCCAATCACATAGGATGCCTCACCCATATCTTTCATTTCAAAGTTCTTAGAGAGAAAATTCTTGGTCTCATACAAGAGGCCAAGGTCATTAGTAGCTAGCAAGATGTCATCAACATACAGAATTAAAAATATGATTTTTCTCCCACTGACCTTCAAATCGATATATACACTGATCAATGGTGTTTTCTTTAAATCCAAAGGATGTAATGGTATCATTGAACTTAAGATACCATTGCCGGGAAGCTTGCTTAAGTCCGTATATTGACTTCTTCAGTTTACACACCATGTGTTCCTTTTCTTCAAATAAAAAGCCCTCAGGTTGGTCCATATAAACCTCTTCATTCAAACTCCCATTTAGAAAGGCGGTTTTCACATCCATTTGATGCAACTCCAAATCATAATGAGCTACCAGTGCCATAATAATTCTAAATAAGTTTTTCTTAGAGACTGAAGAAAAGGTCTCTGTGTAGTCAATGCCACATTTTTTAGTAAAACCTTTGGCAACAAGTCTGGCTTTACAACGTTCAATATTGCCATTTGAGTTGTGTTTGGTCTTAAAAACCTATTTACACCCAACTCTTTTACAACCTTCAGGCAATTCAACAAGATCACAGACTACATTGTAATCCATTGATTTTAGCTTATCTATCATGGCATCTAACCATTTAGATGATTTAGCACTTTGCATGGCTTGTGAAAAAGAAACTGGATTATTATTATTACCCAAATCAAAATCTGATTCTTGTAGATAAACTACATAATCATCAGAAATAGCAGTTCTTCTTTGTCGTTGAGACCTTCTTAATGCTACTTCATTGGGTTCATTTATTGCAAGTTCATTAGTAATATCATCATTCTGTGGTGTTTGATCATTAATTTGTTGTTCTTGAAAGTTATTAAAGGTTCAACAACTCTAGGAACAACAACTTGAGAAGAAGTTATAGGTGATAAAACTTGCACCTTAACTTCTTGTATTTCCACTTTATATGGTTCCAAACTCCCACTAATTTCATTATTCTTAATGAATCTTGTATTTCCAGATTCAACAATTCTTGTACTATGGTTAGGATAATAAAATTTATACTCTTTTAATCTTTCTGGATAACCAATGAAGAAACCATTGTTCTTGAGTCAAACTTCTTTTCATGTGGATTGTAAATCTTTACTTCCGCCGGGCAACCCCAAACATGTAAATACCTCAAAATGGGTTTCCTTCCTATCCACAGTTCAAAAGGAGTCTTTGGAACTACCTTACTAGGAATCCTATTTAGCAAATACATAGCGGTCTTTAAAGCATGCATCCACAATAATGAGGGTAATGATGAATTGCTTAACATACTCCTAACCATGTCCATTAGAGTTCGATTATGCCTTTCTGCAACACCATTTTGTTCTGGTGTTCAGGCATTGTGTATTGAGCACATATGCCATGCTTTTCAAGGAATTTAGCAAATGGATCAGGGCATTGTCCAGATTCATCATACTTTTCATAATATTCACCACCTCTGTCAGACCTAACAATTTTTACTTTTCTATCTAGTTGTCTTTCAATCTCATTGATAAACACTTCTAGAGCTTGTACCAATTGAGATTTTTCATGCAACAAATAGACATAGCCATAACGTAAAAATCATCAATAAAGGTGATAAAATACTTTTCTCCACCAAAAGATAAAACATCAAAAGGCCCACATATATCGTTGTGTATAATTTCAAGGAGTTGTTTACTTCTTGTGGCGCTTTTCTTGATTGTGTGTTTTGTGTGTTTTCCCTTAATACAATCCACACAAATCCCAAGATCAGTAAAATCTAAATCAGAAAGGATTTTATTCTTTACTAATCTCTCAATTCTTTCTTTGGATATACGATTCAAACATTTATGCCATAAGTAAGCTGATTGTTCATTCATTAAACCACGTTTAGTATCAACATTATGATGTAAGGTTAACAATGTCTCAGAAAAAAGACTATCAAGCTTAAATTTGTACAAACCATCAGAAAGAATACCAGAACTAATAAGATGATTGTATTTAAACAAACTAAAACATCCATTTCCAAATTTAAAAGAATATCCAATTGAGTCAAGTTTGGATAAAGAAACTAAATTATGAGAAATAGAAGGGACATAAAGTGTTTGAAAAAGGTCTAAATGATGTCCAGTGTCTAGAATCAAATGATAAGTTTCAATAGCTTCAACTAGAGCTTTGACTCTATTTTTCATTGAGACAAAGTTTTCATTTGGTTTTATAGTTTGGATCATAAGGAATCCCTGTATCGTATTAGAAACATGAGTGGTACAACCAGTATCAATCCACTAAGTATTATAAGGAACTTGTGTCAGGTTTGATTTGAAATATACAAAAGCCCTAGGCTTAACTTTCTTTTCAAACCATGCCTTACATTTTAAGCAATCTTTCTGATAGTGTCCATCCTTTTTTTTCAAAAATGACACTTATCATCCTTTTATTCCTTCTTATGGATTTGAGCAGTTGACCCATTTATCTTTAGTGGTCGTTGCTTGCTCTTTCCTTTCTTATCTTTCTTTGATTTCTTTCCAACTCCTTGTTGACCCATGAGATTGATAGAATGATTTTCTTGTTTCTTAAGTCTTGCTTTCTCTTGAATGAGCATACTTTGCAGTTCATTCACATTCCACTTATCCTTCATAGTGTTATAACTCATGTGAAATGGTCCATACTCAGGAGGCAAGAATTGATAATGAATTACACAAGAAAATTCTCATTCACTTCCAATCCCATAGTCTTTAGTCTTGCTGCTATGTTTGTCATCTCAACAACATGCTCATGCATAGTACGAGAACCATCAAACTTAATGTTGGTTAAAGTACTCATCAATGTCCCAGCAAGTGACTTATTAGCAGAGTCAGATTGGGAATGTGCTTGCACAAACTTCATAAATTTCTTAGCACTTTCAGTAGCAGGAATTATGGACTTGATATTGTTTGCTACAGTCATTCGCATGAACATCAGGCTAAGTCTGTTTGATCTTTCCCAAGTCTTATGGAAAGACCTCTGTTCAGCATTGTTAGAGTTAGTAAGAGCAGTAGGTTTCTCATTTATGAGTACCAAATCAAGATCCAGAACATTAAGGTGAAACTGAACTTGTTCGCACCATTCAGAGAAATTAAGCCTATTGAAAGTTTGAACAGACATAGCTTGTGAATGAAGAGAAACATGAACAAATAAAATATGCTCACACGTTAATGCTTTGAGTAATATTTTAAATAAATATTCACACTCTATCAAGTAAACAATAAGTGCATATTGAAGTTCTCCTTTGGGTGATACAACAATATATAACAGTAAACATAATTGATGCTTAATTTTAATTTTACATACTTGGCAATATATATACTCAAATTAGATATGTTTGCTATCTTTGGATATGCTAAACATACCTAACCAAGCATATCAATTGACCACATCATGTCCATAGATTATAAAATGACTAGTCAACCTTTGGGTGACCCTTAAATATTTATAATCAATGAACTTCAATATACTCATAACAATTAAATAATTATGTCATTCATTTATAAGCATCACATAATTATGAGTAATTAAATTATTTAATTAAATTTGATACCTATAAACTTTCAAATTTGGCCACTTTGGTGACTAACAAATTACATAATATAGACATCAAATTTAATTAATGATAATATCTTGCGTGAATACTAAAGACTTAAGTGTACCCACATAATTTTACTGTAATATATATATATACTTAAAATATTAATCTCATAAATATTAAAAGGCAAAACATAAATTTTAAAGGAATCTCCTTGCAGGAGAAATATCCTTAGCTTTCATCTTTTATTGTTAAGGATTAGATTAGTGTTAAGGATTAGATTGGTAAAGTGGTAAAATTATGTTTGTCCTTAAACCTCTTTGGTTATAGGTTCAAACCACTTTAATTCTTTATTTTATTTATTTTTCTTTTATTTATTTCTTTTCGTGGACGACTTTCCTCTTCACGCATGCCCTTCTGTGAAGAGAGCCTCACGTAACCTCTTGTACGCCCTTCCGTGCATGAAGAGAGACTCATGTAACATGTGGGAATTTCCTCCATACCAAGCCACCGTACGTCTTTAAGAGAGATGATTTCCACCATACGACTCTCTTCACGCAAGGGCTCTTCGGCCCCTCTTTTTTTTGTTCTTTAATCTTTCCTGGAACTCCCCATTCCCCACTCAGGCTTCCGTGGATTCCTAAAGTTCACGCGTGGGGTTTTCATGGGAAGCAAAGGAAAAAAAAAATTTACATGATTTCTCCTGAACCCAGCCAGTTGGTGCTACGTGATTTCCGTACGTAAACTTTCTGCTTCCGTGTGCTGGAATCCCATAGTCTTTATTCGAAATCCCACGCAGCTTGATGGAAGAGGAGACATGTGGAAACTTTTTTTATTCTTTATTTATTCTTTAATTCAAAAGAACGAAGAGATCAAAAGGAGAAAATAGAGGGAAAACAATGATTCGAGCACCTTACCACAATCTTATTCTAATCACCTTATTCATAATAACGAATATATAAATAATCATTCATAATTCATAATAACAAAAATATATATAAATAATCATTCATAATGAAAAATCATAAATTCTTTAATCAAGGCTCTGATACCACATGTAAGATCCATTAAAGGATTTTCTTTAATAAACATAATGGCCAAGATCTTAGAATAAATGATTTTACATAAAAATAAACCAAATGCGTACCTTGATCCGTACGAGAGGCTGCGTATGGATTAACCACAGATTGAGTTTCTTTTTTTTTTTTTCTAATTCTCAGACTATATATAGGAGAGAGAGGACCAATCTGATAATACGATAAATTTCTTTTTCCATCAAAGAGGTTACCGGATAACAACTTCCAAAATTGAACCAATAGGAAATTAGCTTTATTAAACCATCATTATCACTTAAATTTAAATATATGATAAAATCAGATATCATAATTATCATTTATAATAAATAAATGATAAATCATATATCCACGTGGGGAAATGCTAACAAAAGATTCCTAGTAAATAAATTCATGCTTTCTTTCACCACCCGCTGGAGGTTATCTTTTGGATATATATGCACAACATAAGATATATGAAATATTTGCATAATTATTAGGGAATCTTTTACGTTGCCTATAAAAGACTGCCGGTTCCTCCCATCTGGCCCAGACTTCAACAGGAAGGGCACATTCTGTGAGAGATGCAGGGTTATGGCAGGTGCAGGAGGAACCATGCCGCCGATCGCGGAGGCTTCAACTACGATGGTTGCCAAGAATTTATGCCCAGCGAGAGAGACATCGAGAGATGTGCGGCTTGCGGTTGCCATAGCTGCTTCCACTGCGAGAAGTACCTCGCCCTCTACCGATTCTCCCTCCCGATTGGCAACGCTGCCGGCCAATCCAGAGAGCGGACTCACCCACCAGCAGCAGCTCAAGTAACGCCCTGCCCGGAAGTGCCGGGGTATGGCAGGTGTAGGAGGAACCATGCCGCCGATCGCGGAGGCTTCAACTACGATGGTTGCCAAGAATTTATGCCCAGCGAGAGAGACATCGAGAGATGTGCCGCTTGCGGTTGCCATAGCTGCTTCCACTGCGAGAAGTACCTCACCCTCTCCCGAGTCTCCCTCCCGATTGGCAACGCTGCCGGCCAATCCAGAGAGCGGACTCACCCACCACCATCAGCTCAAGTAATGCCCTGCCAGGAGTGCCCGACGTGCCATCAAAAGAGGGCGAACATGACAATCCCACCGCTACCAATACCTTCGATGGTGCCATGGCAAGAGCAGCGGCAAGTGACGGCGGAGGCAAGGCACGGTGGGGCGCCTGTAACTCGCCCAGGGGGCCCAGAGAGGAGGAGGAGGAGGCAGCCAAAGCTTAGCGAGAGACAAAAGGAGGAAATGAGGTTGTTCGCTGAAGGATTAAGTTGGCGAGTACGAGAGCAGGACGAGGAGGAGCTCAAGAGGTTCTGCGCAGCCATGGGATTAAGGCGAAATTGGTTTAAACTTTGGATGCATAAAACCCGGGCGACCTTTTGCACTCCTTCCTCCGCTGCTGGCCCTTCCAATCCAACAAACCATGCATAAATATATATATCACTTCTACAATTATAGTAGAGCCAAAAAATATTAATAATGTAATAGATCTCTTATTCAGGAGTTTTTCCCTACCTCAGTCATGTGTCTTTCTTTAAGAAAGTTCGTGTTGGATTTTCCTCTGAGAAATCATATATCTGCGTTGTTTTTTTCTTTCTCTTAATGTGTGATCTGCGTTGCTTTCTTCATTCTCATAATGTGCTGCCTGTTATTGCTGCTGCTTCTGAATTAAGTAATGAAGTAGTGGGTTGCTTTGCTGCATGTCATAGCAACTTGATTGCAGATAAAATTTAACGATATATTACAGGCTCCTTGCCTGTAACATCCCAACAGATCGATGTATGCTACTTGTGATCAAGGTAAGACCCAGCAAGATTGGTTAACCAGTCAAGGATGACGAGTATTCGACGTGTGGTGGAAGGAAGAACAACATATAGATCCATTGCATGAAGTCTGCGTCAACACTTTAATATATATATATATATGTGTGTGTGTGTGTGTGTGTGTGTGTGTCTGATTACGTTGCAGAAATGTTGGATTTCTACGCTCTCTCGTCTTCACCTGAAACTGATGGCAAGAATGGGACAATTTCAATCACCTATCTGACAATGTCTTCCAGTGTCTCCCTTGCCTGCTGTGTACTGCTTGACCCATTGATATTATCTGACATGGGCAGTACCAGCATTGAGGCCGGGAAGAAAACAAGAGTGCATCCAACGAATTTAGCATCCTGATTTTTAAAATAACTTTAGAATTTTTTTTTTTTTTACTTCACCATATATTGATTGTTATTATCTAAATTCCTGATGCTAAAAATCTCTGAAATAATTATATGGGTAAAAGTATTTGCTTTCAAGGCCTTAACTAGTAAGGCGATTACTAGCACACGATCATTATCAATATGTTTAGTTAGGAGCTAGTTTCTAATAGCTTTCGATGTTTACATAGTTGCAGCATTTGGAGAGAGGTGAATTTCAAAATTAAAAAAAAAGTGTTTTCTTAATCAATGCATTAATTATTTTAGTAATTGATATAATATTTTAGCAAGTCTGCTATTTTCAAAATTTTATTATAGATTTGGCATATAGTTCTACGATGTGACTTGTAAATTTGTTAAATGAAAATTCATATATTATATATATAATTGCTTGATCCAATTAGATTTGGGGCATGGCATGAGATCTCATGCCAACTGATGCCAAAGCTTGGCCCTCCTGCCATACCATCTGAGCAAGTGCTTAATGTTAAACTAGCAAGTGAGAGAAATTCTAGAGCTTCCACGTACGCTGAAATTAACCATTTTGACCTTCTTGCTGTAAAGATTCGCTGCTAATCTCTCTCTCTCTCTTTCCCTGCGTCCAGCTAGAAAGCTTGGTGGCTGTGATGATATCATCTTTGATTTTTTTGCACCAACAAACAAAACACATTTGTGCGCTGAGGCAGAATTTATGAATTTTCTTTACCATCCATTTGGATAAATGTATCATATTAAAGATCATATTAAAAACAACAGGCATTGGATGCTTGAATCTCTAAAAGTAATTAATTGTTTTGCAAAAGAAACTATCATGATGTCCATATATCTTAATCAAATCATAACAACTGCAATTATCCATTAAGACATCATAGCCTTTCACCATGCGACATTCTGTGGGCAGTATTGGGACCGTCAAAAGAAAAAATGGTTTGATCCAATGAATTTGAGAGAAGATTCCTTTGCAAATAAATTCAAATTTATTTTCTCCATATGTTACCTGAAATTATCCTTTGGATATCCACAATATCTGTGTGAATCTTTATATAATTATAGGAGAATCTTTTGCTGTCTGTTAAAAGCAGCCTATTTCTCCATCTAGCTTAAACTTGCAACAAGAAAGACATATTGATCAGTGAAGATGCAGGGTTATGGCAAGTCTAGGACGAACCATGCTGCCGATTGAGGAGGCTTCAACCATGATGGCTGTCAAAAATTTATGCCTAGTTAAGGAGACTCTCCGACATGTGCTACTCGTGGTTGCCACAATTGTCTCCACTGCAACAAGTACTCCACCATCTCCATAGAAATGGAGTCTCCCTCCTGATTAGCGATGTTGCTGGCCAATCCAGAAACCAGATTCACCCACTACCAGCGTCTACATTGGCATTGGCAGCGCTGCCAATCGCAACAGTCACGTCTAATTCTCCACCCTCTCCAAATCAAGCTCCACTACAGCCAATGCCCCCTCAGGTTTTCCCAGTGAGCCGTCAAAGTAGGGCAAACATGGAGATACCACCACTACTAATACCTCTGTGAACCCCTGTTCTTTAACAGTACCGCATCATGTGAGGATCCGCCATTTTTGACCAGAGGGAGGGAGGCGCCGCCCCTTCCTCCGCCATTGTTGACCGGAAGGAGGAAGGTGCCGCCCCTTTCTCTCTCCCCCATCCCTTTCCGCAAGGATAAAAAGGGGAGGAAGGGAAGAGTTTTTCCTTACCTTGGAAGAGTTTTTCCTTACCTTGCTCTCCCTCTCCTTCGTGCTGCTGCCACCTCTACCCGTGCCGGCCGCCTCCTCGCTGTTGGAAATCTAGTGTATTTCAATATTCAAAAACCTTTTTGATTTGATAAGTCCATTTATCTGATACGTCGTTATCAATCGGTAGGGATAAGTCTTTTTGATTTGTTGACTAGTCTTTTGACTTATACGTCTCTACGTACGTGATAAGTATTTCATTGACCGACCGTTGGACTAATTCAACCCGTTGGATTAGATTGATTCGTCGCTCTCAACTGGTGCGTGCTTCTTTATAAATTCAAAGCAATGCCAGTGTTTATTTTATTCAATTTATTTTGCTTTCATCCTTATCCAGAGATCCATTCCTTCATCCTTATCCAGTCGAGAGATCCATTCCTTTGCTTCCGTACTTAAACAAAGAGAAGGAACTCATTCGGTTGTTTATCCTCTTCTGACATTGGTGTATGCACGCCTATTAGAAGACTCTGCTATTGTATCCTGGAGGGTAGTCGTGCTCTGATCTTCTGCACCGAGATATTATCTTCGAGTGGCACGAATCTACTCTTAAGGACAGTGCCGTGCACGCCATAGCATCTTCTCAAATGCATTCAAATAGATAATATCATCCCGGGTACTATCTTTCCACAAACTTATCCAACACTTGCCTTGCCGCCTCCAGCAAGGTAAGAGAGAGGGAGAAACCGGGAAATGATGAAGGGAAGAGGGCCACCGGAGAACCTCCCCTTGAATGGGAGCCAAACCGGCTCCCGTAAGTTGGTTCGGGCCCGGCGGCGTGCTCGCCGGCTCGCCGGGCCCGAGCCCCGAGCATCAACCCCCACCGGCGCTGGGGAGGCGTCCGGTGGGGTCCGGCCGGCCTCCCACTGGCCGGCCGTGCCACCGACACAAAGATAAGCCGCGGCTGAGAGAAAGAGAGAAAGAGGGAGAGAGAAAGAGGGGGGGGCTCGGCTGGTGGCGGCCAGGTCCAGGTCGGTCGTCGACGACCAGGCCACCCCGGGGAGAGGCCGGCGGCCCTGGCCGCCGGCACAGACTCCCCTGTTTCGGGTGAAACAGGGGAGCGGGAGAAGAAGAAAATAAAAAAGGGGGTGCTTGTTGGGCCGATTGGGCTGTTTTGGATTGGGCCTTGTTGGGCCGGCTCACGAGTCACTTTTGAGCTGAACTTTGGGCCCTGTATTGGGCCGAAAATGGAGAAATAAAAATATGGCCCTGATCAGTGTTGATCCTAGTTTCTTTGGGCATTTTTATTTCCCATTTGGGCGTATATATTGAGAAATATTTAAGCCTAAAGTTGGGCCTAGGATTGTTTGGGTAGAATTTAAGGGACACTTTATTATTCAAATTTTAGAGACTTAATTGTGTAAAATGATGCTGTAGGTACCCAGATATCCAAATAGCTAGTTTACAGTTAAGATTAGCATACTAAGGTAAGTAAGCTAATTATCATGATTTTATAAATTATTTAATATATAAATCTTTGGATTTATAGTTGTATGCATATTTATGAAATGAGATAAAATGAAATTTTGTTATTTAATTTGATAAATAGTACCACGAGTATGCAATTGAGTATCTGTTATAATTATATGTGACTGCTAATATTTTGCAAAGTAGTGGATTATAAATATAAAAAAATTAAGGATATGATTATTTTGGCTTTGCAAAATATACTGGTACTATTGATGTATTTTTATGCTAAGAATGTATAAACCACTTTATATGTGATGTGAGAAGCTTATGCATATGATGATGCATGATGTGTTATATGCAAATATGATGATGATATTGAGATAAACTTATATGTGTCGCCGCGGTTTTCATATAATGTGAAATTATGTGAAATGCCAAGTAATACGGGATCCACCTTCACAAGGAAAGATATATGGAGGACACACATCTGTAGGGTGTGTTGTGATTGATTATGATATATGGCATAACACTGGTATCAGGACCCTTCCTCTTAGGGGACATTTAAGAGTGATACACCAGTTAGGTGTTGTAGGGCCGTAGGACACATAAGAAAATAGTAATTATATAAATACAGTGGGTTTGTTTACATTGCATATTTCGGCATTTATTGTATAATTAAGCTTCCAAAATTATTTTGAGCTGATGATATGCATGTTCTGATAACATGAGAAATATATTTGAAATTTGAAGCTTTTTACATGTAAATGTGATTTGATAATATCTTGAAATGATGAAATGATTATATTATATTATAGTATGCTTACTTATTGAGTGTGAGCTCATGTAAATCTCACAATATTTTTTAGAGCCACAAGATTGAAGAAGGAATTTTTGGGTAGATGGAGCTTCTATTAAAATAAATTAGATCCATTATGTTGATGTAACCCAGTGATGTTTGTATGTAGGGCTTGTAGCCCAAACCTTATAGTTATGATTTTTGTATTAATGTTATGGACTTGAATTATATATTGTTATTGTTTTTCTTGAATTAAGTGTCATGATTTGAGATGCCTTGCATGCCTGGCATGCGGCGGGTTGTCACCCATGCCTAGGCGAAATTGGTTTAAACTTTCGATGCATAAGACCGGGTCTACCTTGATCACTCCCTCCTCTATTGTTGGCCCCTCCAATGCGCCGGACCATGCATAAATTGTTAGAACAAATATATATATTGATTCCTATCATATATGCGAAAATATGGGATCAATATATTTATCATGATAATAATGTAAATCATGAATTGATACATAAATACCTCCAGCCATTGCTCTACACAAATAGGTTGACTTTTCTTATATCAGGATAAGGTCTTCCACACCTTACGGTTTCTCTCAGCGATGGTGTAAACTTTCATAGAGACCAGGTGCAGGGACCTTCCCATTTTTTAGCTTTATGCCTTATATGTCCATCACAGAGGGCGCTTCAAACGGATATAGTTGAGGTATGTTTATCTTAATCGTGGATTCAAATTTTGAATTCACATAATCCCTCGATATTAAATATAAGACCATCTTAATCGTATCTAACTGATACGCTTAATGGAAAAAAAATTAATATTCTTCCACTTGGTCCATATATTCTATTACTATAGTAAGAAACAAAATACATAGATCATGGCAATAGATCCTCTTAAAATCGAGTATTATTTACCATGTATCATAATGTATTATATTTCTCAAACATAAACCCATATAACTTAATGAATAAACCACATGTTTATTCTAGGTCCAACTTAATGATGCTCATCACAAAATAAATGTGTACACTAAATAACTGAATGTAAAAAAAATATCACAACCATAAAAGAGTTTCATTGTATAAGTAGTTGTTCATGCAACTAAATTATATCATGGGACCAACTCCCATTCGTACCATATGATCCTTAAAATTCTTAATTGGAATGCCTTTAGTCAAGGATCAGCTATCATCAATTCAGTGCTAATATGTTCTATGACCACTTTGTTTTCTTTAACACGTTCTCTTATGGCTAAATACTTAATGTCGATGTATTTACTTCGACTACCACTCTTGTGATTTTTAGCCAAAAATACAGCAACTGAATTGTTATAGTATAATTTGATTGGCCTAACAATAGAATCAACAATTATAAGCCCTGAGATGAAACTCTTCAATCATACACCATGCGATATAGCCTCAAAACAAGCAATGAACTCTGCTTGCATAATAGAGGTAGAGTCAGCTATGTACCTCATGACCTTTAGTAGCTCTCCAGTGGTCTAAACTTGGATTACTCTGATATCTTCCTAATATCCCAACTGCAAATACTATGTCAGGCCTTGTACAGACCTGAGCATACATCAAGCTACCAATAGCTGAGGCATATGAAATATTTTTTATTTCCTTCCTCTCAAAGTCATTCCTTGGGCACTGATTCAAATTGAATCTGTCACCCTTGACTATGGGAGCTATACTTAGTGAACAATCTTTCATCCAAAATCTCTCTAAGATTTTATTGATATAGGTTTTTTGAGATAAACCTAAAATACCTCGAAGTCTGTCTCTCTAAATTTTAATGCCAATGACATAAGAGGCATCATCCATATCTTTTATGTCAAAATTCTTAGAGAGAAATTATTTCACTTCATGTAACATACCTTTATCATTGGTTGAAAGTAAAATATTATCCATATATAGGATTAAAAAATAAATTTTGCTCCCACTGACCTTCTGGTATATATATTGATCCATGATGTTCTTTACAAATCCAAATAAAGAAATCACATCATGAAATTTTAAGTGCCATTGTCGAGAGGCTTGTTTCAACCCATATATAAATCTCTTAAGCTTGCATGCCAATTGCTTATTATCACTAGAGGAAAAACCTTTAGGTTGTTTCATATAAACCTCTTTCTCTAGATCTCCATTGAGAAATACAGTTTTTACATCCATTTATTGCAGCTCTAAATCAAAATGCACAATAAGTGCCATGATAATGCGGAAGGAATCTTTTTTAGATACAGGAGAAAATGTCTTCTTGTAATCAATTCCCTTCCTTTGAGTGAATTCCTTAGCAACGAGTCTTGCCTTATATTGCTCAATGTTGCCTAACAAGTCTTTCTAGGTCTTAATGACCCATTTACAACCATTGGCTTTTGCTCCATTAGGCAACTCAATAAGATCCCAGACTCCATTAAATGCCATAGAATTTATCTCATCTTTCATAGCATCATACCATAAATTGGATTCCTTACAATTCATGGCTTGTGAAAACGTTTTAGGATCATTTTTAGCTCCAATATTATAGTCCAACTCTTGAAGATACACAATATAGTCACTAGTAATTGCTGATTTTCTTTTTCTTGTAGATCTTCTTAATGTTGTAACAACCTTCTCTCGCAAAGTTGATTATTCAACCATCTCTAGTAACTCATGAGAGACTGGATCTACTAGTTCATTATCAGCAAATTATGGAATTTCAATGACTGGTTGTATAATGTCCATTGAATCTTGAGGGGCATATGAATGATAATCGGTCTATCACTTGAAGTGAAAGGTTGAGCATCAGAATATTTTCTTTCAAGAATCATGCTCTGCAATTGATCATTCCCACTGATTAAGTCATTCTCAAGAAATTTGGCATTTCTTGATTCCATAATCCTAGTTATGTGAGATGGACAGTAAAATCTATATCCCTTGGACCTCTCAACATATTCAATAAAATACCCACTAATGGTCCTAGGGTCCAACTTTTTCTCTTATGGATTGTACACTCTCACTTCACATGGGCATCCCCATACACATACATATCATAAACTTGGTTTTCAACCTTTAAATAACTCAAATAGCATTTTAGAAATAGCCTTGGTTGGAACCCGATTCAATATGTACATAGCCGTCTTGAGACGGTTTAGAGCTGCTAATCATGCTCCTCACCATGTCCATCAATGTTTGGTTCCTTCTTTCTGCCACACCATTCTGATTGGGTGAGCCAGGTAAACTGTATTGGACAACAATCCTATGTTCTTGAAGGAACTTCACAAATGGACCAGGCATTTGTTCATCCTCTGTGTATCTCCCATAATACTCAGCCCTCTATCAGATCTCACAATTTTGACTTATTTTTCACATTGTGTCTCTACTTCTGCCTTGAACATCTTAAAGGCATCTAATGCTTCATTCTTATTATGAATCAAGTAGAGATACATAAATCATGAGTAATCATCAATGAAGGAGATGAAGTATTTCGGACCATAAAAATCCATAACCAGATAACAAATGTCCGTGTGTATGATCTCTAATATGTCTGAACTCCTCTTGACACCTTTCTTTGACTTGTTGATCTGCTTGCCCTTAATGCAGTCCACACAAGTGTCAAAGTCAATGAAGTCCAAAGTATTGGGTACTCCTTCATTCACTAATTTTTTGATTCTATTTATGGAGATATGTCCCAATCTTTGGTGCTATAACATAGAAGAGTTATCATTTACAACACATCTTTTCATACCAATCCTAACATGCATCACATTATAAGTGGTATCATTTTGCAAATTAATTTAAAAAAGACCATCAGGCAAAGTATAATTCCTAATAAGTTCAGATTTATAATATAAACTGAAAGAAGTATCTGAAAAGTTGAAGGAATAACCCAAAGGTACAAGTCTTGAAACTGAAATTAAGTTCCTAGAAAAACTAGGTACATAAAAGGTCCTTTTCAAATTTAAAATAAAACCACTACTAAGAACTAAAGTGCATGTCCCTATAGCTTCCACATGTGAGCGCATCTTGTTTCCTGAAGAGATATACTGCTCACGTTCCATTGGCTTCCTTGGTTTTGCATACCCTACAAAGTATTACAAATACGGATTGTAAAACCAGAATTAATCCACCATGTGTTATAAATAACATTAGTCATATTAAATTCATAACAGACAAGTGAGATTGTTTTATCTTTCTTTTCAAGCTAAGTCTTGAACTTGATGCAATCCTTCTTCATGTGTCCCTTCTTCTTATAGAAAAAAATACTTGGATTTCTTCTTAATATCAGATTCTGGCTCTCGTGCGGCAAGGGAAAGAAATAGAGGGCCGTTCCTAGCGCTCCACGAATCTTCACGAAGCCGTCCTTGACAAAGCTGTGATTCTGGCTCTCGTGCGGCAAGGGAAAGAAATAGAGAGAGAGATAGGAGAAGAAAGAGAAGGGATAGCTTATTCTAGGGAAAAAATGGTTTCTTTTTTCATTACCAAATCATCATCGTTACATGACTATATATAACTCGTCCCCATGACGGCCACCAAAATAAAACCAGCACCACACATGAACTGGTGCCTTATTATATGGATAATAAACCCTAAAAAACTTCCTTGGAGCAACCCATACCTTGGGCCTAAACCCAGCCCAATGATAGACTAGCCCCCTCAAGACCCAACAACCTGGGCCTTAACCTTGTGGAGCCTACAAACCTCCACCCTAGGATTTAAGCTTTGGAGTACCACACCAGGCTCTACACAAGTTTAGGAGGAAAATGGTATGGTTTTGTAATTATCGATGATTTCTTTTGATTTACTTGGATTTTATTTTTAGCTAGATAAGATGAAGCATTTGCTGCATTTCAAAACTTATTTAAAAAGATTACAAATGAAAAGGGAGTTTTAATTTTATCGATTCGGAGTGACCACGGAAAAGAATTTGAAAATCATCTCTTTGAAAGTTTTTGCAATGATCATGGCATTAATCATAATTTTTTCACACCTAGAACACCTCAACAAAATGGTATTGTAGAAAGAAAAAATCGAACCTTGGAAGAAATGGCCCATACCATGTTGTGTGAGAGCAATCTCCCAAAGTACTTTTGGGCAGAAGCAATCAACACCTCATGTTACATCTTAAACCGAGCCTTGATTAGACCTATTTTGAAAAAGACCCCTTATGAGCTTTACAAAGATCGAAAACCCAACATTTCATATTTTTGTGTTTTCGGATGTCGATGTTTTATATTGAATAATGGAAAATCAAATCTTGACAACTTTGATCCAAAATCTGACGAAGGTATTTTTCTTGGTTACTCTTCTTCTAGTAGAGCCTAAAGAGTTCTCAACAGGAATACTTTAGTAATAGAAGAGTCAATTCATGTTGCTTTTGATGAAACTAATGATCTTCCAATAAGAGAGAGAAAGGCTATTGATGATGCAGGAGAAATTAAAAATCAAGTGAAGGAAATTACTTTAGAGAAAAAAGAAGACGCAAATGTTCAAACCAATCAAGAAGAGGTAAATCATGAAGAAACACAAGGTAATCATGACCTAGAAAAAGGATTGGAGGTATGTACACAATCACCCTAAGGAATTTATTATTGGTGATATCTCACATGGTATTAAAACTAGATCTTCATTTAAAGATACTTACAATAACTTGGCATTTGTATCCCATATTGAACCTAAATGTTTTGAAGATGCTAAAGATGACATAGAATGGATAAATGCTATGCATGAAGAATTAAATCAATTCGAAAGAAATAATGTATGGACGCTAGTTAAAAGACCACATGATCATTCAATTATTGGGACTAAATGGGTATTTAGAAACAAGTTGGATGAGCATGGTAATATAGTTAGAAACAAAGCCAGGCTAGTAGCTAAAGGTTATTGTCAGGAAGAAGGAATTGATTTTGATGAAACTTATGCTCCTGTTGCTAGACTAGAAGCCATAAGATTATTACTTTCTTTTGCATGCTTTATGAATTTCAAATTATATTAAATGGATGTTAAAAGTGCTTTCCTAAATGGATATATTGCTGAACAAGTGTTTGTCGAGCTACTACTAGGATTTGAGAACCACTTGTTTCCAAACCATGTTTTCAAATTGAACAAAGCAATGTATGGTTGAAGCAAGCTCCTTGAGCATGGTATGAATGATTAAGTAAATTCCTGATTAGTAATAAATTCATTAGAGGAAATATCGATACAACACTTTTTATTTAAAAGGAAAATGATGATATGCTTATTGTTCAAATTTATGTTGATGACATCATTTTCGATTCTACTAATGAAACACTATGTCAAGACTTTGCTAAGCTTATGCAGGGAGAATTCGAGATGAGCATGATGGGAGAATTAAACTATTTTCTCGAACTACAAATCAAGTAGAGTGATGATGGAATCTTCATTTGCCAAAGCAAATATATCAAATAAATGTTAAAGAAATTTGGCATGGAGACCTCTAAATATATCGGTACATCTATGAGCTCCTCTTGTAGACTAGACTCTTGTAGCACTGATAAAAGTGTTGATTTGAAATTATATAGAGGCATGATAGGATCTTTATTATATTTGACTGCTAGTAGACCAGATATACTATTCAGTGTATGCATGTGCACTAGATATCAAGCTAACCCTAAGGAACCTCATTTATTAGCCATTAAGAGAATATTTAAAAATTTGAGTGGTTCAGTAAACTTAGGATTATGGTATGACAAACAATCTAGCATAGATTTAATAAGGTACACTAATTCAGACTTTGTAGGTTGTAAATTAGACAGAAAATCTACTAGTAGAACTTGCCAATTCCTAGGTGTTAATTTAATCTCATGGTTTAGCAAGAAACAAACTTCAGTGGCACTGTCCACAGCTGAGGCTGAGTACATTGCGACTGAAAGTTGTTGCACTCAAATCTTATGGATTAAACAACAACTAAAAGATTATGGCATCAAACTTAAAAATATTCCAATAAAATGTGATAATACTAGTGCTATCAATTTAACCAAAAATCCTATTCAGCACTCTAGGAAAAAACATATAGAGATTAGGCATCATTTTATTAGGGATCATGTTAATAATGGTAATATTGTGCTTGAGCATGTTTGTACTAATTTGCAACTCGCCGACATTTTTACAAAACCCCTTGATGAATCAAAATTTTGTGAAATTAGAAGAGAGCTTGGTATGCTTGACCCTTACATTTAAATGTGTCATCATGATTGTTTAATTTATATACTCACCTATACTCATCATGATTGCATGAATTTTATGTCATATGAATCGTAACTGCTTGATCTTCATACTTCTTATTTTTTAATATTTTATTAGATCAATTTCAAATTATTTTGGATGATATAATGAATGAACGGAATCTTTTATTTGGCATTTTAATCAGTCTACCGATTTTGTTACATTGGCTTTCTACTTTTTGGCAACCGGCCTTCTAACATTTCAAACTTGGAATACTAACTTTGCTAAATTGGAATTCAATTGTTGGAGTGAGGAATCGGCTGCTATTTATTTCTTTTTGCTTCCAAAATCTTCTTCCCAAGCCGTGCTTCACCGATTTCTTCAAATCCAAGCCAACCGGTCCTCCCCTTCTCTCTCTCTCTTCATCTTAACTTCAAATCTCATTGATTTCTTTGGATCTATGGCTTCAAAAGGTAAATCTATGCATGGATCATCCTCCCGAGGCATTAGTGAGTGCTCTCCCTCTAATCCTTCAAGCTTTCATTCTATGATTAGAAGATCTATAGCTTTGGAAAAATTGTGGATTTTGAGTTTCTAGCTTCTGAAAAACTTTCCATTAAAGAAAATCTAGCTTATCAAGGATGGGAATACTTACTTAAGACAAACCTACCCATTTACCCCGATCTTGTTAAAATTTTCTATCATAATATTAGTTTTGGGAATGATAGAGTAGTTTCAACCGTTAAGGGTGTCAGGATTGAATTTGATGAAACTTCCTTAAGTCAAATCTTGAATATTTCAAGTAATGATTCTGGTGATGATACTCTTAAAAATAGACTATTTAAATTAGAGACTGTTCTGGATATTGATGATGCATCTAACATTGATCGTGTGTTTGCTAAAGATCTAAATGTAAAAATGAGATTACTTCACAGTATTGTTTCCCGCTGTCTTACTTCTAGGAGTGGTAGTTTGATTATGTAAATGATCGTGATTTAACCTTCATGTATCATGTTGTAACCCAAACTCATTTACACCTGCCTAGGAAAATGATTTGTGTGATGAGAGAGGCTGTTAGTAGGCCTAGAGCTGCCCTACCCTATGGTCTGCTTCTTACCCATGTATTTAATCATTTCAATGTTAATGTTAGGGGTGAGAATGTCTACCACCTTAGCGATAATGATGTTTACAATGAACGTGTCTTAACTCGTATGGGTTTGCTAAGGTAGATGGCTTTGGACTAGGAGTAAAGAAAAATTGCAAAAATCATGCACTTGTCCAGGGGGAGCTACCTACTGTGCCTCAAGAATTTTCCACTGAACATCTGAATTACCCTTCTATTCCTACAGAAAATCATAATTATCCTTCTGATTCTAATGCACCTCAGAATTTTACTTCTATGTTTACTGATCAACCTACAAACTACACTTACATGTTTGCCAAGCAAGGTTTATGCCTTTGGACCCCAATCCTTCCATTAATATTAATCCGTCTTTTGTTAACAGTCCTACTGCTGATCCGAATCCACCCAATGTTCCACCACCCACTCAGAATCCTTTCCAACCAAGTCATCCTATGGTTACCAAAATGGACCCTGATGACATGGAGACTTTGGTTCGTAGGATTTCTGATGTTGTTTCTCTTGGTGGATCTATCAATAGTTCATCTTTTTGTTCTTCTGATACTATTGATTCCCCACATATCTTCAATGTTCTCTACCCTGAATGAAATCAAATTAAGCCTATTGATTTACAACATGGTGTGACTATCATTAAAGGAAAAGCTTTCAATTATGGTACTACGATGGACATTTCTAATTTCTTTGCTGAGCTAGGCAAGCTGAGAAAGGATGTGAACTCTTTGTTAGATAGTGCTGGCATTGCAAGTAATGAGATGTCTTCCTTTAGATTGGAAACTGTCAAGGCCCAGCATGCTCTTGATAATCATTCTAAGCTCATTAATGAATGCCACAATATGCAACAAGAAATTCAATCTTTTGTATCTTAGTTGTCTCCTAATGTTGAAGACCCCACTCGCCATCCTGTCCCTCATTTGAGATCATCTCGCCCTTCCAAACGTGCTCGTGGATCTTCTTCATCGTCTCATATTGACATCATAGATTGATGTTGCTTCTGGACTTCAGCATTTGCTGCTCCTGCCCTTATTATCTCTATCATTTCGGAATTATGTTGTTTTGAAACTACTTTTTTGTTTGAATGAATTGTATAACTGCTATTTACTTTTGCAGACCAATTTATGTATTGGCTTGTTAGTTATAATTCACTGGTTTGTATGGTTTGTAAGATTTGTTTAATTTCATCTGCACTTTACAATATTTGCTTAATATTGAAAATTCTATAAATTACTATACCCAATTCATTCCATTGAACAAAAGACATACAGTGATAGATGCAACTCTTTCACCTTCTTTTTGATTAATGACAAAAAGGGGAGAAATGGAAAGCATACATTCTGACATTATGAAAGCATACATTTTTTTTAAAGCATTTTTGCACTTCATAATCATGAAAAGTAGAAAACGCACACACTAAGATTTTGGCAAGTTACACATACATTTCGGCACGCATTGTCTTATGCTTCAGAGTTGCAAGGAATGCCTTGATTAAATTACTCATTCATTATCAAATTCTTAATGGTTTTGTCATCATTAAAAAGGGGGAGATTGTTGACCCCATATTGATTTTGATGAAATGCCAAAACAATTAAGTATTATGCTAATAAATTATGTATTGCGCAAATCAATTTAATATTGAGCTAATGTTCTATCTGTCAAATCAATTTCGGGTTATTCATTATGAAACAGTACACCTTGTTTATCCTAGGCACATTGTAATTCATGATATAATGCTATTTATCTGACAAAATGACTTTCAGGATTAATTATATTTGCATTGTCTTGAATTGGATTCAATTATCCTACAAGCTCCTATTTATAACTCTATTATCACTGGATTATTTATTCTCTATTGCCTTCGGATTGGATACATATTGCTTGAATCTTGGGTTACCAATCTTTGATTTGGAATACCAGATTCTTTCTCCTTTAGTTTAAATTTGGGTTGCCTTCGGTTGCCTTTTGTTGCCTTCGGTTTAAATTCAGGTTGCATTTGGTTGCCTTCGATTGCCTTCGGACGTCTAGCTTATTCAGTCTGGATGAATCCTTGGCTAGTCCTTTGTATTTGGAGAATGACGTTCCTAGCCTCTTATCTTGGTATTCTAATTTATAAAGTTGGCATGCTAATCCTAAGAAGCCCTCTGCAATTTCTCTAGTTCCCTTTTGTTGGCATGGTAACAGGTTGAGTTGGAATTCTAATTTTATAACTCTCTCGGTTGGAAATCCAGTTTTAAAACTCTTTCGGTGGCTCCTTGGCATCTTTTTCTTGGCATTCCAATTTCAAGTTTTTGGAATACCGATTCTAGCGATGGTTTGGTAGCTCCCTGGCATCTTTTTCTTGGCATTCCAATTTCATGTTTTTGGAATACCGATTCTAGTGATGGTTCGGTAGCTCCCTGGCATATTTTCTTGGCATACCAACTTTAAAACCTTGGAATGCCGATTTTATTGTTGGTTCGGTGGCTCGCTGCTAGCTTTTCTTGGCTTTCTAACTTTAAAACTTTGGAATGCCAATTTTATGGTTGATTCGGCCAGCTCCCTGATGCTCTCTCTTGGCATTCTGATTTTTGAAATTTGGAATACCATTATTGTTGGGATTTTGGCTAGCTCCCTGTTACGTCTTCCTGGCATACCGGATTTCATGATTTGGAATGTTATTTTTATTGGAGTTACGCTTGGCTTTCTATTGGAATGACTTGGAATACCGATTTTAACTTTCTGGAATGCTACATTTTGAAAATCTCGGAAGGTTTATTGTTTCACACCGTAGGAATTTCTGTGTTTAGTTTGCTTCCTTAAAAACTGTTGGCCAGACCCCTTCCCTCTCACAACAGCTCTATTTTCTGTTATTCTAGTTATAAATAGTGACCTTGAATAGTGTTTTAAAAAGAGAGAAAATCAGAAAAGAAAAAGAGAAAGATAAGAGAAGGAAGAAACAAAAGAAAAGATATATTGAAAAATATTGATTGAGAGAAAAATCATTTGAAAAAGAGATTTGCTTCAGGTTTGTTGAAGCTTTGCTTTGATTATTTTTCAACCACTGGAGCTCATTTATTGCTGGTTCTTCAAGTGGTCTTCAAGCTTCATCTACCTTCATTGAAGAGCAATCAAAGTCACCTCGAAAGCTTCCTTGTGCTGCTGCGTTCATTAAAGAAATAAGCCACTTCGGGTTTAGCTCTTCAAGTTGATAAGTACATTTATTGTTTTAAATCTGCTCATATTTAGGAGTGTTTGTTGTATTAAACATACTATTACTTGTGCCTTGGTTTGTTTCATGGTTGTGAAACATGATTGGGTAGAGGTCTACCTGGTTTGATTTGTAAGGTCCCCTTGTACCCTTAAATAAGAAGACTAGCTTGGAGGGCTAGTGTGTAAGGCTTGATTTCTTGTGCCCTTAAACAAGTTTGCTAGCCAGTTAGGCTAGTGGTGACTAGTGGAATTCCCAAGGTGTTCTTGGGAAGTGGATGTAGATGCAAGGTTGGCACC
>UESW01003830.1:1725074-1744604 GCA_900491605.1 Calamus simplicifolius
AGAGAGACAGCGAGCCCCAAAGCAGGGGCAGCCCTCTTCCACCAAAGACCCCCATCGAGCTAGAGAGACGAAGAGAGGTTATTAAGCACACCATGCATGTTTTCTCGATCTGCGCCCTCGATGGTCTCCAAAGCAAGAAAGAGGGACCAAGGGATACAGACAAAGAGAAGAGAGGATGAGAAGGGCTACTCGGGGGAGGAGAAGAGGCCTGGAGAGTTTTCAATGGTAGGGGACGAGGCATCCGTCCTCTCCAGTCCCATGCGAGGGGTGCTAGCCGCCAACAGAGGAGCTGAAGGCCAATATCATGGAACATAGGCTTTTTTGCTGCTGGGGGACATGATTTTGTGGCTGAGCCTCCAGGGAAGTTCAGATCATCGCCGGCAAGGTGGAGGTAAATTTTTTTCTCGTGTTTTCTGGGTTAATTGGGATGCTGTGGAATTTTGGGAGACCCATGGGTTGATCATTGTCGGCGTGCTCGCAAGAGGGGAGGAAAGTTGCTGCCACCCACCACCATGGTTGCTGATGACGAGGAGGCACGAAGGAGAGGAAAAGACCTTTATGAAAAATAAAATTTTGAAAAAAATATTTAGCTCGATGAGGGAGAGAGGGAAAGAAAGCTGAAAAAAAATTAAAAAAAAATCAACTTTCCAATACTTTTTTCAGTGTTGAAAATTTTTTTCCTCGCGATGCTTTGAAAAATACCTCTCCACTCCCTATTTCCCGATACTTTC
This sequence comes from Calamus simplicifolius, assembly GCA_900491605.1. NCBI lineage: Eukaryota > Viridiplantae > Streptophyta > Magnoliopsida > Arecales > Arecaceae > Calamus > Calamus simplicifolius. The sequence continues at coordinate 1,725,806 of UESW01003830.1, forward strand.
CCGACGCTTCAAAAAGCATCGGTGCATATTCTTCACCGAACCACTAGTGGAATTCGCAAGTTGTTCTTGGGAAGTGGATGTAGATGCAAGGTTGACACCGAACCACTATAAACTTTGTGTGTTTGATTGTGTTTCTTTTTCTGTGATTGATTGTTTATTAGACGCACTTCACAACACGATAATTATTTGTGAAAGAATATAGGTGCACATACTTGATAGTTAGTTAATTTTTTTAAGAAACCCAATTCACCCCCCCCCCCCCCCCCCCCCTCTTGGGTTGCTAGATCTGGGCAACATAAAGTTTGTAACTTGCAGCAGGCAAATATGTCCTTTTTTCACCCACTATTGGCTGTAGCTCACTTTGAATTTCCAGATTTACAAGATCTAAACGACTGCTTAGTCCGTCCTTTGACTTTTCAGGAATATCAAGAAGGGTTATTATGATGCTCTCACATACGTTTTTCTTAATATGCATCACATCTAATACATGACGTACATAAAGAAACTCCCAATATTCAAGATCAAAAAATATTGACATTTTTCTCCACGCAAGTTTAGACTTTGCCTCTAAAACCTTGTCCTTCATTTTTGATTTTTCAACATGCACGGTATTTGCTTACTTTTTTCCATACATATAATTAATATTTCTGGTCTTTTGTAAAATTTTGTTCCAGTTAAAGGATTAGGCTCAACATCAAACTCTTGACAACCATTAAATGCCTTTTTTGCTCTTCTATATGGATGATTTCTACGCAAAAATCTTCTATGACCTTGGTACATATTTTTTGACTATGTTTCAAGTATACACTCTGTGTATTTTAGTATAAATTAGACAAGCCAGATAACCTTTAATACAGTAACCACTCAAATTTTCATACGCAAAAAAATTATTTATCATCCATAGTAATACGGCCTTTAAGGTGAACACCTCTTACAAATATGCATCGTAAATTTCAATACCGACGTCCCATAGCATTTTTAAATCATCAATAAGTGGTTGCAAGAAGATGTCAATATCATTTTTTGGCTGCTTAGGACTTGATATCAACAACGTTAACATCATGAATTTTCTCTTCATACACAATCATGGTGGAAGATTGTAGGTAATAAGTACGACATGCCATGTACAGTGACTACTACTTAAGGAGCTATGTGGATTTATCACATCTGCTACAAGTGCCAATCGAAGATTTTGTGGCTCACATGCGAAATCAAGCCATTTGTGGTCTATTAATTTTCATGATGCTGCATCTACTGGATGTCGAATGTATTGTCAACTTCTCTTTCATTAGAATGCATATCAAATCTTTCGATATTTGACGACTACCATACATTCTTCTAAACATGGGTATTGAAAGAAAATACCATATAACTTTTGCTGGTATGCCTACTTTTGGATGATTGGATCCTTTAGAATCTTTCATCTTGATTTAGAAAATTTGGACATATATAAATATCCTTGTTTGCATTTATATACAAAATGCAATCATTTGGACATGCATGTATCTTTTCATATTGCATTCCTAAGGCGCACAATGTCTTTGTTGCTTCATATATTGATGTTGACATCAATTTTTTTTTGGAAGCACATCATCCCAAAAGCTTAATAGCTCATTGAAACTTGCATCGCTCCACCCATATTTTGTTTTAAAGTTGTATAAACATACCAAAACAGAAAGCATAGTGAACACACTACAACCAGTGTATAAAGGATGCTCATGAGCATCATCCAACAAGTCAACGAATTTCTCTGGATTACATTCAAATAGATCTCGGGCTGCTTCAACCATTTCCACAACATTAATATCATCATTGTATTGAATACAATATTCTTCAGCATCTAAGGTACACTTATCTTTTTTAATATTACATATGTTTTCGCCATGCCATATCCATACGTCATAACTTGAGTCGATACCATTACAAAAAAGATGATCTTTGACCACTGTGATATCATGAACTTTCATATTCACACATTTTATGCATAGACATTGTATGAAACTAGGGTCACCTAAATTTCTTTTAACATGGTTCAAAAAAACTTCGACACCATCCTTGTATCTACGTCTATCAACAGAGTACCATGACTTATCTAGTATGTTTAAATTCAAAAAATACTAGTAACTAGTTAATTAAATTAACAAATATAATTAATTTTATCTAACAAACTAATTAAATTTATCAAACTACATAGAAGTAAAAAAATTTGAAAGATGACAAGTAAATTAAAAAGATAAATAATAACTTACAATGGTTCAACTTCCTTTGCTTTGTCATCAAACTCTTTGGACTTACTTTCGATGCCTGATGAATTCACCATCTATGTTCCTAAAATGGAAAAGATATTATATTTAAAAACATATAAACTCTCTTCAATCTTTTTTATTTAAAAAAAATCAACAATCACTTTTTTTTTTAAAAAAAGAACTTTATCAATATAAATTTAAAACATAGGTTTGTGGGGCTTCTTTGATGATCTAGAAATAACAACTCACTATTCTATTATTGTACTATTTTAGAACCAGTTTCTATGGATTAACAGCAATAAGCCACCTTCCTTCCCCACTGCCAAACAAATTAAAAGAATATTTACAGAGCCTCATTAAAGGATTGGTCTTTTTATTAGGTTCAGATTTGAGACCTGCTTTCTTCAAAGATGATGTAACTAACAGCGGTGATTGGAATTATAAGAGGTGAAAGAACAACAGTAAATCAAAAAAAAAAGGTATATAAGAGCAAGGTGAAGAATGGTAGAGGTAGAAGGAAGAATATGACTAGCACCTCTCTACTTTATAAACTTTCCAATTAAGCCTTCAAAAATTAAAACCCCTTATTTTCAAAAAAAAAAAAGAAAAGAAAAAAAAGGGTGAATGAGCCGGATCGAGCCTAGGCTCACCCCAATATTCCTCCCAGCCTGCAGCCTCCCCTATTTCAGCCCTGGTTCACCTGAACCAAGGGAAGGTGCTAGTGGCCAAGGGTCGTCGCAACCTCTCCAAGGGATGCTTGGCCGGCCGTCGATGACCGGCCTAGCGCCGGTCGGTGGTGACACCCCTTCCTTTTTTTTCTTTCTTTCTTTCCCTCTCTTCTTCTTCTTCTTTTTCTTTCGCTCCTCCTCCCTGAGTGGTGGCACGGTCGGCCTCCTTCGGCCGTCCGAACCCCATTGGACGCCGGTGGGGGCTATCGCCCATGGCTCGAGACCGGCGAGCGGCGGGCACACCGTCGGGTCCGAGCCAAAAATGGGAGCCGATTTGGCTCCCGTAACATATTCTCCCTGAGCGGTGGCATGGCCGGCCTCCTCCAATTGGCTGAACCTCACTGGACACCGCACGGACATCGATGGGGGCTGCCACCCATGGCCCGGGCCCAGCGAGCCAATGGGCATGCCACTAGGCCCGAGCCAAACGTGAGAGCCGGTTCGGCTCCCGTAACTTCCCTTTTTCCTGAGCGACAGCACGGTCGGCCTCCTTTGGAGGGCCAAACCCCACCAGATGCCGCACGAACGTCGGTGGGGACTGCCACCCATGGCGGGGAATGCCGCCCATGGCTCGGCCCGGTAAGTCGATAGGCACACCACCAGGCCTGAGCCAAACGAAAGACGAGAGGGCCATCCAACGGCCCTCTCCCACATTGAATCAGCCGACCTTTAGGTTAAAAAAAGAAAATTATTACCTGCAGTTGAATCAGCTTGGTGAAGAGACAACAAACAAACCCTATTCCCCCATGATGGTAGAGTCTGTATAAACAAAACCCTGGTGGTGGTGGAGTCTCCTCAACCTTAATCCTGTGTGGTGGCCAGTGGAGTCTCCGCAAATAAAACTCTAATCTAAAATAAAACTGTGGATGAAAGAAAGAAATTTGACTTTGGGTATCGAGGGTTTTCGTTTAGGAAAAGGGAGGAAGCGAATTAGGAGGAGAAAAAAAGATAAATTTTTAGTTTTATATTAGACTACGTCTTAATTAAAAACATAGTTTTTTTATATTATCAGATAATATATGACTACGTCTTAATTAAATATATAGTCTTTTTGACATATATCATATAATATAGGACTACGTCTTAATTAAAAATGTAATCTTTTTGCGATATTATCAGATATTATAAGACTACATCTTAATTATAGTCTTTTTATATTATCAGATAATAAAAACTACGTCTTAATTAAAAACATCTTTTTATATTATCAGATAATATAAGACTGTTTTTAATAAAAGATATAGTCTTTTAATTTATAAAAAATTATAAAATATAGTCTAAAATATTAGACTATATTTTTATGAAAAATATAATTTTTTTTCTAAAATCTACTGTAGTTTATTTAACTTTTTGTAGTAGTGCTTAAAAGAATTTAATTATTTCTGAAAAGAAACTATCATGACCAGCATTTTAACCAAATTAGAATGATACTGCTCAGTCACCAAAACCATTCCATGACATTCTTTGGGCAGATATTGGAGCAGTGAAAGGAAAACATGCATGGTCACCCTCTCGATTGGCAACACTGCCGGCCAATCCAGAGAGCGGACTCACCCACCAACAGCAGCTCAAGTAACGCCCTGCCTGGTAGTGCCGAGGTATGGCAGGTGTAGGAGGAACCATGCCGCCGATCGGAGGCTTCAGCTATGATGGTTGCCAAAAATTTATGCCCAGCGAGAGAGACATCGAGAGATGTGCCGCTTGCGGTTGCCATAGCTGCTTCCACTGTGAGAAGTACCTCACCCTCACCCGAGTCTCCCTCCGATTGGCAACGCTACCGGCCAATCCTCTTTTGATGGTTTGGGTAAGGTTTAGGTACTTTCTCTAGTAGTTCAATTGGAGGTTTCCATCTTGATTTTTCATCAATTATAGCAATCTCATTAATTTGCTCCCCATCTTAGTTCATGCAGATTTCTAGGTTAAGCTCTTCATCACTAAGGTCAATTGGATCATAAATAGTATCTTGAACATAATTTGAGTCACTTGTTTGATGTGTAATGGTAAGATTAAAAATATTAAGATTAATTAACATATTTCCAAAGAAAAGTTTTATTAATCCATTTCGATAATTAATTAGGGCATTAGTTGTAGCTAAAAATGGGCTACCTAAAATAATTGGGATGTGGCTCTTTGTATTTGTCACCGGCTCAGTTTCTAAAATCACAAAGTTCATCGAATAGATAAAGTCATTAACTTTGATCAACACATCATCTATTTTTTCCCTGGATACTTTCAATGAGCAATCAGCTAGTTGTAGGGTCATTCTCGTAGGCTTTAGTTCTTCCAACTCTAGTTGCTCATATATAGAGTATGGAAATATATTAATACTTGCCCCTAAGTCTAATAGAGCCATGTTTATGAGGATGTTCCTCACAATGCATGAAATAGTAGGTAACCCTGGATCTTTGTATTTCACTGGCATATGGTTTGATAGGTAAGAGCTCACACTGGCTGCCAGAAAGGCTTTTTTGGGCACATTGGTGATCTTCTTTTTGGTACATAGATCCCTAAGGAATTTAGCATAGCTTGGAACATGTTGGATCATATCCAGTAAGGGGATGTTCACTTTAACTTGTTTAAAGACCTCAAAATTTTATCAATTGGGCTAAATTTTGATTGGACTTAAGTCTATTTGGGAATGGTGCTACAATCCTGATTTTTTGTTCATCTCCTTCTAGCATGTGCTCATTGATGGGTTGGGCATTACATCAAACTCTGATGCCTCAGGTATTTTTGGCTGACCCAGCTCAATAATTGTTCAAGTGGTGGGGCTTCTAATTCTTCTTCTTCATATGTACCCACCTAGTTATCTATTTGTTTTTCAGATCTTAATGTATGAATGACACTTAGTTGGTTAATCTGGGCTCCTTGGTTTGATCCTTGGATGTTTAGGTTCCTAGGGTTAGCTTCGGGTTGACTCAGTAGCTTATCCCATTCTCTTTCACTTATGATTGTGACTAACTAACCTACCTGCATCTCCAAACGAGTTATACCTGAGTATTAATGTATAGCTATTGCCCTGTGTTTTGCATAAAGTTATTCAAGGTGGCGTTGGTGCTATTTATCATGGCATATGTGTCATCTTGGGATTTAACTAGGGTTTCCAAGGCCTTGTCTAGGAAACTATACCTCTTTCATTCTCATTGATTGATGGGTTATTTCCTATAAAATTGGGCCTTGGGTTAGGTTGGTTGAAGTTGGGACCACCTGCACTAGGACCTTGTGATCAGGCAAAGTTTGGATGGTTTCTCTACCTTCGGTTGTAGGTTGGTGCATAAGGATTGCTGGTTGTTCTTTGATAGGTTGCATTCACCTATGCACAACTGTTTTCAATTTGGGTCACGACATGGGGGCACTCTTCTACTATATGCCTGACTCATTACATCTAGTGCAAATAGGTGCAGCCACTTGGTTTACATGATTTATCGAAGCATGTCCCTTAAGTTTCAAGGCTTCTATCCTACGAATCAGAGAAGCCATCTTAGCTTCTTCAGCTATAGATGGAGAGCACTGGTGCGTACCATCTCTTGATGGTGTGCGTTCAAATTCCTTAGTTTCCTCCCATTGTAGGCTCTTTTCTGCTAAATCTTCTAGAAACTGCCAAGCTTCATTGGGTGATTTCTGCATAAAGTTGCCCTGACACATCGATCGAGCATAGTTCTATAGTTTAGGTTTAGACCTTCATAGAAGGTTTGACATAACCTCCAAGTCTCTATCCCATGGTGTGGACATTGGCTAAACATATTCTTAAATCGGTTTAGACACTTTCAGAAAGGCTCTCCCCTAATTGATGAAATTGGGCAATTTTGTTTCTCAATTTGGCTGTTTAATGATGTTGAAAGAATTTTCTCAAGAATGCATCAACAAAACCTTTCAGGTTAAGATTGACTAAGTAGGTAAACTATACAACCACTTTTTGGCATTTTTCTTAAGTGCAAAGTTAATTAGCCTATGTTTTATAGCATCTTCTGAAAGTTCATGCATTCTCATAGTATCATATACTTTCTCAAATTATGTAATAAAAATGTAGGCATCCTCAATTTCTATGAATTTAGGGTGCATGTTGATAATCTGAGGCTTAATCTCAAAACTGGCCGTATTTGTTTGGGATAGTTGAATGCATGATGGTTGGGCAGATCTAATTGGATAACAGTATTCTTTTAGGCTAAGAGAATGTCCTAATTCCTTCATAGTTACTTTTTCTTCATCAAGGTAGGGTCTAAATCTATCCTTACTAATCGATCAGACTCCTTTTTGCAATTTTGAATTTTTTTATGTTATGTAGAGAGAGAAGAGAAGAAGTTGGAAGAAAGAGAAAGAAGAAGTCTAAAGATAAGAACCTAAGGAATCCTAGATCTAAAGACGATAGAGAAGAGTGTTTTAATTAGGCTAAAGTTTCTATTAGAAAAAATAAGTTGTCAAGCACTGAACTCTCTACCCTAGGGTTACCTTATATCTAGACAGCTCCTAACTGCCAAGGTTGCCTTTGAATCTTCGAAGTCATATACTAACTAGAAATTGGCCAAGTAAGGATAAGGTCAGTGGGGTCCCTCGTTGCTTTCCTTAGATACCAAATTAATTAGCCAGGTCAGACAATGAAACTAATTAAAGAACCACTTTCCTTCAGGGCTGCATCATCCTTGAATCCCTTTCCTAGACACCAATGAATTAGTTAATACTGAGCTAGTCCAACTCTCAAGATCCCTTGTCCTAATGAGCTCAAAAGTCCTTAGGAACCACGGTCTAATTAATTTTAAATTATTGGCTTAGGGTTATGCAGTATGCAGGGTGATGATTTATGGGCTAAGAAAGGGTGATGAAATCCCTACCTTATGTTATTAGGAGTTGTACCCTTAAAGTATTTTATAAAAATACAATGCAATTCAAACAAGGTGTCTAAATAAGTTAGAAAGTTTTTAAAGTTTATTATTTATTTCCTTAAACTAATTATGTTTTATGGAAAGTATTTTAGGGTTTTCTTTTAGGTTCTTTAAGGTAAGTTAATTAAAAAAATTAATTAGGTTAAAAGTGGATTTATGACAAAAGAAAAGTAATTTTTTAATGTTAAAAAGAAAATAAGAAAATCTAATAATTAAGGTAACTCATAAAAAGCAATAAGCTAAAGAGGGTAATAACTATTCAACAAAAAAGGATCTTTTTTACTCTTTTCTTTTATATAGAAGAATGAATAATAATAAAATAAAAAAAAAATAAGAAAAAATTAAGAAAAAAATTATGATAATTTTTTTATTATTATTTTTATGAACTAATCGTGCTTTGATCCCTAACAATGGTGCCAAAATTTGATTGCTGTCGTTGGCGGTCAAAAATAAACCTACTCACTACTATAGCTAGTGAATCAGGATCGTATCCTTAGGAATTAAGAGCAATTATTTCATAAAAAAAAAAAAATTATTTATAGAGGATTATATTTAGAATAGTGGTTTTAAAATATAATAACTAATTAATTAATGAAATTAAGAGAAGCAACCCAAGAATCTGAATCCACAATGCACACAGGTTTTATTTTCTTTTCTTTATGTTGCAATAACAATAATTTTTGCAAATTTAGGATTGGGATAATTTATCTCTTGTCAGGCACAGGCCGTATTAGGAGATCAGGGCATGGGCCGTATTAGGAGATCATGGCACGTCCGTTTAGAATATAAACTATCTAATTATTTATAAAATTAGAGGTCTAAACTATCATACTATGATCTATCTCTCTTAGGCACATACCGTATTTTTAGATCATGGCACGTCGATAAAGGGTATAAGCTGTGTATGCCAGATCAAAACCTCGATAAAAAAAATAACTCAAAAGATATATGAAAGAAGAGCATATTTTTATTGCATAAAAATTAAGAACAAAAAGAAAGATAAAACCTGGTTACAAGTTTTATCATCATCATAAGTTGAAGGAATCTAGCTACGCATTGTGTCGCCAGCATTCTCTCCATAATTTTTCTCTCATAGGCCTATATACAATGATCTAAATAAAAAAAAAAAAAAAACTTTAGAAAAAATTTCTCTTCCTTGAGAGCTGTCTAAGGTCCTCTTTTATAGAGCTTATTTAGGGCTTCTTCCTAGTCAAAGTTGGAGTCGGCTCAAGATTGTTAAGATATCATGAAAAAATTCTTAGCCATCCGTTCAACATCATCTGCCTTAGTTTGCATCAGGAATCATGCGAAATCATCTCTTTCTTCCTTTTTGGGCAAACAGAGACCTGATTTGAGTGCATGTGCATCGTTGGACTCCAAAAATCGAGCACTTTTCATCTATAGGTTTCTTTTCTGCAAACATCCATAAAAAGTATTAATTCTTAATACATTTAAAGTATTTAATATTTATTTTAATGGTTAAATTAGGATAATGAATAAACTTACCATGTTGCTAATTAGCGATGCCTTCCTGCATAACTAATTAGCGACGCATTAAAGTGTCACTAATTAGCAATGCTTGATTAGCGATGCCTCATGGCATCGCTAATCTTGATTAACTGGTGTCGCTAATTCTTGTGCTTTGAGATTGTATTTCACAGTTGTGAAACTTGTAAAGGTAGAGGATCTACCCGTGTGTGATTTTGTAAGGCTTGCTTATACTCGAAAATAAGTGCTAGCCCGGAAGGCTATGTGTAAGGTCCCCTTATACCCGTAAACAAGAAGACTAGCCCAGAAGGCTAGGTGTAAGGCTCGCTTGTGCCCATAAATAAGTTTATTAGCCAGGTCAACTAGTAGTGTTACTGAAATTTCCAAGAGATTCTTGGGGAGTGAATGTAGGTGCAAGGGTTGACACCGAACTACTATAAATCTCTTATGTTTGATTGATCTCTGTGCTATGTTTCTTGCATATAATCACATCACTTCACTACACGTTATTAATTTATTTATAAATTTTTTAAAGTGCACATGCTTGCTAATTAATTTTTAAAGAATCAAATTCATCCTCCCTCTTGGGTTGCTATATCTGAAAAACATATACCTCTGATTATAATTTGAAAATAAATTGTTTGTTTCATGCTTTTTTAGATTCATTCTAATTCTACTATATATACAGTACTATGAGGGGTCGTGGATTATTCATAGCCTGAAGGCAGTCTACTGGCACAAGCAATGACTCTTCTGATGCAGCACATGATAGCTCCTCTAGACAGAGGCACCATATCCGAGAGACATCTACTAAGAAAATGCCAGGATCATCTACTGGGTCATCATCGAGCGACAATTCTTCCTCCACCAAGAGGAGGAGGCTTCTATTGATTGATGGCCACTGAGTGTATTTCTATCATTATTTAAATTTATTCATTCAATTGCTATGTTATTAAATTATATCTTTTTTTTACTATACTTGCATAGATTTGTAGAGAGACATATGTCTCAAAGCACATCACCGATATATTTAAGAGGCATGCAGACCTGGAGGGCTATTGTTGAGAGCGCCTTAGTGAGGAGGTAAGAGAGTTCTACTGGACAAAGTTTCAGGTATGTATTTTATATTTGCATGATATTACTTATGCATTTATAATATCATGTTATCAACATTTGTTTGTATTATTTATTTATTACAATATGCATATTCACAATTATTCTGCTTAAAAAAAGAATTTGAGTGGGATCTAACCCTCACTCCTTCAGTTAAAATAGCTTGGACTTCACTTGTTTGCCCCGATACTCTGATAATTTATGCTACTAGAGGAGGGCATCGAAATGCCCCGCTCATATCTTCAATTTTATATGAGATGGCTGGCAGTAGTAGTGGATGGATCCCCAGTGGCGGAGGAGGTTGGCCAAAGCTAGCTCAAATCGTCAATCCGAGAAAGGTGGTCCAAGCACTGATCTTTCCTGCCACACAACGGGATCCATTTTGATTGAGGAGCATCGATATCATCTTGTAAATATATAAATTTATTAGTTCTTCTATATACTTATTAACGATACATTTTTAATATTAGCATAACTACAAATTTCAAACGTTGTTTTTAGAGGCTGAAGGAAGGCACCGATCCAGGGCACTGGCAATTATTCAAGGCGACCCATCTGAGAATAGATGGATCTTAAGTCGACAGTCTCTCCTAGTGCATTGGAGTAAGTAAATGATTGAAAACATGATGTGTTTATTGATATATTTCCTCTAATATGAGTTGCATGATATGTATTTCTTGCAGACACATATGGATGAACTATTATCACAGACTACGTAACCATTAGAGGAGGGAGGGTCCACGCTCGATCCTTTGCCGCAGGAGAATGGCTGCATCTTCTTAAAGGCTATTGGTGCATAGCCAAATGATTGTAAAGTTTACGGTCTAGGTGCCAAAGCTTCTGCATTCTTCCCTTGATGTAGTTCATTTTCTTTCAGTCAGGGTGGCACCGACGATTACGAGCAGATTGAGCATTCCATCACGGAACGTGTGAGATTAGAGATGATTATGGAGATCACGGATATCTAATGGGAAACAGTGAGAAGAGCGCATTCATTATGAACAGTAGTTAGAGAAGATTCGATAATTGGTCATGCATATGTCTTAGTCGACAGTTTTTTGATCAACCTCCAACTCCAGATGACCCTTCCTCTAGTTGATCAACATTTATACTTTGACATTATATTGTATTTTATGATGTAATACCTTTTTTTATATTTGTGTGGTACTAGTTTCTATTATTAATATATTAATTTTTTATATTATTTCTATTTTCAATGAAATATTCTGTTCATGAATGTAATTTTTAAAAAAATCGAATATTATTTAAGCAGGTTAATTAAAATTAATAAAATAAAATTTATAAATTTCTATAAAAAAATTAGCGATGCCTTATTGGCATCGCTAATCTTCGATATTGGCGTCGCTAATCTTCATCAAAGATTAGCGACGCCATTGGCATTGCTAATTAGCGATGACTTTGTGCATCACTAATTAGAGATGCATAATTAGGGATGCCTCATGGCATCGCTAATCTTGATTAATTGGTGTCACAAATCATGTCCCACTAAGTAGCGATGCCAGTGCTGGCATCGCTAAAATAGTCACTAATTAGTGACGAAAATTCTTGGCGTCGCTAATTTTGCTGCGACAATCATTTTAGTGATAAATTTTTGACGTTACTGTTGTGTTGCTAATTGAATAGATTTAACGATGCTATTTTGGCATTGCTAATTTAAAAAATTCTTGTAGTAGATTTTTTTGCACCTTTGTGCGCTAGGACAGAATTTACAAAATTTGGTTACCACCCATTACGATAGTTATCAAAATCATACTTAAAACAAGTGGTATTGAATGCTCGGGCCTTAAAAGTATTTAATTATTTCTGAAAAGAAACTATCATGACCATGCATTTTAACCAATTTGGAATGATATACTGCCCGGTCACCAAAACCATTTCATGACATTCTGTGGGTAGATATTGGATCGCAGTGAAAGGAAAACATGCATGGTCTGATCCAATGGATTTGGCAAAAGATGTAAGATCCATTAAAGGATTTTCTTTAATAAACATAATGGCCAAGATCTTAGAATAAATGATTTTTACATAAAAACATAAACCAAGGATGCGTACCTTGATCCATTGATATTTGTTGATGAGAAACGAGAGGCTGCATATGGATTAATGACAGATTGAGTTTCTCCCTTTTTCCTAATTCTCTTTCTTATCTGTTTTGATGGTCAAACAGACTATATATAGGAGAGAGAGGACAAATCTAATAATACGATAAATTTCTCTTTCCATCAAAGAGAGGTTATCAGATAACAACTTCCCAAAATTGAACCAATAGAAATTAGCTTTATTAAACCATCATTATCGCTTAAATTTAAATATCTGATAAAATTAGATATCATAATTATCATTTATAATAAATAAATGATAAATCAATCATATATCCATGTGGGCCACATAAAAGAAATGCTAACATTCTCCCACTTGGCCCATGTGAGATATTAAACATACTGGTAATCAATCATATAATCAAATCAGAATGCGCATAACAGAAGCTAAAATCCTTCATAATATTGGTCAAACATAATAATCATCATCATCAGCAAAAACTAATAAGGATCATGGCGGTTGTATGCTATTATTTTAATGTACTTTCTTCCATGTATCACATTACTAGTTCTATACTTAACATAACCTATAATGGGAATTGCAATAAGGTCTAACAATAATGTCTTTATCAAAGACGAATTCTGTTAACATTCTCATAATTCATTTATGTATATATACCAGCATAAGTAAACAGGATCCATAAGTGATTCAGAAACAACAATTAATTGAGCTCAAAGTGTCAAATACATAAGGAACTTAAAGCTTTAAACATAATATCACTAATGGTTTTGAATAATGCCCATTCTTTCGACATGTTCATGAAATGTCTTTGGCAGCAACCCTTTAGTCAGCAGATCTGCAATCATGAGATTGGTTCTAATATGTTCAATTGACATACTTTTTTCTGAACTTCTTATTTAACGGCAAAGTATTTCAATTCCATATGTTTAGCACCCTTTGAATACTTGTTGTTTTTAGAAAAGAAGACTTCTACGGAGTTATCACAATAAATTTTTAGCGGCTTGGCAATACTGTCGACAACCCCAAGTCCTGAAATAAAATTCCACAGTCATAAACCATGAATTGTAGCCTCAAAGCATGCTATAAACTTAGCTTTCATAGTGGATGCAGCAATGACAGACTGCTTCACACTTTTTCATGAGATGCTCCTCCAGCTAAAAGAAATAAATGGCCAAATGTGGACTTTCTAGCCAGCAGAATCTAAGTCTTAATATTCCTTTATGCATAAGGAACATAAAGAATTTGTTCCATTTGTTTATGTTTCAATTCATTCTTTAAACATTGCATAAGGCTGAATTTATCTCCCTTCTGAATTGGAACAACACTTGTAGAACATTTGTTTATGTTGAATTTCTCAAGAACTTTTTTAATATATGATTTCTGAGACAATCTTAACAATTCTTGTGATCTATCATGAAATATTTCGATTCCAATCACATAGGATGCCTCACCCATATCTTTCATTTCAAAGTTCTTAGAGAGAAAATTCTTGGTCTCATACAAGAGGCCAAGGTCATTAGTAGCTAGCAAGATGTCATCAATATACAGAATTAAAAATATGATTTTGCTCCCACTGACCTTCAAATCGATATATACACTGATCAACGGTGTTTTCTTTAAATCCAAAGGATGTAATGGTATCATTGAACTTAAGATACCATTGCCGGGAAGCTTGCTTAAGTCCGTATATTGACTTCTTCAGTTTACACACCGTGTTCCTTTCTTCAAATAAAAAGCCCTCAGGTTGTCCATATAAACTCTTCATTCAAACTCCCATTTAGAAAGGTGGTTTTCACATCCATTTGATGAACTCCAAATCATAATGAGCTACCAGTGCCATAATAATTCTAAATAAGTTTTTCTTAGAGACTGAAGAAAAGGTCTCTGTGTAGTCAATGCCACATTTTTTAGTAAAACCTTTGGCAACAAGTCTGGCTTTACAACGTTCAATATTGCCATTTGAGTTGTGTTTGGTCTTAAAAACCCATTTACACCCAACTCTTTTACAACCTTCAGGCAATTCAACAAGATCACAGACTACATTGTAATCCATTGATTTTAACTTATCTATCATGGCATCTAACCATTTAGATGATTTAGCACTTTGCATGGCTTGTGAAAAAGAAACTGGATTATTATTATTACCCAAATCAAAATCTGATTCTTGTAGATAAACTACATAATCATCAGAAATAGCAGTTCTTCTTTGTCGTTGAGACCTTCTTAATGCTACTTCATTGGGTTCATTTATTGCAAGTTCATTAGTAATATCATCATTCTGTGGTGTTTGATCATTAATTTGTTGTTCTTGAAAGTTATTAAAGGTTCAACAACTCTAGGAACAACAACTTGAGAAGAAGTTATAGGTGAAAAACTTGCACCTTAACTTCTTGTATTTCCACTTTATATGGTTCCAAACTCCCACTAATTTCATTATTCTTAATGAATCTTGTATTTCCAGATTCAACAATTCTTGTACTATGGTTAGGATAATAAAATTTATACTCTTTTAATCTTTCTGGATAACCAATGAAGAAACCATTGTTCTTGAGTCAAACTTTTTTCATGTGGATTGTAAATCTTTACTTCCGCCGGGCAACCCCAAACATGTAAATACCTCAAAATGGGTTTCCTTCCTATCCACAGTTCAAAAGGAGTCTTTGGAACTGCCTTACTAGGAATCCTATTTAGCAAATACATAGCGGTCTTTAAAGCATGCATCCACAATAATGAGGGTAATGATGAATTGCTTAACATATCCTAACCATGTCCATTAGAGTTCGATATGCCTTTCTGCAACACCATTTTGTTCTGGTGTTCAGGCATTGTGTATTGAGCACATATGCCATGCTTTTCAAGGAATTTAGCAAATGGATCAGGGCATTGTCCAGATTTATCATACTTTTCATAATATTCACCACCTCTGTCAGACCTAACAATTTTTACTTTTCTATCTAGTTGTCTTTCAATCTCATTGATAAACACTTCTAGAGCTTGTACCAATTGAGATTTTTCATGCAACAAATAGACATAGCCATAACAAAAAATCATCAATAAAGGTGATAAAATACTTTTCTCCACCAAAAGATGAAACATCAAAAGGCCCACATATATCATTGTGTATAATTTCAAGGAGTTGTTTACTTCTTGTGGCGCTTTTCTTGATTGTGTGTTTTCCCTTAATACAATCCACACAAATCCCAAGATCAGTAAAATCTAAATCAGAAAGGATTTCATTCTTTACTAATCTCTCAATTCTTTCTTTGGATATACGATTCAAATTTATGCCATAAGTAAGCTGATTGTTCATTCATTAAACCACGTTTAGTATAACATTATGATGTAAGGTTAACAATGTCTCAGAAAAAAGACTATCAAGCTTAAATTTGTACAAACCATCAGAAAGAATACCAGAACTAATAAGATGATTGTATTTAAACAAACTAAACATCCATTTCCAAATTTAAAAGAATATCCAATTGAGTCAAGTTTGGATAAAGAAACTAAATTATGAGAAATAGAAGGGACATAAAGTGTTTGGAAAAGGTCTAAATGATGTCCAGTGTCTAGAATCAAATGATAAGTTTCAATAGCTTCAACTAGAGCTTTGACTCTATTTTCCATTGAGACAAAGTTTTCATTTGGTTTTATGGTTTGGATCATAAGGAATCCCTGCATCGTATTAGAAACATGAGTGGTACAACCAGTATCAATCCACTAAGTATTATAAGGAACTTGTGTCAGGTTTGATTTGAAATATACAAAAGCCCTAGGCTTAACTTTCTTTTCAAACCATGCCTTACATTTTAAGCAATCTTTCTGATAGTGTCCATCCTTTTTTTTCAAAAATGACACTTATCATCCTTTTATTCCTTCTTATGGATTTGAGCAGTTGACCCATTTATCTTTAGTGGTCGTTGCTTGCTCTTTCCTTTCTTATCTTTCTTTGATTTCTTTCCAACTCCTTGTTGACCCATGAGATTGATAGAATGATTTTCTTGTTTCTTAAGTCTTGCTTTCTCTTGAATGAGCATACTTTGCAGTTCATTCACATTCCACTTATCCTTCATAGTGTTATAACTCATGTGAAATGGTCCATACTCAGGAGGCAAGAATTGATAATTAATTACACAAGAAAATTCTCATTCACTTCCAATCCCATAGTCTTTAGTCTTGCTGCTATGTTTGTCATCTCAACAACATGCTCATGCATAGTACGAGAACCATCAAACTTAATGTTGGTTAAAGTACTCATCAATGTCCCAGCAAGTGACTTATTAGCAGAGTCAGATTGGGAATGTGCTTGCACAAACTTCATAAATTCCTTAGCACTTTCAGTAGCAGGAATTATGGACTTGATATTGTTTGCTACAGTCATTCGCATGAACATCAGGCTAAGTCTGTTTGATCTTTCCTAAGTCTTATGGAAAGACCTCTGTTCAGCATTGTTAGAGTTAGTAAGAGCAGTAGGTTTCTCATTTATGAGTACCAAATCAAGATCCAGAACATTAAGGTGAAACTGAACTTGTTCGCACCATTCAGAGAAATTAAGCCTATTGAAAGTTTGAACAGACATAGCTTGTGAATGAAGAGAAACAGGAACAAATAAAATATGCTCACACGTTAATGCTTTGAGTAATATTTTAAATAAATATTCACACTCTATCAAGTAAACAATAAGTGCATATTGAAGTTCTCCTTTGGGTGATACAACAATATATAACAGTAAACATAATTGATGCTTAATTTTAATTTTACATACTTGGCAATTATATATACTCAAATTAGATATGTTTGCTATCTTTGGATATGCTAAACATACCTAACCAAGCATATCAATTGACCACATCATGTCCATAGATTATAAAATGACTAGTCAACCTTTGGGTGACCCTTAAATATTTATAATCAATGAACTTCAATATACTCATAACAATTAAATAATTATGTCATTCATTTATAAGCATCACATAATTATGAGTAATTGAATTATTTAATTAAATTTGATACCTATAAACTTTCAAATTTGGCCACTTTGGTGACTAACAAATTACATAATATAGACATCAAATTTAATTAATGATAATATCTTGCGTGAATACTAAAGACTTAAGTGTACCCACATAATTTTACTGTAATATATATATATACTTAAAATATTAATCTCATAAATATTAAAAGGCAAAACATAAATTTAAAGGAATCTCCTTGCAGGAGAAATATCCTTAGCTTTCATCTTTTATTGTTAAGGATTAGATTAGTGTTAAGGATTAGATTGGTAAAGTGGTAAAATTATGTTTGTCCTTAAACCTCTTTGGTTATAGGTTCAAACCACTTTAATTCTTTATTTTATTTTATTTTTTTTTTATTTATTTCTTTTCGTGGACGACTTTCCTCTTCACGCATGCCCTTCTGTGAAGAGAGCCTCACGTAACCTCTTGTACGCCCTTCCGTGCATGAAGAGAGACTCATGTAACATGTGGGAATTTCCTCCATACCAAGCCACCGTACGTCTTTAAGAGAGATGATTTCCACCATACGACTCTCTTCACGCAAGGGCTCTTCGGCCCCTCTTTTTTTGTTCTTTAATCTTTCCTGGAACTCCCCATTCCCCACTCAGGCTTCCGTGGATTCCTAAAGTTCACGCGTGGGGTTTTCATGGGAAGCAAAGGAAAAAAAAAATTTACATGATTTCTCCTGAACCCAGCCAGTTGGTGCTACGTGATTTCCGTACGTAAACTTTCTGCTTCCGTGTGCTGGAATCCCATAGTCTTTATTCGAAATCCCACGCAGCTTGATGGAAGAGGAGACATGTGGAAACTTTTTTTATTCTTTATTTATTCTTTAATTCAAAAGAACGAAGAGATCAAAAGGAGAAAATAGAGGGAAAACAATGATTCGAGCACCTTACCACAATCTTATTCTAATCACCTTATTCATAATAACGAATATATATAATAATCATTCATAATTCATAATAACAAAAATATATATATAAATAATCATTCATAATGAAAAATCATAAATTCTTTAATCAAGGCTCTGATAGCACATGTAAGATCCATTAAAGGATTTTCTTTAATAAACATAATGGCCAAGATCTTAGAATAAATGATTTTTACATAAAAACATAAACCAAGGATGCGTACCTTGATCCATTGATATTTGTTGACGAAAAACGAGAGGCTGCGTATGGATTAACCATAGATTGAGTTTCTTCCTTTTTTTTTCTAATTCTCAGACTATATATAGGAGAGAGAGA
>UESW01003830.1:1751312-1784098 GCA_900491605.1 Calamus simplicifolius
GGTTGCTCACTTTATATAAAAGTTGTCGGACTAATTACAAGGCTAAAAATCAGCCATTACATAAGATACACATGATTATGTAAGGTAAGAATAAATGTTTATCAATTCTATGCATATATACAATATACTCTACACTTATGGCAATGATGCTGATTTTCTGCCTAAATAATTCTCCCCTTGATGCACCCTTAGTTAGCCAATTTGAATTTTAAAATTTAAATTCAAAACTTCCGCTTAATTGGTCATTTGGCTCGCCAAATTAGTGATGAAATCTATCATTTTTGCATATCAAATCAGCCTTGGAATCTACCATTTCTGAGCACCAAATCAGCCTTGGAATCTACCATTTCTGCTCCCTTGACTAGCTGTTAATTCTACTAATAACACGCAGATGCGGGCCCATGGGAGTACGAGATGTATGGCAGATGAGTGAGGGTGACAGGATAGTAATTGAGTGCAATCAGCTGGTGCAGCCAATCAAAAAAGCCTCTAGCTTATTGAGTTCCTTTTTAGGGAGCGTTGCACGGAGGCATCAGCTTTGTTCATTGAGTTATGCAAGATGGAATGACATGCTTCCATCGTATAAAGTTGAGATTCTACGAGTTGTACATGTATATGATTTCTTTTGCAGCTTATGATAGTGTAATTTACAGCTTGTTGAATTTATATACTACTGTTCTAAAGAATGCTATGATTTCTTGATTTCTTAATTATATTTGGCTACATTATTCGCTTTGGTATTGGTGTGAACGAGTATTTAGCTCTTCTGTGCCACTAGTAATTTGTTAGGATTTGGGCAATCATTTGAAATATTAAATTACATATATTCATATCCATAATCAGAAATGGTTTGCACTTCAACCTATTGTCCAATTATCCCATGCCAGTGAGACTTGTGTTTGTTGCATGTACACTGGATGTGGGTTACACAGAACTAGGATGTGTTTAAATAGACACGTAGAAAACCAGGTCAGTTGTTCTGCTCATATTTAATCATAGGGGTTACAACACTAGTTGCTATTATGTTGAATAATTGAATATAGAATGGGATTGTTTATCCATGTCTGCAAAGAATCATGAGATCATAGATTTTTTAAAAAAAAAATCTTAAAATTAAAATTTTTACAATATCCAAAGAATAACGCATGAGCTTTCATCTTATGCAAGCAAACAATTTTTTGTAAAGCAATATGAGATAAATAATGCAACTCATTGAATAGATTTTTTACAATGACCCGTAGCATAATTGGACTTTAACCTAATAAAAAAATATCTTAATCGGATAAAGACTTTCTTGTAACAGGTTTTTGTTCAAGTCTAATTCAAACCCAGTCTGTCGGCATTGGACAGCTGCCGGCGCAACATACAAGACCGAGCCACGTTGTTCAACGGCAGGAGCGTTGTTCCCCTCTGCTATCCTTGCTGACCGATGTCGCTCCATATATATCCAGAAAAAGAAAAACCACGACCGTTACGCCTCTTCAGCACGACAGCAATCCCCCACCCACACCCCACACCTCATCTCGACCGACGTTGACGCTACGCATGCATCGACGCTTGTCCGGATATCCGACACGGCAAATTCGTATGCAAAATATATTGGATCTTCACAAGCCCAGGAATATCCGACACTAATTAAACATCAAATGGAATATTGTGTTTGCGTGTATAAATCTTCCTCTCATCTAATTATATCACATGATAGGTGCATTCAATTTTATAAATCTTAACCTTAACAAGCATTTAGTTTGGGCTAAGGGGATGTAAATTTACTTTCGTAATTTTTTACTTATTTGGTATGAAATTAATTTTCTTAAAAGATTTTTATCCTGAAATTATTCAACTAAAATATTAGCTTAATAGCGATTAAAAGTAATAATCACATCCAAGAGAAAATTTTTGCATCTTTAAAATTTATACCAGAAAATATTAACTTCTCATCTTCAATTTTTTTATTTTTTTTATTTTTCAAGTGAAGCCAATTACTAATTTGTATATACCATTTACCTGTACAAGTAAGGTATATGGTAATACAAACCATGCAATTTATGGCCTAGGCAGAACAAGCAAGTTTAGATAGTCTGATTTAATTCAGTCACCCACGATCATGATAGAGATATAGACTAAAAGATATGCTTTATATTATGTCTTTATATTTAATAAGAATTCATTTTGAGCAATGTGTGCCATTTACTATATATGTGCATGTGTCTAGTATTTACAAAGAGTATTTGATCTAGTGTGTAGAGTACGGCTTACACACAGAAGACTAGATCATCGGTTCTTTTGGAATACAAGTTTATTGTTCACAGTTTTAGATGGAATTGGACACACCATCAGTAGAACTGTAGCACAAATTTTTAGTAGGTCTGTCTTGACTACGGGAATGGTTTATTCTAACTATTTGTGCTAGTACACTTTGTGTGTATTGAACAGGACCCAGTTGAGTTGATTATTTTATACTGACTTTATAAAATAATTTAAAACTCATGAATATTATGATTACTTATGCTCTTAATCTGAATTCTATTTCTAGACACGTGTATGTAGTGATTATTGCTTTGATTACACATAGAGTGAGATTCTATATGAGTCAATAAACTCAGTGGGTTGGGTAATAACATTATATATATGGTGAATATTAATAGTTGAAGGAATCCACGTCCTGTTAATTTGGATTGATGATATCCCTTGAGAAAGCTTATAAGTTTTGATTGTATCAAATCTTGCAAGTGGATTTTGAATCCGATACATCAAATAAGTTAAGTGGATAAGTCTCAAGGATAATAATAGCCAATTAAATTATATTGTCAGTATTTAAATTTAATTGGTGGATATCTGTAATCTTAACGTGGGGAGATAATAAGTATTTAATATTAAGGCTCGAAAATATAAATTCGAATGTGATTAGGAGTACAATTATAATTCTTTAGTGAATGAATTATAATTTACGTAATTGAATCCTAACCCGGGATAGGATTAGGAGATTTAATTATGTGGGAAGTCCTTTTCATATTTGCCTATTTGGTCCCTGTTGTAGCCCTATAAATACCCTCTCAGTTGGTTGCTAGGGTTAACGTTTTTGAGAAAAAAAAAACAAGAAACCCTAGGTCGGCCGAGAGATCCCACCATCTTGTGAGAGAAGGAAGGTATTTCGGGAATACGGCGGAAGGCTAAAAGGTTGAGGTCGAGCAATCAAATCGAAGTGTTCCAACGTTCAAGTCTAAGGTATAATCTTATACTCATAGATTAGAACGGTAAAAGTTTTTTTTTGTATTACTCATATACGCTATAGCCGTGATCTTGGGGATATTCCGCGCTCCCCAACAGATCGTTCATGCATAGATTGGTACTTGGTGATTGAACAAAATAAATACAGATGACAGGATCTACCTGCACAATATGTCTTGAATTGTTCAATCAACCATCATTGATCGATGGATTAACATTTTAATTGAACCACATACTCTAGTTTGTAAGACTAACGGGGTAGAATCGATCTAAGCTTCTAAGAGATTCATGAATTATATGAATAAGAATTTAGTCCATGGTAATTAGGACCGGCTCTCAAATGTAGGGACAATAATTAAACAAGTAACCTGATCCGATTTATAGTGATCCATCCGATAAATAGATTGAATCAATTTAATTACTTTAGGAGGTCTTAAATAGCTCAGGTCTTAATCAAGATAAACATATATGGGACAAGTTAAATAGGCGAAGTGATGACTCAATCAACTATTAAACAAACCAAAAGGAGTAAATAGTTGAAAGTCTAATCTTTGACTTAGTTTAAACTTTGGCTTACTTACAATCAGAATCCATTTATGCCGATTCTCTGAGGTTGGATACAAATTGGGTTGGCAAGTTTAGTCATAAAGTTTGCTCTTAAAAGAAGTCCAATTAATGGTCAAACCTATACTTTAGTAGCGACATTATACTGCAATATTTCTTAAAAGAATTGTAGCTCGAGCAGTTATATGACTAGGGGTGTGCGTGGATCAGCTCAAATCGGTTTAGAGATATTTTTGAAGTTAAACTATGAACTGACTGTTTCACAAAATTAAATTGAACCAAACCAAGAAATTTGATTTTATTTTGATTGGGTTTATCGGTTTAACTTTGCTTGTTTTGGATAACTATAAGATTGATTTTCATAATAAACTTGTTATGGTTAAATGATAGCTCAATTATTCATAATAAAAATAGCATAGTTTTTACATGATCTATTTATTCACACATGCCTACAACATTTTAATTTTAATTTTAATATAAATAAAAACCTATGTAATATATACACACGGATCAAGTTAGTTTGTATCGATTTTTTTGAAATTCAAACTGCAACCGAATCAATTTTTATTGTTTCAAAAATTTTAAACCAAAATTAATCGAAAGATAAAAAACTAATTGAAAATGAACCAAAATTATAGTTCGAATTGATTTTACAATTTCATCAAATTTTTTTACACACCCCTACAAATGACAACACAACTAATACTAATAAATAGATAATAAGCAAGTCCTCGTTTACAATGAAGGGTAGTAATGGATTGGGTTAAGTCATGTAAGAATAGCAACATATGAAACTTTGACTCATACCTAACCTGAGCCAAGACCAAGCCAAGATCTCTTGAAACATATCAACCCATGGATCATTTTAGATCACTCATTTTGATCCTAATCTAATATATTTTGCAAGACTCAATCCCTAATGGACCTAATCTAACCAATCAAATCTAATACTTACAGATTAATTTTAATATGGTTTAAATACTTTGAGTTAAAAGATACCAGTTAATCAAAAAATCATATTCAAAATCATAATAATCCATCAAAATTTATTCAATCAAAATAAAACCACATACTCATGATCAAAGTCAGCTTTATTCTATACCTAATTTAAACTTAGCTTTGGTTCACATATAATTGATTTAAACTTGGGGCCAAAACATTTAACCCATATCAAAAAATTAACCTATACTAAACCCTAATCGACAAATTCTTAACTAAAAAATTCTTAACCCAGATAGAGTTGGACATAGTCAATTTTTTTCTATCCGTATCTACAACGATGCTCATAGTCAATTTTTTGCTATCCGTATTTACAACCATGCTTGCAAAATTCAAGTCCCATGTATCATCTTGCACAATCGGACAAGTCTAACCAAGTGATAATTTTTAAAACCTATAATTTCCAAGCATCTTGCTTTCTGGCAAGTAATTGTCAAAATTGTCACAACTTTAATTGCATTAATTGGAGAGTAATGAGAATTAGAATAGAAGAAAAATGATGCTAATTAGAACAGACAAGCCACAATTAATCCAACTTTTGTTTGCCTACTATAAATTCTAGAATATATAGTTTAAAATTTCTCCTAAGCAAAACAGCGGCGGATGGTCCCCACGTAGCTGGTGGTCTCCCTCCCATGGTCAGCGTTCTCCTGCCGCTCCTCAGAATTCAATATACGATACCTAC
Source organism: Calamus simplicifolius (assembly GCA_900491605.1). Taxonomy (NCBI): domain Eukaryota; kingdom Viridiplantae; phylum Streptophyta; class Magnoliopsida; order Arecales; family Arecaceae; genus Calamus; species Calamus simplicifolius. The sequence goes on from UESW01003830.1 coordinate 1,756,792, forward strand.
ACGAAGCTTCGACCCTGGAATTTGCGCCTCCTTCCTTAGAATGGGGCTTACATTATTGCTGCTATCCATCTAATTCCACGTGATCTCTAGCGTGTTCTACTTTAACTGCATAGAATTTTATCGTTGAATGGCAATCTATCTCTCTATATATACCGCTCCCCATTAATCTCCCGCTCAAGCGCACGACCTCAAGAGCTAGCTTAAGCACACGGCCTCAAGAGACCTAAAGCTCCCTCCCCTGTTTCTTGCTTTCATTGCAGTCTGTCGCATCGGAGTTTAAGTAATGTGGTTTGACGAGCAGCCTCGTGAGCCAAACTGCCTGCTTCTTTCGAAGATAGCGGGCAATGATGGCCACGGCGAGAACTCGCCGTATTTCGATGGGTGGAAGGCTTATGATAGCAATCCATTCCATCTTGACATGAACCCTGATGGAGTCATCCAAATGGGCCTAGCTGAACACCAGGTTAGAACATATCCAGCAGAACCTGTCCTATAAATCGACACATCACTGTAATTTCACTCACGATTGCAATCCAACAGCATGCACGCACTCTCAGTTGCAGAGCATCTCCATATTTTCATATGCTAAAGACTAGGCTTTGTAGGAGCTATAACAAGCAGTCCCAACAAATTCTTCGGTTGCTTATGTTCTCTGTTTCATAGTCTCAAATATTATGGCGTCCGACATTTTTTACTTGTTGTTCATCAAATTTGGCATTCTTGTCTTCAGCTTTGCCTGGATTTGATGCAAAAGTGGATTGAGGAGAACCCGAAGGCCTCCATTTGCACTAAAGAGGGAGTTTCAGAATTCAGTGCGATCGCAAATTTCCAGGATTACCACGGCCTGCCTAAATTCAGACAGGTAATTAACATAAGTGCTTGTTATCATAAAGATTTGCTTATCTTGTCAAGTTGCAAAGTCGTACCAAGTCCTTTCAAAAGCTTTCAGTATGTCAAGTTTCGATGGAGTTATCCAAATGTAGTCTTATATATGAAATTTACATGGCTGAAGTTTTTACGGTCCTCTTTGTACAAGTCAGTCATTGCATGCTTAGCGGTCACAACGCGGAGTGGCTAACGATGTGATTTGTCGAAACTTGCAGGCCGTTGCTAAGTTTATGGGGAAGGTGAGAGGATCGAGGAAGAGTCCAATTTGACCCCGAGAGGATAGCGATGAGCGGTGGAGCTACCGGGGCTGCGGAAATTTTCGCCTTCTGTTTTGTTGATGAGTCATCAGTTTTAACTTACAATTAATGCATGTGTTCAGGTTTGATCGAGACCTCCGGTGGAGAACAGAAGTCCAGCTCGTTCCAATTCACTGTGAGAGCTCCAACCGTTTCAGAATCACCGAGACCGCACTTGAATCTGCTTATAAAGAAGCCCAGCGGGCAAATATTAGAGTTAAAGGGGTCTTGGTAGCCAGCCCATCAAATCCACTGGGGACAACCTTGGACAGAGAGACACTAAAATATGGGAATCAGCTGTTTGGACCCATATCGGCGTGGGGTCATGGTGGTCATGTCCTCACATCTTGGCATCGATGAAGTTGACGAGGGTTCTTAGCGTCTCTCTGTCCAAGGTTGTCCCCAGTGGATTTGATGGGTCGGCTACCAAGACCCCTTTAACTCTAATATTTGCCCGCTGGGCTTCCTTATAAGCAGATTCAAGTGCGGTCTCGGTGATTCTGAAACGGTTGGAGCTCTCACAGTGAATTGGAACGAGCTGGACTCAAGTTCTCCACCGGAGGTCTCGATCAAATCTGAACACATATATGCATTAATTGTAAGTTAAAACTGATAGAGCGGCGGTTAGCTCACACTAATAACCCATCAACAATTATCTGTGCATGCGGTCAATCAGCCTGCGTGGTGCGCATGCTCCGACTTAAATGAGGAGGGGCCAACTTGGAAGAGGCGAGACAGGGCGACTTGAATGAGAGGCAGGGCCGACTTGAATGAGAGGTGGGGCCGACTTAAATGAGACGGGGCCAACTTGGACGGGCCGACTTGAATGAGAGGTAGAGCCGACTTGAATGAGAGGCGGGGCCGACTTAAATGAGGTGGGCCGACTTGAAAGAGGCCAGGATGGGCTGACTTGAATGAGAGGCGGGGCCGACTTAAATTAGGTGGGGCAACTTGTAAGAAAGCAGGAGGAGACCGACTTGGCCTCTCCCTCCCTTCGCGTTCTTTGGCTCCACTCCATTAAATGCCTACGTCATTCTGCACCATTAAATGCTCCAGTCCTTTGACTTAACTACCGCCATTAATGACAGAAGGCCCTTGGACAAACCCACTCACGTAATGTGGCCCTCTTTTTCCTTTTGTTCTTTTTCTTCATCATGACAGAGCAATGCCGTGAAGGAAATGTTTATACCCATCGTGCCCTTCGAAAAGAAAATCAAGTAGAACAGTGAGGCCGCCTAAGAATTAAGCCATCCAGAAAGGCCGCCGCGGCTGCCTAGAAAAATTATCTGAAAATCGTTATCTTGAGAGAATGTCATCCAAAAATTGTTATCTTTATTTCCCATGGGGTCAACTGCCCCATCAAGATAAACATAGAGGAAGAATTAACAAAATGTCTTTTTGCATGCCCCATCGAGTCCACCAGAGCCGAGTAAATGTCGTACCCTGCCCGGCCACCACCATCTCTTGTCTTCATTTCCTCGAACAGGCAGAGGGCAGCATCAAGCCGGCCGGACTTAGCAAGGGCAAGCACCATCAAATCATAGGTCGAGGCTTCGAGCGAGCACCCGTTGGCCTCCATGGATTCGTAGATCTCAAAGGCCTTGTAGGGCAATCCCTTGCTCAAGAAGAGAGTAATGAGGGAATTGTAGGTCTGGGTGGTGATGTCTGAAGCCCAAGTTTCGTGTTGAAATAAGAACTGTCAAATAAATATGGGCACCACGGTCAAAAAAATTGCAGTGAGCCCGGTGGAACCCGCGACTTTGTAAATTTAGGCGCCACGGTCAAATAAAAATGGGCGAGCAGTGAAAATTCAACAGGTTTTAGGTTTTATTTATAAAAAAAATTATAATATTTAAATACTTTCATAACAAATTTATGAACCAAAAAAAAAAGCCTTGATCTTAGTGGCTATGACTGTGAGTACATTTTTCAAGATTTCAGATTTAAATCTTTCTATCTATTAAACTTATTTTATAAAAAAAAACTTATATATTTTTTTTAGTAATATATAATTTTTACTTTAATTTGAAAATGTCCTAGCAAATAGAGAAACATGAAAAAAATTATTAAATTTCTATTTAGATATGACTTAATGCATAATTTAATAATTTAGACAACATATCATTTATATGTTAATAATTTTTTATCCAATAATCATTATTTTGTTCTCATACATTAATGTATTTTCACCTCTTGTATAAGGTGCAACTTGGGCCGGGTTCAATCCGAACCTGATTTATAGTAGTGTTTAAACTTATGTTTGCCCAACCCGAACCCGAAAGAACCAGGTTTAACCCGGCCCGATTTGCAATTGACCTGGGTTAGGGTTGACTGCAACCCAAACTTGAGATAATCCGAACCCGAGGGTTATCCGAACGGGGTAGCTTATCAGCACCAGATTTTTAGGGCATTGAAGGCGCCAATCGGGTCGGACGAGATGGCCAACTTGAGAGCGAGGAGGGCAAGACCGTCGGACATAGGCAAAAAAAGGACAAACATAAAAGCGGACCACCGCACATTTTGTTTCACTTCCGGTCTCCTCTTCTTCTTTCTTTACGGCACCTCCTCCTCTTCTTTGTTCAATTAAGACTTTTTTTTAATTATTGCTTAACCGTGAATCAAATCTTGGATATTGAACTCTCACCAAACCAGCAACAAATATTTATAGATTCGATTCTTATCAAACAGCCACATTCATCACCCATCCTAACATGATACAAAATAAGAAAAAAAAAACCAAACTAGTGGTCGCGGCTCTGCCGCCTAAGCAGTCAAAGGGAGTGTTTCCCCCTCGTCGATCCCTTCCCTTCCCCCTTCTTTACCAACCCCTCCCCCTCCCCCCTTCTCCCATGGTCCACACCGGAACCCTCGCCGACAATGTCCTTGAGAAGAACAATACACGTCACCTTAAGAAGGGATTAAGAGGGTTTAGAAAAAAATTTTACCTTGTTTGCTCGTCTGTAGGGTTTGAATCGCTCCCTTATTTGCTCATCTGTAGGGTTTGAATCGCTCCCTTGTTTGCTCTTCCCTAGGGTTTGAGTTGCTTGGATGAAGAAGAGGGAAGCTCGACGGTCGCGGCTCAGACGGAAGAGAGCTTGGACGAAGAAGAGGGATGAAGCTCGACGGTCACGGCTCGGATGGAAGAGAGGGAATGCCAAATGAAAGCGCGCGGTAGGAATGCCAAATGAAATATGGGCGCTAGCGGTAGGGATTGATTTTTGATTTTAAGTTTAATTTATAAAATAAAATTTATACTATTTAAATATTTTTATAATAATTTTATGAATCAAAAAAAGTTAGGACCATAATGGTTATGATAGTGAGTATTTTTTTTAAGGTCCCAGGTTCAAATACTTCTATCTACCTATTATAAATTTATTTTATAAAAAATATTAAAATAAGATTTTTTTGTTTCATGAGAATTATTTATGCCTATCTTACATAGATTTTTTTTAAAAAAAAATTGTGGATCAAAATAACATCTTTTACTTATACTTGATGATGAATCATAATACATTAAAAATTTTATTAATAACTCATTGATTTCCGAGGGATTTTCTGAGGGATATTTGTTATCAATTTTTTTATAAATAAGTCATTTATATAGAAATATCCCTCAAAAATTTTCTCACAAAATCATCAAAAATCCCTTAGAAAATCCCTCGGAAATTAATTTTGCGAGGGATTTTCTAAGGGATTTTTTTCAAAAATTTTATTAATAACTCATTAATGAAAAATAATTCCTCGAAAAATTCCTTGCAAAATTAATTTCTAAGAAATTTTTTGAGGGATATTTTTTATCATTTTTTTACAAATAAGCCATTTATTATAGAAACATCCCTTAAAAATCCCTCCAAAAATTTCTCGGAAATTAATTTTGTAAGGGATTTTTTCATCAAAAATGTTATTAATAATTCATTAATGAAAAAAATCCCTCAAAAAATCCCTCGAAATATTAATTTTCGAGGGATTTTTGAGGGATGTTTTTTATCAATTTTTTTTTACAAATTAGCCATTATTATAGAAATATCCCTCAAAAAATCTGTTGCAAAATTAATAAAAATCCCTTCAAAAATCCCTTGGAAATTAATTTTGCGAGAAATTTTTTGAGAGATTTTTTTCATCAAAAATTTTAATAATAACTCATTAATGAAAAAAAAATCCCTCAAAAAATTCCTCGCAAATTAATTTCTGAGGGATTTTTTGAGGGATATTTTTTATCAATTTTTTTTACAAATAAGTCATTTATTATAGAAATATCACTCAAAAAATTTCTCACAATATCTTCAAAAATTCCTCAGAAAATCCCTCGAAAATTAATTTTGCGAGGGATTTCTGAGAAATTTTTTCATCAAAAATTTTATTAATAACTCATTAATGAAAAAAAATCCCTTGAAAAATTTTTCGCAAAATTAATTTTGAGGAATTTTTGAGTAATTATTTTTATCAATTTTTTTAATAAATAAGCCATTTATTATAGAAATATCCCTCAAAAAATTTCTCGTAAAATCATTAAAAAAATCCCTCAACAAATCCCTCAGAAATTAATTTTGTTAGGGATTTTCCAAGGGATTTTTTTCATCAAAAATTTTATTAATAACTCATTAATAAAAAAAATCCCTCGGAATATCTCTCGCAAAATTAATTTTTGAGGGATTTTTCAAGGGATATTTTTTATTAATTTTTTTTACAAATAAACCATTTATTATAGAAATATCCCTCGGATAATCCCTCGCAATATCATCAAAAAATCCTCAAAAAATCCCTTAGAAATTAATTTTGCGAGGGATTTTTGAGGGATTTTTTTCACAAAATTTTATTAATAACTCATTAATGAAAAACAATCCCTCGAAAAAATTCTCGCAAAATTAATTTCTTAGGGATTTATGATATTTTTTATCAATTTTTTTATAAATAATCCATTTATTATAGAAATATCCCTTGAAAATCTCCCACAATATGATCAAAAATCCCTTGGAAATTTACTCAAAAATTAATTTTGCAAGGGATTTTCTAAGGGATTTTTTTCATCAAAAATTTTATTAATAACTCATTAATAAAAAAAATCCCTCAAAAAATCTAGCGCAAAATTAATTTTCAAGGAATTTTCCGAGGGATATTTTTATCAATTTTTTTACAAATAAGCCATTTATTATAGAAATATCCTTAAAAAATTTCTCACAATATCATCAAAAAATCCCTCAGAAAATCCCTTAGAAATTAATTTTGTGAGGAATTTTTTGAGAGATTTTTTTCATCAAAAATTTTATTAATAACTCATTAATAAAAAATCCCTTGAAAATCCCTCGCAAATTAATTTCCAAGATATTTTTTGAGGGATTTTTTTATTAATTTTTTCTCAAAAGAAATATCCCTAGAAAAATCCCTCAAAAATTTCTCGAAAATTAAATTTTGCTAGGGATTTTCTGAAGGATTTTTTTATCTAAATTTTTTTACAAAGAACTCATTTATGTTAGAAATATCACTAAAAAATTCCTTGAAAAATTAATTTTGCAACGGATTTTGCAAGAAAATATTTTTTATCAGAAAATTTTATAGTTTATATATTTTTGTCGAAAAATCCCTCGGAATTGCGAGGGTTTTTTTTTTCTCGATAAAAGTTTTCGATAAATCACACTTTTCTAATAGTAAAGGAAGAGATAACCAATTACCCTAAGTAACTATTTTACTTATCAAAATACTATATAGAACTTTTCTTTAATGAATGATTAAGTTGATTTTAAAAATAATGAAAACGTATTGTAGGAAACTATTCACTACAGTAAATTATCACTGTAGCAATTTCCCGCAGCCTGTCGATGCTTTTGACAAGCGTCGGCAGCTAATGGGCTTCACGATGCTTTTAAGCATCGGGATATTAAGCCCTTTTCCTCCTCCCCCAATCTCGCTCCGCCGATCTGGTCACTGTGCCATGCCCTAGCTCCCTCCCTGATTTCACTCAGCCGATCTGATCACTGTGCCATGCCCTAGCTCCCTCCTGATTTCGCTTCCAAATCTCCTCTCCTGCCGATTCGTGTTATTTCCTCTCCTCTCTCTCTCTCTCTCTCTCTCTCCTCCCTTCCCCGCTTCTCTTTTTGGCAGCTTCTTCACTAGGGTTTCTATGAAAGATAACTCATTCAGGAGCTGCTGGGTCTCGCATTCTAGGGTTTTAGTTCTAGTCTACTACGTTCTAGGGTTTTAGGCTATACTGAACGAGGGTTTCTGTGGAAGAGAACTCAGGACCAGGGTCTCGCATTCCAGGGTTTTTGTTCTCATCTCCTGCATTCTAGGGTTTTAGGTGGTGCTAAGCTAGGGTTTATGAGAAGGAGAACTCAAGAGGAGGGTCTCGCATTCCAGGATCTATTTCTTGTCTTCTGCATTCTAGGGTTTTTGGCCTTACTTAGCGGTGTTGCAAACAAAGCTGCCTATCCGTAGGGAAGGATTACTAACGAGAAGCAACAATCCTTTCATTTTCTCGAAGGCTTTGGGATTCGATCCAATTAGCGAGAGCTTTTGGTTGTTGTGTTCTTGTTATCCAGGGCTTGGTGGCCAGATTTCTTTATTCTTTCTCTCTCCTTTTTGAGGTGCAAGCCTTACCATATCTGAATTCTTGAATTCTTGATTTCTTGTTATATAGGGCTTGTGGCCAGATTTTCATTTCCGCAGCTTGAGCAAGCAACATCCAAGAATCGTCAACGTCTATATCTTTCTGAGTAGGTAATAATTTACTATTATTATTGGAAAGCTTGTATATTGCAGCGTATGGCTGCAAAAAAATTTCTTAAGTTGATAGCCAGTAGAACTTTGTACATTTGGGAGACCAAATTTCATATTTTTGTCACACATATGGCGGGGGGATTGCTGAAATCCATTATGATCAGAGAGAAGCTCTCAAGTGCAAAGCAGGCTTCTCAAGCTTTTCTTCCCCGCTAATGTTTAGTGAGGCATGTCACAAGCTGAGATGCTTGAATTGTTCTGTAGTTTTTTTATTAAAAAAAAAGTTAAATACAAATTAGTTCTTCTAGGGTGACTGCATTTCCTTATATTATCCTTGTTTTGAATATTTTGTAATTTTCCATAATTAGCTATGTACTTTCTTGGCTGATCTGAGCATTTGTTTAGCATTCAAAGAAAGAATTCTACTATGACTAATTCTTTGAATGCATATTTTGTTTGTATATTGGAGAGTCTGAGGCATGCTGTATATGACCATGGTTTTGGGGATGAACAATTGAGATCTTTGATTTGCTTTTTTATTAATAACATAGGATTCTTCATTTTAATTTTGTAAATATTTGAACATGCACAGAGAAAAGGTATTAGAGATCAGTTTATTGGTGTTGAGTATAAATATGCATTAAAATTGCAAAATAATGAGGTTGTATTTGATACAAGAACTGTCTTAAGAAATTCACATTAAAGCTTTAGATGTAACATCAATATCTCTACGATATCATTATTAACATAAAAAGCAATGTTTTCAAGAAAAATTGGGGATTTGGTACTTCTGAGGGCATTTGTATGTCTCGGTTACCCTAGTTACGGTAAGGATTGTTGTAAATTGACCTTATAGCAAGTCAATAAGCCTAGTTGATCCCTAATGATTTCAACTAATCATGTCACATTTTAAGGTCAATAAGTTTAATTCTTAGCCTTAGCACAAAGCATATCACCTCATAACAGGGCCATTGGGTACTTAGAGTCAAATCTAACCATTATTTGTACATGGTTTGGTCTGTGGGGCTTTTTGCATGCTGCTACCTAAACTTTCATTATCTAGTTTGTGTTCTTTGTTCCATAAACGTACTAGATGAGGTTGTATTATTTGTTTATTGGTAGTTGTGGTTATTGGAAATCTAGGTTTAGTGTATCTCTTATCAAATTTCTTTTTGAAATTGTCTTACATGTGTGTTCCTTTACTTTGTTTATTGGTACCATGATAAGAATGCTTCTTGTAAAAGCTGGAGTCAAAAACCTATGAGTCTTAGTTATTCATGTTACGAAGATAAATGATCATGATGATAACTAATATCATGGCATTGTAGTAGAACCTATTTGTAGATTGTATCAATCTTGTGAACAATAGAGTTCCTTTTATCACATTACTATTTATTCTGACATATGCCTATGCTACTAAATGTTGAACACTTATGACGATGCAATTCGTGCAGATATTGGATCAAAATTGGTTGTTTATCAATCATTTATCCTAAAATATATAAAAGTTGGATAAATAAACGAGAAATACCAAAGAATATTTAGATGGAGTTCATGATTTCATTAAATTTGGTATGGATAAAAGTAGTTTGAATGGAAAGATTTCATGTCTGTGTCAGTGATGTGTTAACAATTCTTGTCTAGATCCATAAACCATTGAATAACATTTGATATGGAATGGTTTTGTAAGAGATTATACTCAGTGGGTTTTTTATGGAGAATGTATGTTGCCAATATCAAATAATCAACCCTCGCCTGATCTTGGATCTAGTAGTAATATGCAAGATAACCTTATAGAAGATGATATGCCAGGTTTGATCATAGATGCTTTTGGAGGTTCAACTAATATACATGGAACATGTAGAATATGTGATGATTCTATATTTATGGAACAAACATTTGTTGAGGAGCATATGCAATCATTAATTACTGAGTCAGCTCGATATCATAATTTAATTAAAGATGTAGATGAATAATTATATTTGGATTGTTTAAAATTTTCTAAGATCTCTTTTTAATACATTTATTTCATATAAAATATATGAATGAATTGTCGGGAAAGAGTTTTACCATGCTTCTCAAATTACTAAAGGATGCATTTTCAAAAGGCACTGGTTTACCATTCTCTTATTATGAAGTAAAGAAAGTTGTCAACAAATTGGATCTTGGATATCAAAAGATCTATAGTTATCCAAAAGACAGTATTTTATATCATGGTGGAAATGTTGATCGAGAGTCATGCAATGCATGTGGATCTTCATGATGGACAACTTATGAAGAGGATGAGGATGATGTAATGAACAAAAAAACTGATAAAGGTATTGCGTTACTTTTCTCTTATTCCTCGATTGAAAAGGCTATATTCATCATCGAAAATAGCTTCATTAATGAGATGGCATGATGAAGAGCATACGAAGGGATGGATGAGCATGAAAAGCATTTGATACTAGGCATTCTGATTTTGCCTCTGATATTCGTAATGTTTGGTTGGGTTTAGCTTCAGATGGCTTTAATCCTTTTTAGACTCTAAATTCTATATATAGCACTTGGCCAGTTTTTCTAATACCATACAATTTACAACCATGGTCGTGCATGAAACAATCCTCATTTATCTTGTGAATGGTTATTCCAAGTGATAAGGGTTTAGAAAATGATATTGATATTTTTCTACAACCTTTAATAGAAAAATTGAAACAGTTATGGGAAGGTGTTGATGCAATTGATGCTTCAAATGTGAAACATTTAAACTATGGGCAGCTTTGTTATGGACTATTAATGATTTTTAACATATGCCAATTTATTTGGCGGAAATACAAAGGGAAGGGTTGCATGTTCTTGTTGTACAAATTCGACACATTCAATTTGGTTAAAACATAGAGGAAAATTTTGTTTATGGAACATCATTGATGGTTAGAACCAAATCATCCATTTTTTTCAGAAAGATTTATTTGATGGTACCATAGAATTGAGATGTGCACCATTCCATCTTTTGGAACTAATGTTCATATACAAATTGATTCCATCAGTTACATATATGGTAACTTCTCAAAATCTTCTAAAAAAAGAGAAAGGAATGATCAAGAAGGAATGTCAGAAGAATTGACAATTGGTAGCATGGGTACATAGGTATTTGAAGATCTAGATAATTTTTTTGTAAAAGAAAATGAGGAAGATGTACAGATAGCATCTACAAATCAGCCTAGCAAACATATATGGAAGAAAAGAAGTATCTTTTTTGACTCACCTTATTGGAAATATTACCTTATTGGAAATATAATCTTGATGTCATGCACATAGAAAATAATGTTTGTGATAATATGTTTGGAACATTGTTGAATATTGATGAAAAAACCAAAGATAACATGAAGGCATGATTGGATTTAAAAGAATTGAGTATCGGACTGTAGCTTCATCCCATAATGCTTACTAATGATAGAATTTATTTGCCTTCTACATCTTATACAATATCTTCTCAAGAAAAAAATAATTTTCTTACAGTATTAAAAAATATTAAAGTACCTGATGGATATGCATCAAATATTTTAAGGTATGTGCATCTTAAAGATATGAAAATTTTTAATTTCAAAAGTCATGATGGCATATATTGATGCAAGATATCTGGCTCATAGCTTCAAGAACATTCGTGCCTAAACAAATTCTTGCAGTTATAATTTGGCTATCATCATTCTTCAAGCATTATGTTCAAAAGTTATTGATCTTGGAGAGATTGATCAGTTGGAGTCTGATGTTACTATTACACTTTGTCAGATGAAAAATTTTTTCTTCTAAATTTTTTACTATTATGGTACATCTACTCATTCACTTAGCTTCATAGGTCAATCTTGGCAGACCGGTACATTATAGATAGATGTATTCTATTGAGAGGTATACTATAGTCTGATGTATCCTAATGACGGTATACTATAATTTTTACTAAAAGTAGCATTATCATTATGCTATGTTTAAAAATTTATTTATCTTGTAGGTACCTTGTACGATTGAAAGATTATGTACGAAACAAAGCCTATCCAAAGGGTTCGATTGCGGAAGGATATATTGCTGAAGAGTGTTTGACATTTTGTTCAAGATATCTTCAAGGTGTAGAGACAGTGTTTAATAGACCTCAACGGTATAGTGATTTCATAGATAATGCAGAATTGTATAAGTTTTCAACTGCAAGTAGAGCAACGAAAAAAATTGAAACTATTGTATTGGATCATAAATCAATGGCACAAGCACATGATTATGTGTTACTCCATAGTGAAATGATATCTGACTATCGTAGGTTAGTATGATTTATTGCATTTCAAGTTTAAATATCATATCTTCTTTTTTTCTAAATGAACAAAATAAATTTTTGCAGCAAATTTTTATTGTCTCGATGACAAGTTAATCATAGCACTCGACCTAACCCAAGGATTGAGCAGCGATGGTTAGTCAAGTTATTTCCTACATGGTTTTCAAAATAGGTTTGACATATACTTGAAGAATATATGGACTAATTTAACATTAAATAACCTGTTAACATTCCTTATTATTTTCTAGGTATCAATGATGATGGAGAAAAAAATTTCAGCTGAATTAATAGCCCTGGCTCGAGGACCTAACAAAGTTGTCAATAGATATAATGGTTTCATAATCAATGGTTTTAAATTCCATACTAAAGATCATGAGAAATTTAGAAAAACAAGAAAAGTGGTGTTATGGTGGAAGCAGATGGAAAAACTTATTACGGTGCATTAAAAGATATTTATGAGTTAGATTACTACGGAGTCTTTAAAGTCATATTATTTAGATGTGATTGGGTAGATATAAACTCATCAAGGGGTTTAAGAAAAGATGCAAATGGATTTACACTTGTAAATTTTATAAGGTTGATACATACTGGTGCCTTATTGAAGGATGGTCCATTCATTTTTTCTTCTCAAGCTCGTCAAGTATTTTTTGTACAAGATGCAAAAGATAAAGATTGAGCTACTATTATTAAAATAAAATCCAGGGACTTATATGATATGGGAAAGCAGCTGGAAGATGATGACACTCATACGCATTCCATGCCATTCAATTTTGTACTGATTGATGATGTACATGCTATAGTATCCTTGGTTAGGACATAATTTGAAGGAAATGATAATGCTTATTTTTATTGGTACTAAATTTTGCAATATATTGAATTTTGTAGTAATTATTATATTAAATTAATATTTATTTTCACTAACTCTGACTCTGATGTAAATGATAGGTGACATTATATCGCGCTCACGAATAGAGGCTGACACTTCTACTTCAGCACAGCAGGTTAATGCTGGTCCTTCTTTAGTACCGAATATTGCATTCACTCCTTTGGCAAAGCAGTCTACTACAGGTTCATCATCCTCAGGGCATCATGATCCTACTATCAGTGCAGGAGATGATGAGCTACACATTCAGGGTAATTTATTTTTTTATTTGGTTTGATAAAATTATTTTTACACTTTTTACTATAGTTTACTTATATCTATTTTTATGCAGACGGATCTGGAAGGGTTACATGTAGACACGGGCCCATGGGAGTATGGGATGTATGGCAGATTCATGAGGATGAGAAGATAGTGGTTGAGTGCAATCAGCTGGGGCAGCCAATTAAAAAAGCCTCTAGCTTATTGAGTTCCTTTTTAGGGACAGTTGCACGGAGGCATCAGCTTTGTCCATTGAGTTATGCAAAATGGAATGGCATGCTTCCGACCTATAAAGTTGAGATTCTACGAGTTGTGAGGTAAAAAAATGAATCTAAACAGTTCATATTTTGTATAGTTGATATATTATGCTATGTTTAATATTTTTTTAGTTTTAATATTTGTTCTTTTGTAATCCAAGTTTGTACTTCCTCCATCCTCTTATGAGTTTGTACTGAAGTCTCTCAACTAGAAATGAAAAGAGTATAAGGCATATTTTAAGATGAAGTACAAGTGCTGAGTATGACCAAGGAGAGGTAGTTGATACTTGTCCTCTTGAAGTATCCTCTCATCAGTGGATGGAGCTGGTTCATTATTGGTTCTCTGAGAGGGAACATGTATCTTGTTATTTAATTTTCTTATTATTTAATCTTTTAAGATATTTCATTAAAATATTTGTTTGATTTTGCAGACATATTCTAATATTGGTAAAGCTGCACGAGCAGCTTTATCTTTTCTCCATACATCCGGATCCAAGAGTTATGCGCGAGACAGACAAGAATTCGTATGTTTCTTTAACTATAAATTTGATATTTTTTATATCAAAGAATTTACTTATTATTAATGAAACCAGAGTTATGTATCATGGATGATGTATCGCGATACGTATCGCGATACATATGTACCACGATACGCAACCCAACATATAACGAACGAAGCATGTGATCATTTTAAGAAATATGGGTAAATTTTACACAATGCTTTTGTTTACGTATCGTGATACATATGTACCATGATACGCAACCCAACATATAACGAACGAAGCATGAGATCATTTTAAGAAATATGGGTAAATTTTACACAATGACTACTTTTGTTTTAAACGGATATAGTAAACGTGTTTGTGCTCACACTTGTTTATGTTTTAATGCATGTAAAGATTAACTCAAAAGTGTTTGAATAAGAATAGAAAAAACCATAGATACAGTTTAAAATTTGATTCTGTAGCGATGCTATCCTCTTGTAGCACTCTAGGGATTCGAATACCCCTTTAAGCTTCTCTTTGATGCACTCAGCCTGAAAACTGATACACATAAGCCATGGTATTTTTTATGTTCTAGTGGGGTTGGGCCTATGATCCGTGCAGCCATTGTTTTTGATGTAATTGTTGGGATATGTGCCCATAAACAAATGACATTTATTATTTTGCTGAATATTTAAAAAAATTTAATATTATACTTGCATGCTTGTTATGATGCTTTATAAATATAAAAAATCCTTGGATTATTTAAATGTAACTTTAAATTTTGTATATAAGTGTTATATACAGAGATAATATTTAAATAAAATAATCTAAAATTGTCTAATATAATTAAAGTTGCAATCGGGATTTTAATTTAAAATTATAGTGCGGTTCATTACATTCTGAATGAAATGATCTTATCGGATTGTTGATAATGAGATTATCGGAATGAAAGCACTTTATATAATTTGATTATATAGGACTAGGAACACGATTAATTATGAATCTCTAATAAATTCCATTGTTAAAATAGAGAATTTAAAATTAATCAATGATGGTCATATGTGAATCGATCTTAATTCTGAGTAATTAATAGACTCCTATTTATTGTATTATATTTTTTGACTTACCGAGTAATGACACAGAAACATAGTGTCAAATTCTTGGTATATTGGAAATATAATAACTAGCTAAGAATATTAATATACAAGATGAAATCCATTCCTTGACTGGTTCCCATAAGTGTTGATTCGGGACTTGAATAATAAGAGCGCTCAATTTATGATTGGATCATAAATATATTATTCATTATAGAATCAATGGTACTTATGGATAAAGATGTGATTAAAGAGGTTAACGAAAATGCCTAGCTTTAATCATGAACCGTTTATGAAGGATTGATTTATATGTAGTGACTATATCAATGGACGATTCAAATCCTTTTGAATATAATTAATTTTATAATTTTAAGAGTGCAGTTCCAAATTTTTAGTGGAGTAATTTGAAATTAATAATTTTGATATTTTAATTAAGGTGTTAATTGAATGTCAAAATTATTGGAGCTTAGAATTATAATGTCCATAGTTCCTCTGGACGGCTTCATTAAATTATGTAAACTTTATGATATGTTGGGTTGAGATATTAATTTGGAATTGAGAATTCTAAATTATTTTTCATATAGAAATTAATTGGATTAATTCTATTATACGGTGTGCTAGGGAACACATCGTAGGCATATTCATGAGAAAAGTCTATGTGAAAATTATTTAGTTGTTGGAGATATAAATATGGGATCGTGAGAGAGCCTTTCTCTCTCTCCCATGATAAATATATCTAACCAACAATTGGTTGTTGGATTGATATACGTTAAAGTAATTCCAAGAGTTGGAAGTGAACTTTAAATTTTAATTAATTGATTAATTAATTAAAGAGGTTGATAGTTCTTATTCTCTGTGAATATAAGGACAGAGAAGAACATCGGACAACAATGATCAACCACAGAGAGTTCCTCCTTCAACTTCACTCTATCTCATGAGTTGAGAATACAAAGTGAATTAAACTCAGTTGTGTAATCTCAACCCAAATCAAAAGGAACGTCCACTCGTTCGTGTTCATCATAATCTGGAGAACGTTTGGAAAGATCCGTGGTGATCAAAGGATTTGGTGATTTCAAGGTAGTGTTCGTGAAGAACAAAAGGTCGATTTCTTAATCTCCTTATTATTCTTGTTATTAAATTAATACGGGTATAGATCGCGCTAACTCAAATTTTTAAGATATGTGATTTGATCCTTATCTTGTTTCCGCTAAGATAAGTGATTTGATCTCGCTTCCGCAAATATCTCAAGAATCGTTCTGAGATAACCATTAGTAATGAGGTAAATTTAATTCCTGTCAAGAGTTTCTACCAGTAACATACCAGCTTCTGCATCGCTCTCCCTGTTTTGTTATCAGTACACTGTTTAAATGATTGCAATTTGCAATGCTTGTAGTGTTCTACTTCCAATTGTTTTCTTATTACAAAGTTCAGTTTTAGTGTTGCTAATTGGCCTAGAATGTTTTGTTATCAGTACACTGTTTAAATGATTGCAATTTGCAATGTTTGTAGTGTTCTCCTTCCAATTGTTTTCTTATTACAAAGTTCAATTTTAGTGTTGCTAATTGGCCTAGAATGTGTTGCAATTGTCATCATTTGGCTGATTTATTATTCCACATCAACTCTTTCACAAGCCCCACCATGTGTCGGCGAGGGGTGTAGGCCGCTAGATGCTGTCTAAGTTGGGAGTGTTAAGTACTAGTATAATCTCACACGGGAGGACAAATAGACCAGCCTTTGTATTAATCTTTGATGCTTCTAGGCTATGTGGTTTATGTTCCTGCCGTTTATTTGCCATGGTTGCAGCAATGTATTAATGCATTTATGTCCTTCCAATTGACACTAGACCAACTGAACTAGCCTAGAGCTAGCTATTGGACCACCATTACGATTTGAAACGACAACAAGAACTAGCATTTAGAGGTGGCCCTCCATTGCTCTCTTCCCTCACATAATGGTGGACCATCAGAAACAACCCAACGTTTTGAATCACCAGGCACAGCCGTATCACAATTTAATATTTCCATTAATTTTTGAACTCTAAAAAACACGTATGTATTCATTGTAAATGATACTTTTTAAAAGAACGAGCTTCTCTGTTTTTTGTCTTCTTTTTTATTGAAAATAACTATCTCTAAATTATTTTAAATTTTCAACATGGGATTTATGTCAGATATTGGCACATGTTATTGAATGGACTTGGCTTACAGTGATGATGAAAGATTAGAAAAACATTCTATCATAAATATAAGCATTTTGACTCGATAGCAGATAACAAACTACCTTGGTCAACGATAGCATGGATTTGTTTGAGCATTGAAAAAGGAATATAGGTGAAAACCAAGAGGAATATGAGAATTATTTATAAATTACTTAATGATACCCTACATATGTATCGCAATATAGTATTGGGATACTTAAATTATTTATAAATTACTTAAATTATTTACAAATTATATAATTTTTTTTTTGTAGATGGATGAGCATGGGCGAGAACTCGGTAAGATGGAGTTTTACTGGATGACTCATACTCACCATGATGGCACTTTTGTCAGAGATGAGTCAAAGGACTTATATGTAATTATTTATTACAATTTATTTCATGCAACAATTTTAATTTGATTATATTATTCAGTAAGATCTAACTTTTTTAAATTAATACAGAAAGAGCTACATCTCTTATTGCTGAACGTGCCGATGACTCTACAGCATCTACGCAGAGTAGTCGCATCGAGACCGAGGTGTTTTCAGAGCTGATGGAGCCGGAACGCTATAGTCAAGTGAGGGGTTATGGAGTTGGAGTTACTCCCACTTAGTTATCTAAGGTGAGCAGACATACGCGTGATGTTATAGATGGTGTTCATGATACACATGTCCGCAGACTTAAGCATGAGATAGAGGAGGTGCGACAGAGGAGTGCCACCGACAGAGCAACGATGGAGAAGATGCAACAGAGGAGTGCCGCAGCGATAGAGGAGATGCAACGGTCGAGTACCGCAGCGATGGAGAGATGCCACTGAGTGCAACCGACATAGTAGCGATGGATTTCATGAGAGCACATTGAGTGGCTTACATTTCTCGTACAGATGTTTGTTCCACATCAAGTAAATATATATATCATTAAATATATATTCTTATATTAAATTAATTATTTATCTAATATTCATTGATAGTTTCACAAATTAAATATTTTTTATTTTTCTTATAGGCTCCTTGGAGCATCAGATTCTTGCGAACAGGGTGACGACCTTCCTCCTGCAGATCATTGACCTTGACTTTTTTTATTTTATATATTTCATTTTATGTATTTTTAAATTTTGTGAAACTTTAATTGTAACAAACTCTCTTAGTTGATGTAATGAAATTTATATATGAAATTTTAATTTGAATGTGAAGAATGTGTGCAATGTGATTTTGTTTGTTATGATTGCATTGTATAGGTTATTTTTTTTAAAATAACATATTATTTTAACTTTTTTGTTATTTTATTTTATTTTAATAAAATAGAATGTGCCGACGCTTTAAAGCATCGGCAATCATCCATAAGTCCCAACGCTTTTAGAAAGTATTGGGACAATTTTGATCGTGCCAACGCTTTAAAGCGTCGGCACACTCCGATGCTTTTACAAAGCGTCGGGACAACTGATCTTACCGACGCTTTAAAGCTAAATTATACCGACGCTTCAAAGCATCGGCACATTCTGATGCTTTTAAAAAGCATCGGACAATTGATCTTACCGATGCTTTAAAACATCGGCAAGATCAAAAGTTTTCGACACTTTAAAGCGTCGGCACATCCCGACGCTTTTTAAATGCGTCGGGATTTTTCGTCTCCACTCCGCTATCGGGATAATATTTTTCGACGCTTTTAAGCATCGAAAAATGACATTTTTAGCATTGGGACAATATTTTTCGACGCTTTTAAGCATCAAAAAATGACATTTTTAGCGTCCGGAAAGCGGATATTTGTTGTAGTATATTTAAATATTTTAGGGATATTAGATCATGATTAAGATCATTAATGCCAAGTCCTTGTCATCCAATCTAAATTTAATCTGATTTAAGTGGAGGTTCACATAAGCATAACTAAGTCATTAAGTATGTATATGAAAAATGGATGGTGGTCATAAAACTATCTCACTTATGAAGGTTGGATTCCTTTTTTGTGTTAAAGGCCACAATTTGATGGTGGATAGCTATGTCCCATAAGAAGGCTTTATTTAAGGCAAATGTGACACGGAAGGTGAAGATTTTCAATTGTTTAGGCTGCGGAATTCTCTTCATACTAGAGAAATCATAGCTAAAAAGGGCTGGAAAGTTGGTAGAGGTTGTTTATTTTGGAGTTTCTCAAGATGCATCATTCCCACATATTTTAGAAATGTCCATTTGCTAGAAGCGTATGACAAGTGGTTAAACGACGTGTAAATGGGAAAGTTTACCTTCTTTATGATGGCTGTTGTGAGATTTAATGAGAAAATTCGGTCATCATTCCGGATAGCATGAGATCAACCTGTCAATCTGTCCAATAACTTTGTTAGCAGTGCTGGTTTGAAGGGATTCCTAGAATATTAATTTCTTCAGCAAAAAAAAAAAAAAAAAAACAAAACAAAACAAAAGTGAAGCATATAATTAACATTTCGCAAAAGATCGGAAAAAAAATAATGAAAGTTTAGAGCAGTCCCCAAACTCATCCATGTTTTCAATCCTTTCTTTATTTCTAAATTTTGTATATCCATTATTATTTTTAATAAAATAAGGGGAAGGTTTTCTTCCTTCAGTTGCATCAAAATAGACGATAAGATCTGCATGAAAGATATTTTCTGAATAACGCCAGCTGTTTTCTGTTTTTTTTTTTTTGTCAACTTTACTTTCTTCAATATCTTTCCGCACGTTCATGGAGGACTTCTGCCGGCGCGGGCAAGATTAAGATGGAGAGAAAATCAAACTTCTAAGATATGAGTTAGTGGTTTCAATATTGGATATGATCTTGACTAAGACAATGGAAGAGTATGTCTCAGACTTCAAGTCCAGATAACCAATTAGTATTGAAAACTAAATCACACATGAACTTTTATTACTAGGTTAGTTAGGGGGCTATCTTAGTTAGAGTTTAAATTCTTATTAGATTAGAACTATCTTATTTAGCTGTTTAGAAGTCTTCATTAGTGTTGGTGTTAGAATTTATTTTCTATCAAATTTTGGTTCTCTTAGTTTATAAATATGTGTTTGGATTATTGTTTGTGGTGTGCCAATCTTCTGTGGTTGGTCTCAAATGAGTTCAGTTCAATAAAATTATTAAATTTGTGTCCTACATTCTTTGTGTTCTTAGTCGACCTCTAAAGTCGAGGATAGGGTTAAAGGATACGGCACAGAGGCAGGATAAGCCCATATTTCTCTACTGAAGTGGTCCATTTTGACACCCTTCGAGGTTGGTTCGTGTTTATTTGTTGATCAGTGAAAAGGTGACAACGGGATGGTTTGCATCGTCTTGGCAAGAATTTAATTCTTGTACGTGTTGTAATTGCTGGATTTTGTTCACATTAAACTAAGTGTACGTGTCTCGTGTGAAAGTCGTGGACTCTTTTACGGCGATTTTCATAACGAAAAAAAAATTATGAAGCATTGTGGCGCTACGATAAAACGATGCATCCTAGGGGGGCACCAAGAAAACTTAGCCATTCCATAAAATCTATATATATTGCCTACGATCAAGGGTTCATTAATACTTTTGTGCACCCTCGATCAAGGCTTATTAAAATTCTGTAAATGTATTTGTGGTTGGCTCAAAAAGCATTACAGAGAGCACAAATAACGTTTGAGGATAGCGATTCAATCGTGTTCAAGCCTCGATTCTTATCCTTATCTTCGTCTTTACTTTTCTTTTTTAAATTCTCAACAATCTCAAACGTTATCTCAATGGAGACCGAGACTATCATATCTATCATCAAACTCATGAACCAAGACCTCGTGAGATTGGATCTTTTTGATGGCACCAATTTCACACGGTGGCAAGACAAACTTAAGTTCTTACTCACGGCATTGAAAATTTTCTGTGTTAGATCCGGATTTGGCATCTATTCCCGAACCCACTGCCGAGGACTCTGATGAACTCAAGGCAGAAGGAAAGAAGAGGCATGAAGATGAACTCATATGCCATGGCCACATTTTCAATGCATTGTCGGATCACCTCTACAACCTCTACACCAACGCTCAATCTCCGCGGAGATTTAGAATGCGCTTGAATTCAAGTATAAGGGCAAGAAAGAAGGTACTAAAAAATTTCTCATCTCTAAGTACTTTAATTTCAAGATGAATGATGAGAAAGCAATTCTTG
Organism: Calamus simplicifolius; assembly: GCA_900491605.1. Lineage (NCBI taxonomy): Eukaryota > Viridiplantae > Streptophyta > Magnoliopsida > Arecales > Arecaceae > Calamus > Calamus simplicifolius. The sequence goes on from UESW01003830.1 coordinate 1,778,298, forward strand.
CACAAGTGCATGAGTTGTAAATTATTGTTAACAAATTAGTGGGGTAAAGATAGAGGTTCCCGAACCTTTCTAAGTAGGTGCAATTATTGCAAAGTTGCCATCATCTTGGAACGGATTTAGAAAGAAACTGCTTCACAACTCTGAGGATTTTTCTTGGAACAATTGCAAAAATACCTTCGAATCAAGAACGAATCGAAGGTGCATGAAAGATTGAGAAAGTAGATTTTAGTACTTCAAAGGCAAATGCTGTGAGCAATCCTAAGAAGTTTAAGAAAACGAAAGAGAATAAACTTGGTCTTAAAAGGGATCAAGATAAGTTCAAAAAATCCAACAAAAATAAGCCCAATGTGAGTTGCTTTGTATGTGGCAAACAAGGGCACTTTGCTCGTGATTGCAGGCACCGAAAGGGGCAAACCAATAAGGCAAATGCAACCGAAGTAGACGATGAGATCGTCGCCACCGTAAGCGAAGTCATGGTAGTTAGAGGTAAGGTTTCTGGTTGGTGGAATGATACTTGTGCCACCGTCCATATTTCCTACGATAAGTCACTTTTCAAGACTTACGTGGATATCACCAATGGACAAGAAATTCAAATGGGCAATGAAGGCCGGTCTAAGGTGCTTGAAAAAGAAAGCGTGGATTTTTTACTTCACATCCAGCAAGAAGATCACTTTGATCAATATGTGTATGTGCCGGATATGAATAGAAATCTTGTTAGTGGGGATTTATTGGGCAAACTGGGAATTAAAAGTATATTTGAGTCAGAAAAACTTATACTATCCCGCAATGGTATTTTTGTTGGAAAAGGCTATTCTACTAATGGAATAGTCAAGCTTTATATTATTGACAATAATAATAATAATAACAATAGTGTGTCTTCTGCTTATATTAATGATTCTGTTACTTTATGGCATGGTAGATTAGCATATATTGGTATTTGCACTATGAAAAGATTAATTAAATATGGCATGATTTCTTACAATGTTGATAAGTTTAATAAATATAAAATTTACATTAAATCAAAGATGACTAAGAAGTCATTTCATAGTGTAGAGAGAAATTCTAATTTGCTAGAACTTGTACATAGTGATATTTAATTGTGAGTTAAATGATATGTTAACTAGAGATGGTAATAGATATTTTGTTACTTTTATTGATGATTGCTCTATATATGCATACATTTACTTACTTAAGCACAAAGATGAGGCTTTCCATGCTTTTAAAGTTTATAAAGCAGAAGTTAAAAATCAATTAGGAAGAAATATTAAAATCCTTAGAAGTGATAGGGATGAAAAATATTTTTTTAATAATTTTAATATGTTTTGTGAATAAAACGGAATCATACATGAGTATTCACACCACGCACATCCAAACAAAATGGGTTAGCAAAACTTAAAAATAAAATATTTCTAGAGATGATAAATGCCATGTTGTATGTTGAGTTGCTTTTAATTTATGGGATGAAGTATTATTATCTGCATGTCATATTCTTAATAAAATTTCTACTAAAAAGAATAAGACTATATGAGTTGTGAAAAGGCAGAAAGCCTAATATAGGCTATTTTAAAGTGTGGGGGTATCTTGCTTATTGCAAGAATATCGATTCTAAAAGGACCAAGTTGGGTCCTTGTAGAATTAGATGCGCTTTTGTAGGATATGCTATAAATAGCAAAGCCTATAGACTTCTTAATTTGGAGTCTAATATGATAATAGAATCTAGAGATGTCGAGTTCTTTATTAAAAATTTGACCACTTCTGGAAAGAATTCTCAAAGTACCACAAATAAAGATTCTCGCAAGGAGAATACTTCAAAGGTTATTGAAGAAGAACAACGAAACTTCAAAAAAGTAAGAGAATCTAAAAAGTTAAGGATTTAGGATCTGAAAAGATAGATTCTTAAGTCATTTCTTTCTATTTGGTAGAAGGAAGTCGAGAGAATTTTATTCGTAAGGTACCTATTATTCTTCAAGTGGAAGACGATCTTAAAACTTTTAAGAAAGCAGTGGCTTCGAGATATTCTGCTTTTTGGAAGGAAGCTATTCAAGATGAGATGGATTCTATTATGTCAAACCACACTTGGGAGCTTATCAATTTACTCAAAGGGTCTAAGCTATTGGTTGTAAATGGGTGTTTAAGAAGAAGTATCATAGTGATGGTACTTTAAATACCTACAAAGCTAGACTAGTAGCTAAAGGTTTTTGACAAAAAGAAGGAATTGACTATTTTAATACATATGCACCTGTAGCTAGAATAACAACAATTAGAGTATTGTTTGCATTGGCTTCGTTGCACAACCTTTATGTTCATCAAATGGATGTCAAAACAGCATTCCTAAATGGTAATCTCGATGAGGAGGTCTACATGGAATAACCAGAGGGTTTTTTTCTATCAAATAATGAACATAAAGTGTGCAAGCTTGTTAAATCCTTGTACGGATTGAAATAAGCACCCAAACAATGGCATGAGAAGTTTGACTCTGTCATACTCTCAAATGGATTTGTTCACAACGTTTCTAATAAGTGTTTATATACTAAAATGCATGATGACTTTATGGTATATGTGTGCCTTTATGTTGATGATATATTGATCATTAGCAATGAAATGAAAGGCATACAAAAAACGAAGAGGTTTCTATCATCTACTTTCAAGTTGAAAGATCTTGAACAAGTTGACACTATTTTGGGCATCAAAGTGAAACAAAATAGTGAAGGTTTTGAACTTAGTCAATCACATTATGTTGAGAATGTGTTACACAAGTTCAAACATTTGAAGTTCAAAAAAGTAAACATCCCTTTCGATCCTAGTCTAAAGATTAAAAAGAATAGTGGATGAGCCATGGCTCAACTTGAATATGCAAGTGCTATTGGTTATCTAATGTATTTGATGCAATACACTAGACCCGATAGAGCATTTGCAGTCAGTAAACTGAGTAGGTTTACTAGCAACCCGAGTGTAGAGCATTGGAAGGCTATTGGTAGAGTCTTTGGTTATCTTTTGAAAACCAAAAGACTAGGTCTACAATACTCTAATTTTTTTCTATATTGGAAGGATATATCGATGCAAATTGGATATCAAGTGTCAAAGATAGTAAATCTACCACTGGTTGAGCATTTACACTAGCGGGTGGTGCAATGTCTTGAAATTCAAGAAACAAACTTGCATTACATACTTAACAATGGAGTCAGAGTTTGTGGTTCTAGCTTCAGCAGGACATGAAGCTGAGTGGTTAAGGGATCTTCTATTGAAAATTTCATTAACTTATGAGAATATTTTAACTGTATCAATACATTGTGATAGCCAAGCCACTTTAGTCAGAGCATACAACGAAGTATACAATGGGAAGTCTAGACACATTAGTCTAAGACATGAGTATGTGAGAAAATTAATCAAGGATAAAATAATTTCTCTCACCTTTGTGCAATCAAGCTATAATTTAGCTGATCCACTTACTAAACCTTTTACAAGGGATTTAGTAAAGACGACTTCCAGAGGGATCGATCTAAAACTCCTTGAGTAAAAGTCCAACAATGATGGCAACCTAACCTAATACTAGAAAATGACTAGTCTTAGGCTCAATGGGTAACAACAAGTCATTGATAAGTGGATTGTAGCTGCACTTAGTGTATAGCGCTGACTGTTACAAGTTGGAGGGTTGAGCTTTTAAACTTTTAATGAAGTTCAGTCATGTGAACAAATAGTGTTGTAACAAAGATACTAAAAGAACTTCACCTATGTAAACCTTGAGATGGTGCCGTCTCAAGTGAGAGTTAAGTTTTTCTCATGAAAAGATTCATAAAACAGGATAAGCACATGACCATAAATTGTGCTGAGCGAATGGTGTAGACAAAGAACCCTAAGGAGTGTGTATGGAGTGTCATCGTTTTTAACACAAGGGATAATGGTTCAAAGCTTCCATGCTACCGGCGTTAAGACTTTATGATGCTTTCATTAAGGTTAGGTTCAAATCGAAAGATACCTAACTGTATTAACGCTTCTTTAGTCTATTCTGGATTGTACTTAGTCCAATGTGACCAAGTGGGCGATTGTTGGGTTTTGTTCACATTAAACTAAGTGTGCGTGTCTCGGATGAGAATCGCGGACTCTCTCATGGCGATTCTCATAATGAAAAAAAAATTACGAAGTGTCGCGGCGCTCCGATGAAACGATGCGTCCCGAGGGCGCCAAGAGAACTTAGCCATTCCAAAAAATCTATATATTGCCTACGATCAAGAGTTCATTAATGTTTTTGTGCATCCTTGATCAAGGCTTGTTAAAATCTTGCAAACATAATTATGGTTGGCTCAAAAAGCATTACAGAGAGTGCAAATAACGTTTGAGAACAGCGATTCAATCATGTTCAAGCCTCGATTCTTATGTAGTAACCTATCTTAATAATGGTCCTAATTTATTGACTAAACGTATCTCCTATTAAAGTGATAACAGCCCCCCTCCCTTAATTCCTAAACGCTCGCTTGATGGGGCATGCGGTGAAGGAAATGGGTATAAAAGGGACCCATCCTAAGGTTTTAACACGATTCTCTCGAGAGAGATCCTAAGTTTCAGAATACGGTTCTCTCAAGAGAGATCCTAAAGTTTCAGAACAAGGTTCTCGAGAGAGATCCTAAGGTTCTCGAGAGAGAAACCTAAAAGCGGAGGCATTGGAATTGAGTCCCTGATCAAGAGCAATCATGAAGGCATACACCATCTGAATGCGAGAGCTCGTTGATTAGAAGACCGATCCATCGAGAGGAAGAGGGAAGATCAAGAGGGAAGATCAATCGAGATCGTTAAGAAAGGAAGATCTCCCGTGCAGTCCACAGGAAGATCGGATTCCTTACCACCATTAAATAATAATGGCTGGAGGTAATTATGTTTAAGCAAATTAAGTCTAACATTTGGTATCAGAGCGAGGTTAAAACCTCTGCCTTATTTTGCGAAGATTTCTATTAAGTTTCTCTTTTCAAGCAATTAATGCCGCGTGTTTTCCGTTTTTAGTTTTTCGGATCTCAGGTTGGTTTCGATCAGTTCTGTTCACGGAATTGACAGAAACCATTAAACCTATTTCAGATTCCGATTTTTGCGGAAACAAAACGTGGCTTCTTTCTTTTTCTATTAAAGATTTCTTTCTAGCATTAAAGGTTTCCCGGATTTCTTTTTTATGGTATTAAAGAGATAGCATTAAAGAAAGAAAAAGAAAAGAAACGTAGCATTAAAGAAAAGAAAAACTAAAGAAGAGAAATGCAGCGGAAACGTGGCTTCAATAACCACATCGGTGAAATATTAAAAAAGGGAGAGAAAACTTTCGGTTTTCGTTTTTCTCGCTTATGTCTTTCCGTTCTCTCACGGGATTTAAAATATGGATTGGTTGGATTTTAAATGCATTTATTATCTATTTAATGAATTTTAAAATTATCATCTTAAGAAAAAAAATTTGTTAATTAAAACACGTCCGGCCGTAGCTCATTATTCCCTTGGGCCAGTCTATGCAAAACACCGTAGGCATAGAGACTCAGGAGGCGTATTTTAATACAAAAATTTAAACTCAAGAAACAAATGATAAAAATAAATCATGTTACATGATTTAATAAAACATTAAACAGATAATAAATGCATTTAATAGATCCCAACCAATCCATATTTTAAATCCCGTGAGAGAACGGAAAGACATAAGCGAGAAAAATGAAAACCGAAAGTTTTCTCTCCCTTTTTTAATATTTCACCGATGGTTATTGAAGCCACGTTTCCGCTGCATTTCTCTTCTTTAGTTTTTCTTTTCTTTAATGCTACGTTTCTTTTCTTTT